>VXAL01015507.1:343135-374660 GCA_013399475.1 Chauna torquata
GGATCCGCCCGGCCGGCTGCTGGGCCCCAGCGCGCCTCGCCTGGCGGGCGTCGGCCCGGGGCCGGGCTGCGGAGCGGGGAAGCGCCGGCGGGACGAGAAGCGGTTTTCTCCGAGCCCGAACCCATGCCGGGGGGCGGGGTTGGGAGCGCCGACGCGTGCGGTTTGCGCGGTCTTGGCTACGCACCTGGAAGGCTGGGGAACTGGAGGGTCGAGAGGGAGCGGGCAGCGCACGGAAAACGAGTGAAATCACGCTTCCGCTAATGGCAGTGGCAAAAATCCCCCCTCTCAGACACCGGGATTTCGTCCTAGCGATCTGTTTTCAACTCCACATTGCCAAGTGGCATGAAGTACGGCCAGAGAGAGAACAGCTGCCTCCTCTAGCCCGTGCTTTTGGAGACTTGTGCCTTAAGCCTCATCCAATTACAACAAAAGACAGCGCGCAACAGCACAAACCACGGGGGGACCTCTGCGTTGTATAGCTTGTGTTTCTATTTGATCTGACATGCCTGAGGGTGAAAATTAATGCAAATCCCGCGTTGCACAAGGCTGATCTGAATATGCAATAAAGCATGTTTTCAAGTCAGCACGAAATAGAAAAGTCACTACTTTGCAAGTTTTTCAGCTTGGTTGATCCGACTTTCGTGCCTTAAGACCGCTGAGAGGGAAAGCAGCGCATCCCAGACTGCTCTGCCGTGCTCGCCTCCTGATTCACCCAGAGAGCATCAGCCCAAACCCCTGAGCAGACAGAGAGTGCCCCAGTGTTACGCCAGGAGGTGTTTATTTCCTTGGCACTCTGGAGAGTGTCAGCTGTAAGTGAAAGCCAGTATCTAAAGATTTACCGACAAGGCAGCGGGCAGCCAGCACAGGACTCGGCGCACCAGCACGCCGGCCTCCCAGAGAGCAGCTTTGCCCAGTAAGCAGGTGTGTCCTGCACCAGCAGCTACCTCAGGGTGGGTTTTGGGAACAGGCCCAGGAAAACGGCTTTATAGTGATCCGACTCACGCTACCTCTCAACACCTTGTAGAGGGACCCAGAGGGAGCTGAAAGCATGTGCACACTCAGTGGCCCAGGTGACATCCAATTCCTTTTCGCTACGCTTGCCAATGTAAAGTGTAGGTTCAGGAGCACCCAGTGCCGGCATCCCCGGGCAACAGCACCCCAGGCTGCCGCCCGCGCAGTCAATGGGAAGCGCACTTCCTCCGTTCTGGTGCCTGCGTAATTGCCAGTGTTGCTTCACAAATCCTCTAATCATCATTCTGCACTTGCACAATCTCAGCCAAATGAGTCTCATCCATTCCTCCATCTCTCGCAGACAATGGATGGCCAATTAGTCTGCACTAAATATTTAGAGCAAATGAAGATATGGAGCTGGTAAACTAAAACACTCGCCTTGGATCTCCTCACCGCACGGCACAGCCATGGGGAGTAGCGTGCCTGCAGGAGTGGAACCTCTAAAACTTCGTAAGAGCCCCATGGCCAACACGGCTCTATGAAATCACCCTTAGGGGGCTAGCATTGTAAATGCTCAGGCTGTTTCATCCACGGAGTATTTCTTGTACTTGTTTTTCACCCTTTGCAGATGTTTTCTTGCAAGCACCCGCTGCAGTTTAATAAGGAGAATTTTTGAGAAATCTAATTTTTCATGAAAATTTTTATTTCTAAGGACAATTTTAGACTAGTTCTAACTTACGCACTGAACAGTTACTTCAGCATTGCATATAAGTGCTAAAAAGCCTTTTTTTTCTTCGTATTAGGAATTATAATTATGCTTTCTAGGACTTCTGAAAGACCTCACAATACATGTGAGGCTGAGCACTCACTGGGAGGAAGAAACATAGCCAGACTACCTCAAGAAGTAAGGCCTATTCCAAACACTCAAGTCAATAATGGAGGAAGACATGCAGAGAAGAAGATCTAACAAACTATGGAAAGTATATGAGGAAACAAATCCAGGGAAATCCCATAGATGACCATGCAGCTAGATGAAAAGATAAACATTTATTGGAAAGCAATTTCTGGGTTGTACTAACTTCTGCAAATGAGAACATGGGGTGAGACCATGAAGTAGAATCAGAATGTCTTTTGTGTGAATTACCAGTGGGAAAAATGGAAGAGAAAGATGGAACCAGGCCTTGGTAAGCAGCAAAAAAAAACCCTATTTGGTCAATAGAACCAGGGAATAAGTGTTGTTAACCTGGCTAAACTCAGCAAATTTTATGAAGATAAGTCTGTCCACCTGAGTTATTAACATACCTCTTTCACCTCTAAATTTATATAATGTTGTTATATTCATCAATTGTGCTGCCACTCTCTTTTGTGAGTACACTCCAGCGTTTCTCCGTCCAAATCCTCGTGGTCATCCTGCTAGATAAACCACTGTGTCTCACTTTGTCACCAGATTGTCATGCACCACTAATAGTGACCACGTATCTCACCACGGAGGTGAATGTCTTCCCATGTTGGGTGAAAAGACTTCATGGGAGAAGCCAGTATTTGAGGAAACATCCAAAAAAATGCCAGGTCCCAGCAAAAGCTCCAAGTGATATGTGAGTAATGCTCATATCAGTCCCACAAAAGTCAATCAGAGGATTCATTTTTTTTTGGCGTGCCCGTGTTTGCAAAATTGGAGCCGTGGTTTATGATTCTGTACAACGCTTACAGACTTATAAGAAATGTAAAGTCTTTGCGAAAGTCAGTAGAAAGGGCAATGTCATCTGAATGCCCTGTTTGCAGCATATCGTCTTTCAGACCAATCAATCTCTCTTTTTCTAACGGATCTCTCCCTCGCTGGTGTAAGCAGCAGAAGGTAATACCAGAATGGACGTAACACAAGCCCGTATTTCAGTCTGAATGATTCATTGTCGTCATAAATGGTGAGAACACCGTTTTTGCAATTTATGAATCAGATCATTAAGTTTTGCTTGTCTATCCAAGATTAGGTAATGCAGAGAATGTTTATGTATGTATGTATAGAGCTAATATAGAGGAAACAAATTACGTATTTCTAATGTGCCAGAAATGGATAGACAATTCAATAGCTGCAGATACTATTCTTTCTGAATGTCAGCATCTACTCCATCTCAAATATTATTTTCATCATTTACAAGTGCAGCGATACTAATTTCCTCTCAGTTTAAAGGGTCCCGAATGTGTGCTCGCTTCCCTCATGATGTTTCTCATGAATACAGTGATGGTTATCCATGCAAAAGGCATGAAGTCTATAAAATCAGAATAAAACAGGATGACACGTTTTAGGTCATCAGCTGTAGTCATCTGATTGTTCGAGCACACTTGTTCTTTAAAAAGTACCTGTGGCAGTCCTTTTACTGGAATGGGGCTGAATGTCACAAGCAGTGAAAATATCACTTGTTCTCTTCAGGGAGCAAACCAGTGTGCTCCATTATATGGAAAGCTCCTACACAGGTCTCTTGAATTATCTAATTGTACCCTATTATGCTGTTACAGCTTGTGATGCCTTATTAGCCACCCTAAATAATTTCCTTCCTCTTTGCATGGATGTAACTGAGATGGCAGTCTTTCATTAACTTTATATGTGCCACACCAGCCGCGAAACAGTGGCACCAGGACCAAAATTAGAGCCCATTGCTGAGAGTGAGATACAATCTTTTAAAAATAAATTTGGCACTAGACACTGGAAAGTGTCACAATCGTTAGTCTGTGCTTTTTCTTAATAACTGTAATGCGGGAGCTTTAAAGATGGTCAAAGCAAGTACAACAGGGGAACCCTTTTCTCTGAAAAGACAGCTCCTCTGAGGCGAATACTTTTTTAAATCATGTGAATTTCATGAAGATGTTTCAGGAGAGGCAGAAAAAATGTTCTGGCAGCTTCAAAGCGTCCAGATTTTACAGTTTTAGAGCAAAACACTTCCGTTTCTAAATAGTTAAGGTTTCAGTTTAAGTTAGCATAGTGTTAGAATACAGTGTAACATAAATGAAAAAGTGACGTCATTAAACATTTCAATCATCCCCTTCTTTTTTTTTCCCAAAAGTTTTTTGTAAGGGATTTTTAAAATTTCAGGTGGCATTCCTAATTAGTGCCCAGACCATTCCTACCTGTTGCAAATCACAGGAGCAGGGCCCTAACAGGCAGAGAAAGGCTCTGCAAAGATCTCCTGTATGGATCGATACGGTTGATCTTCCCACAGTTTGAGAATCAGGAAGCGGTGATCAGGTGTTCATCTCTCACTTTCTTCCATGCAAAGGCACTCATGAGATACTTGGCTGCTTGGATTTGATTGTGGCTTCAAACTGCAACATTTAAATGACTATCGAAGCACTATTCATCTAGCAGAAGCAGTGAAGATAATGGATCTCCTGTCAAAAGGAATGCCTCTTGACTAAAATAAAGGACAACTCATCAGCAACACTAATGAACCAATTCTTTTGTAAGAGGGGAGATAAAAATGACCTTAAAGGAGATAGTACATCATTCTAAGCAACTTATTTAGGCAAGAGTTAAGATCCTAACATAGATGCTCTGGACACAGCACAGAAGCAGTGAGCTAGAGGTTGAGATGCCTCTTCAGATGCCCCTTTCATCCTCTGAAAGGAAGAACTTCACTGGGTCAGCAGTTTGTGGAGGTTAGCTAGCTAAGCTACTGCCGACATTTATTTAGATATGTGGGATACCTACTTAAATGCCTCCTATACCATTCCGGGTCTCACTGAGGTCGCCTGTCTCTCTGCGCTCCTATCTTGGCAGCGTGTGGGGATATGTCTGGGCCACATTTCACTGAGCACTGCCAAGGCTTAGGTAGAGCAGCAGGTGCTTTGTCCTAGCTCTGATGTGTCCAACCGTTTCTCCTTTTCCTCTCAGTGCATCCTGTGGGCAGAAGAGCTAGAGGAGCCACCCAATCTCCACGTTACTGCCACCCACTCTGACTTCCAGGTAAACACCCCTTTGTGTTACATTAGCTCTCAGTCAGTTGTTAGGTCTGTTTTCATTGCCTTAGATATCTCAAAACGGCTGGTTACCACGGTTCGGGATTGAGCTGTTTTGGTGCTATTCCATATTCCAGTGAAGGAGCCTGAACAGAATAAATCACTACTCAGCTATTTAGCACTGGGCTAAGTGTCAAAAGGAAGCAATTGTCTTCCACAGGCCAACTTGGTGACAATTACTTGCAGTTCAGCAGACATTTTGTTGGAAATAAAATCTGTCTCACAGTGAGGTTTTTTGTACAGCTACAGTCACCACCATTGCCAAGCACGAAGAGAGGACTAAGCAAGCAAGCATTTCCTCTAAGCACTTAACATCCTCCTTACATGCTACCTATATTACTCCATACATCACCAGAGTATCAGAACATCCCTTTCACTGTTGCTAAGAAATACATACCTCTGACTCATTCCAGTGCTGAAGACCGTGTAGTCCAGCATGGCTATTGTGTACCACGGTGCACCAAGAAGGAGAATGAACTGAGATCTTGAACCTTGGCTCCATGCTAGAGACCAGAAAAGGTATTTTTTTTGCACGAATGGGACAATATTTATTTAGGGAGTGCTGACTCCTTCCTGACATCATGTATTTTGGAATGAAACTAATCTCTTGAAATTCTAGTTCTGCAAAGTTAAAATTGAGCATCTTTTTGATTAGAGAGAATTCTTCAGTTCTGCTGGCCTCACTGGCAATTAAGAGCATCACATGATGAATCCATGGCTAACAGGTTTCCTGTTTCGTACTTCAGTGTACAGGAGACTTCCAGATGGCACCAGGATCACTGCTGTGCTGTGTCTCATTTTGCTGCTCATGCTTATGATTATCCCAGATGTGGCTCTTGGAGGGCAAAATGCAGGCTTTAGCAGTCCCTCATTTTAGCTAAATGAAAGCAATCTTTGAGGAGTGTATTGGGTTTACGTGGTAAGGGTTTGGTAGCAGGGGGGCCACAGGGGTGGCTTCTGTGAGAAGATTCCAGAAGCTGCCCCATGTCAGATCAGAGCCAGCTCCAGCCAGCTCCGAGAGGGACCCGCCGCCGGCCAGACCTGAGCCGATGAGTGATGTTGGTTGCGCCTCTGTGAGAGCAGATTTAAGAAAAGGAAAAAAAACTGCTGCGCAACAGCAGCTGGGAGTGAGAGGAGTGAGGGACACACAGACACCAAGGTCAGTGAAGAAGGAGGGCAGGAGGTGCTCCAGGCACTGGAGCACAAGTTCCCCTGCAGCCCGTGGGGTACCACACGGAGCAGATCTCCACGCTGCAGCCCGTGGAGGAGCCCACGGTGGAGCAGGTGGATGTGGCCTGAAGGAGGCTGCAGCCCATGGAGAGCCCCCGCAGGAGCAGGCTCCGGGCCGGACCTGTAGCCCGTGGAGAGGAGCCCACGCAGGAGCAGGTGATCCGGTGGGAGCTGCCACCCGTGGGGGACCCGTGCTGGAGCAGTTTGCTCCTGAAGGACGGACCNGGGGGAGGAGGTAGAAGAGGGTGGATGGGGGGAAGGTGTTTTTAGTTTGCTTTTAGCTTCTCACTGCTCTAGTCTGCTAGTGATAGTAATAAATTATATTGATCTCCCTATGTTGAGTCTGTTTTGCCTGTGATGGTAATTGGTGAGCAACCTTCTTGTCCTTATCTCAACCCTTGAGCCCTTGTCCATCGTATTTTCTCCCCCTCTTCCTTTGAGGAGGGGGAGTGAGAAAGCGGTTGTGGTGGAGTTCCACTGTTTAGCTGGGTAAAACCACCACAGTCCTTTTTGGCGCCCAACGTGGGGATCAAGGAATTTGAGATAAGGATGATAATTGGAAGAAGTAACGGACAAAACATGGAGTGGATATTGACTAAGAATGTAATAGTTGTGAAGAATTTGTGATGGCCAAAAAGGCCACAAGCTATAACCCTTCAAGTAAACTACATTGCACCTGAGCCTGTTCTATGGCTCTGGAACCAGCAGGCACAATCTGGCCATGTCCACAACTCTGATGTCTCATACCCTGTAGGTAATGGTCCCTTCTCAAAGCTGACTCCTGAGTGGCACTGGTGAGATCCCTGGGAGACTCCTGGTGTTGCTCCACCCAAAAGTGCCCCCAGGAATGTTCTAGGGGTGTCACTGTGATGACAACTGAATCTTAGCACTCAAAAATATTCCCTGGCTTTGTTTAATTTACGATAGATGTCATCACTGTGATTGCAAGGCCTATGTGTTCTTCATCTAATTTTTACTGGGATGTATTAATTCTCATGCAAATTATATCTCTTGGTTCTTAGCAGCATTTATTGTGGATTAATTCTGACAAACTTGGCAGTACTTCCTTCCATGCAAAAAAACCCACTACCAACTGATGAACAAATCCTCCAGACCTAAACATGCATACATGAAAAATGCCTCTTTTAATTCCCTTTTTTACAAAAGAATCTGTGCCTAAAGCTCATCTCTGGATTTCCCCCAGCCTTTGATGAAGTTGGGATTTGGGTTTGAACTTTGGTAAAGTCTGAACTTCTTTCATCAGCTTCTTTGAAGTTGATTCTTGATCTGCTTGATAGATGGAAGCAAGCCCCAAAACTGGTTAATCTTCTGCACACCAGTAAGATTCAATTGTAAAGCCAAATGCTGAAACAAGCATCTTTCTTAATTTGGGGATGGATGTTCACGCAGAAAGATGTAACCATGTTTTAACCCATGCCAGTTAACGGGTTCCTAGTGAAATGGCTTGTAAAGTCTAGCGTCATGTAGAGGTAAAGAATGGTGATGGATGGGATACTGGGAAATGGGGATGGATGACAGAGAAGGGGAGTATTGAATGGAAGGGTGGGGAACCTTGCAGTCTCCCCACTCAGTCCTGCTGTAGGAGCTGAACCTGCCCTGTGCTAGGAGGGAAGAGGTAAGTCCTTCCTTGGCAGTTCTCTTCCACAACTTAATTTGTCATGTAATTTGGCATGTGGAGAATGCTGAAGGGAATTCAAAAACAGATCTGAGAACAGAAATCCAGAGTTGGGGGAATCTAATATATCCTATATGTAGGCTGTTTGCTGTGAAGCATGCACGTAGCAGCGAAGTACCAGAGAGCGAAGAGAAACTCTTTAAGTGCTAATAGCTTCTAAGATGCTAATGGCTTAATAGGGCTGGAAGAGAAGAGCGTGCTGGAAGTTTTCTCAGGAAGGGCTATGTACATCCTGATAGGAAATGGAGGGGAGGGAGAAGGGGAGACACTTGTCATTTTCCTCTTAGGTGTTTAATGAAATCAATGCAAAGCGATAATTTCTCTCGATTTCATAATACCACAACAGAGAGAGCAGGGCTTGACAATCACACAGTTCCTTTTACTTCATTCCAATAGTGCTGTTTTTGCAGTGATAACTACAAGCACCCAAAGGACCTCAAAGATCTACAAAAAATATGTCTCTGTTAGAAACATTACTTTGCAGAAAATATTTAATAATTTATGGTTAAGATTGCTCACTTGTTTCCATAAAGTTGAGTTCAGCATAATTCAAACCTCTGAGAAAAAAGAAAATACAGAGCATAGTAGAGCAGTATGAACTCCAGTCTTCATAGCAATGCCTCAGTGTGTCTGTAATGGAAATAATTCACCATTACAGTAAGCATTTTCAGAGAACCTAGTATGTAACTACTATAGCACAGGCACACCCTCCCTTTGGAAAAGTGCGCTGTATTTACAGGGACACTTCCTTTACATATATACGCTGGCCCAATTTCATAGAAACAAGTCCATAATAATTAAATTTTCTCTTTTCTGCTAGGCACCAGGTAACAATATTTGGTCACATATATGTTATTAAGCCCACAGAATATTTTCCCTACTTTACTTTTCCCAAGTAGCAGTGGCTAAAACATCCCTGTGTCCCAGTGCTGACTCAACGTACAGAGCTCAGCAGTGGGAATAGGCATAGGGTTATCTCAGGGTATATGTATACGTGTTCTTTTGTTCCCGTCCACAGAACTGATGAGCACTGTGGGGCTGAGGCTCTGCCTGTGAGGTATGGCCTCCCATATTTCCTTCTATCACAGTTTACCCAGTCTGCTACCGTTTGACACAGCAGTACTCAACTGAGTAAATACTGCCAGTTCCACATCCCTATTGCCAGCTCCCAGGAAGGAAAAATAAAGGTTGCCTGAATGTTGACCTAAGTGCTGTATTCTGTATTACCTGGCTTCCAAAAGTCTGAATTTTGCTGAAGCTGATATTTTTTACAGGCTCTAGCTACTGCCAGGAAGTCCCAGCTCTGCATTAATTAAGGGTTTTCACCAATCAGTAAGAAGAGAAGATGCTTAAAAACCTGAAATTCACTCTTTCCTTGATCCTCAAAATATGGCTTATGCAGGCATCTTTGCAATTTATTGGTCTGTGATTCAGGATGAGAAAGAAAAGCTGAAGCTGCTGGAGTCCTGAGGTTTCAAGTAAAAACCAGATGCATGAGGGAATGGCATAGTGTTTTTTTTTTTCTTTGGTGTGTGGGGGCTGGTGGTTTGGTTTTTAACATTTTCTTGCTGACTGGCTCATATGTACCGGGTGGGATTCACCACTGCTTTACTGTTTTCTTTATTGCTTTTATGGGCTCTGTTCTTAAAGGCAGTCAGAAAACACTGAGCTAAGGATAAGCAGGCTTCTTTAGCAGGTATATAGAAAGACAGTAACTTGCTTTTAAAAATGTATGTATAACTGAAGCCTCAAACCCAGCACCAGTTTTCAAGAGCCCAGCTCCTACTTACCCCTCTGAAAAAAAAACAAAGGTAGTTCCCCCAAATACTTAGCGGCTCTCACTGTCACATTTTACAGATGGATTTTTAAAAGTACCTAAGGGGGCTTTTTGAGTGGTACATGACCATTTTTTAAAACTCTGATCCCAGCTGTGTATGGATGAAAGATTGGTGAAGCTAAAGTTTTGACCTAGGACTACAGGTAATCTAACGCTTTAGTACAAGGTCTGTCAAAACTCCGCCATGAACTCATAGCTTAATTTTTCAGTTCTACATCTCTAAAATAGGATGGAAATGCTGTGGCATGTCAGCAATGTTGACAGGATAACAGGGGTGAAGGACCAGCGGTGTCGGTGAAAACCAGATGCACACTTCTCGTCCACCCTGTCTTGTGAGGTAAACTATATACCACAACTGTATCTTCAGGTTGTTCTTCTTCCTCCCTTCTTAACCTTCTTAACCCTCCATTTCCACAACCTGATAAATCCCCTCCCAGGATGCCTGAAAAATGAAGGCAATGAAGGGTAAGGAGGGCAAAGGAAAAAATGTTCTAAGGATCAGTTCAAGCATTTAAAAGTGAAATTTTCAAAAAAAACAACATGAGGAAATGTTTTCCATTGCCAAACCAGTATTATCATGCCAAGTTAGGAATGACAAAATACCTCAGCAGTTTATGTATTCATGAATATGTAGGAGTGCACTGCTACCAGGTTCGCTGCTCCTTCCACCCATTAAAGCATCACAGAAAGAGACAGTTGATGCTGGGCACAAACAAGAGAGATAAAACTGATACAGATCTTACCTTACAGCAATAGTTTGAAAAAAATTCAGTGGTGGCATGAGTCAGCCCAGTTGCATCAGCTTCAGTGATGTTCGAATTTGATCAGTGGAGGAATCCAAACAAAGCAGGTCTTGCCTTAGAAATAAATTTTACATGGGTTTTGTGCTGTTGAGCAATGCAAGAGAGGGACAAAAGGATTTCAGGCACAGACAACTCCATCACCCACCAAGGAAGATTTCCGTGGCAACCAGTAATTAAGTGTGATTGGAACCAAGCAAAATATTTTCAGAGCTGTTTTTTCCTGAGTCAAAATAAGCTTCTTTTAAAATTAACAGTTTCTTAAATGAAACTGAACATCACACATGTTCCAATTTGTGCCCCATTCCTCTTCTAAAAATAAGTAGTATGATCATTCATTTGCTAGAATGACTGCCAAAATGCTGGGAATAATAGGTCTAAATCTTCTGAATTTCAAGCTTGATGAGTTGTTTTAGATTTGTCTGCTGGCTCTGGACAAATCCCAGTTCCCTTACTGGTCATCCTGTTTCGTGCAATCTGAGAACACAGTAGAAAATGCTACTTAATGTTTTCAGACAGAGGAACTGTACTGCATGTGTTGTCCTTTAGCTGGAGAAGATACAGAAGTTGCTACTTCCTTGTGTGTGGATCTCTAGTGTCTTACTGACCATGAGAAACCCGAAGAGACAGACAGGAACTTAGGGACATAAAGCATTTGCAGACTTAACAGTCCACATAGTAAAGGCATCAGAGAAAAGTAAAATAGGCCACCCTACCCCTAAGATAGTAACATTGCATAATTATGAGTGACCTTACAGAGTACTCCAAAATCCTGGACAACTTTGAGTTAAAAAACTCATTTTCTTTCCTGTCAGTAGAACTGCATGTAGCATAGTTATGTGGAAGTCAGTTTTGTGAGTTTATGAGCAATGGTGTTGCATTAACAAAAGGATGGCAGAATTATCGCTATCATCATTAATTTACTTCTTTTGTAGCCACAGTGAATCAGTACTGTTTGCTACATTGTGCATTCCTTGAATGATAATCTGTAGTAACCAAAACACCTTCAATCTCACTTGCATCATCTATACAAATATGTACTCACCTCCCAGGCAAATCGCGGGTTAGGGGCCTGATCCACTGTTACTTTCAAAAGAGGACTGAAAAGAGTTAAGTGCAAAAGGCACTAGCAGAACCAGAAAAGGAAAAGGAGTGCTCGTGCTAATGACAGCTTTTACATAAGTGCCCTGCCACCTGTCTGACTGCCTGCAGGATGCCAGCCTTTTTGCTCTGCTAGGATAAGCCTAGGAACATTTTAATGGGATGTGGCCTTGCTTTTAAAGGGCCATCATTACAGGGGAAACTGTTCAAAAAATTGCAACCACGCTAGAGTGCAAATCGAACAAAGCATTTCCAAACCTGACTAGGTCTGTGTGTGTGTGTTATTCCTATACATGCACAGCAAGCTCTTTTTTTTGCAAGAATCATATTTTTCTATCATATTGTTTTTATTTAGAATCTGGGGAGGTTCATTCCTCCTCAAAATCTGTGCTCTGGAGTTAATAATTCCATGAGTCCCACCTTACTTCGGTTTCATTAAAATTTCTGTCCTCCTGGTTGTGAAGAAAAGGTGGAAAGGGGAACTGTAAAGCTTCAAGCACTAGAAGAATTTTAGCAGGTCTGGGGATGGAATTTTGGGGTCTGACTCTCATTTTCGAGTATTTGGGGTTAGCTGCATGGCTGGCCTCAAGACTAGAAGGCTTGAAAAAAATTGGCTTAATGCTCATACAAGGGTTTGAGCAGGGTATTTTCTATTATGCTTCCTTCCCCACCCCTAGACTACTACCAAATTACATACATTGCTTCAGATTTCCAACATTTCCCAATCTGGATTAATTTACATTTGGAGAGAGGGTGTGAATTAAACTGTTATAAAAGGCTTGGATGCAGTGCCAACTTGTTGCTATGCTCTTTCAAGCATCAAATGCTTTTTCTATTAAGGAAGCTCTCAGAGAAATTCTTGTATCTGAAAGTCTCTCTCATTGCACAGCTTATTTATAAATGCAAAAGTAGACATATACAAACACATTCATTCACAATAATACAACAGCTCCTGGAGACTTTGCTGCAGCTGGAGGCTCTATTGTATTATGGTCTATAGTAAGGTGTTGCCGTCTTCATGGAGATTTCAGTCTGAACAAAACCTGGCTGCTACAGGGGTGCAGAAAGCAAGAGAAAAGACAGAAGCTACAAGGACAAAAACAGAGGACAGAAGAGCACACACTGAACCATTACAGCCAACACAGTGAGAACTCGCAGCCTGCAGCCTGAATGGCACTTACAGTCCAAAGTGAGAAGAAGATGGGCTTGACACCACTTCTTAATTCATTAGATACTAACTTCACCTTGTGTGCTTCATTTCACATGCCACAGGCAGCATGCCTAGCCATGAGTATGAAACCCCTCCTGGTTTTCTGCTGTTATTTTTTCCTGAATTCTCTTGTATACCAAATGCCTGCAGACATATAAATCCATTTTCTGCCAAGCAATGTGATGTAATTCCTGCCCATTGTTGGTTGCAAACACCACATTCATGCCATGTTTTCTAATTAACACACTAAAGCATTGGATGAGGCTTATATCCAGTTCAAATTTGGCTATGTGAAGGATGGTCTCATTCTAGCTGTTATTGATACCTGTATCAGAGCTGTGTTAGTCACTACGGATTGTGCTAGCAAATTGTATTCAAGGCCTGTTCAACTCCTCCCTTGGCAGCATTCACAGAAAGCTCTCCCTTATATATTATCTTAACCAATTAGAGTCTGCCAATTTTTGTAGGCTCTGTAACAATTACTCAGGGATCGCAAATTTCCCAGCGAGTGCAATTTCCATCCTGAACCATTATTGCCCAACACATCCTCCAGACACTTTATTATGTTCATCTACTTGTCACTTACAGCCTGCCCTAACTCTCAGCTCACTACTACCTGCGCAAGCATCTTCCTTCAAACATGAGAATATGGGAAGGAGCTTAGAGCTGAGCACCTTTAGTTTATCGCCATTGGGCCTGCAGAAGCAGAAGGAACTCATAGCTTTGACAGGGCATTGATGGTGACTTTTTTTTTTTCTCCTTTTGAATCAGCACCAAGAAGAGCCTTAGAGATTCTGTATTCCCCTTTTACTGGATTTCTTCAGTCCACTGGGGGTATGTGAGTGGTATTGTGGGGCAGCTACAGAGCTCTACAGCTCTTCTCTTGCATCGCCAGTACCGATGTCAGAGACAGCCTAAATGCTGCCAGCAGAGATCCTAGTCCTTCCCATCAGTTCAATAGCATGGTTACTTTTCTCTCTGACTCTTTGCTGAGCGGGGAGACAGCAAGTATATGCATCAGCTTATAATTCATCAAATGTGACCAATAGTTTTATGGTGCTTAATATATGAGATAAATGTGAACTGATGTGAACTGGAATGTAAAGAAATTATCAGGCAACAGGTTTTAAATGAACAGTAAACAATTGCTTTAACACAATGCATACTACTGTTGTGGAACTCATAGCCATCAGTTGTTGTGGAAGCAAAAATTGATAAATAGGCTTAAAAAGACTGGAAAGATTTGTGGAGGGTGGTTCCATCCTTGGCTATTAAATATCACCATCCAAATGCAACTTTCGACTTGGGAAACTGCTAAATTTTGATTGCCAAAAGCTGCCATAAAGTTCTAGGAGAAGAAACACTCTACAGAGAGAAACATTCCCTGAGCATCAACTCTGGCACCCTGTTGATGATACAACATCAATCTCTCTGAACTTTGGAATAGCATGAATGTTCTTGTA
Source organism: Chauna torquata (assembly GCA_013399475.1). Taxonomy (NCBI): domain Eukaryota; kingdom Metazoa; phylum Chordata; class Aves; order Anseriformes; family Anhimidae; genus Chauna; species Chauna torquata. The sequence goes on from VXAL01015507.1 coordinate 357,435, forward strand.
TTTTGCTTAAAAATTCTGCATTTGGCTAATATGTTTTGTATGATGATTGATCTGTGTCATATAGGGACTCATATATACTGACATACATTTCTGGTGCATTTATGACTTGCAGCCAATAGGATATTGTTGGACCCTAAGCAGTGAAATATGTATCAGATTATAATAATTGGGGTGTTTCCTGGTAAACTGTCAGCACACATTCTTCTCCACCATGGCTTACAAAATAGAAATCTTCCTTTACTTTTTATAAATGTATTAAATGGAAACCCGTAAAGGATGGGAATCTGTTCACACTGTGCTTGCGTTGCTTTTGAGTCTGTGATACAGAAAACAGCCTGCAAAGTGATAGAAAACACTGGTGTGCTGCAGTTCCTCCTGACATAACCCGCAGCAGATATGGCTATTATTGTCATCGTAAAATAGTCACTGAAAAAAAAAATACTACTCTGTCCCGTGACATCCACCTATGAAGCCACCTTGCAGCTGGGGTGAGAATCATGCAGCCAGATACTTTGGAATAAACGTCTCAAATCCCAGCTCCTCCAGGAAGGAGACCGCGTTCACTCCAGCTCAGCCTAGCAGTCTCAGAGCTCTCCTGAAGCAGAGAGGTTAAATTCACCACTCCAAGCAGTCCCACCCAAGAGACTGCCCTGAAGCTTTCTACAGGGAAAGGACTTAATTAAGCAAAGTCTCAGAATGTGATTTTCCTGGTATATTGCAATATTCCGTATAATAAACAACTGCCAAAATATATGCTTTCTGATTCATGGTGCTGGTTTGCTTAGACAACTTTTAAGATGATCCCTAAGTACGGAAAGAGCTTAGGCACTAGAGGAGGAGAGGCTTTGCTGAGCAGGTTTGAATGTCATAAATACACAGTTATGGGTAGTAATTGTATCACAGTTGACAGATGCTGCAGCAGTCATGTGACTAGAACATGACCTCATATTTCTGCTTTCTCCCCTCCTCCCCCAGTGATAAGGGCAGTGCTAGCACTTAAATAAGCAGAAGGCATTTACAGAAGGCTAGTTTGAGAGTTACTTAAAGGAGAAGCCTGAATTTGGACACACGGATATACTTCGTACAGACTATTAAGCAGCTTCTCAACAGTGGCAGTTATGCAAAATTCTTTTTTCCTCTTAGGAAGCGCACTACAGTTGCTATTAGGGTAAAAATATTGAATCACAAGTCACATGGACTTAGATCATCCCTTCCCAATGAAAAATCTGCAGGAGGGGCCTAGAGGGAAGAAATGCCTCAATGATCTGTTCACAGGATTACTACGCAGACAATGGGGCTGCTGCAAGCTCAGATGTCCTCCAGGGATATGTGGGAGGACATTGCAGCAATGAGGAGGTTGTCTCTGCCCTGCCTCTGTCCCAGAAACCACTCTGGATGCTCTGGCAGGATGATTTTGCAGGAGGCATGTCAGAGGCAGAGCTGCTGCCTGTTTCACAGGAGTCACAGGGGCTAGGGACTTCCCAGGGGGATGGAACAGCTTGGAATAGCACTTCGTTTTCTGGGGATTTTCCAGAGGTACTGAGTGTCCCCATAAGCCCGCCCACTCCTTTTTGTGTAGATTTTGGATCATGCAAGTCCCAAAAGGGTTCTGGGGGGAAGAAACAAGACAATGCTCTCTCGACAGGTGAACACCACTTCAGCATGAAGGGGAACCCACCTTGGAAATTTCCAGAGATGCCATCAGCCCTGTGGGGATAATCTTCTGTCACAGCACTGTAACACAGGGACCAAAGCAGGGGCTGGCTGAGAGTTAAAAGTTCTAAATTAAAATCCCAGCTTTCGTACTGACCTCCTGACATGTTACGCCATGCATGAAATGACAATAGCAATTACTTGCTGAGCTATCCCAATGGAAAGTGTTCTAAACGTGCAAAGATTTTTGTATTTTGTAGTTTTCTCGCTAATACATCTCCGATTGACAACTATTCCTAGAATACAGACCTGAAACTTTTCAGTACAGCTTCAGTGTTGTTAAATAAACAACAAATAAGAATTTTCGGTACAATTACTCTTCCCTAGCCCTTCTTTTCTTTTGCATTATGTTGCTTATTTTCTCTTTGGATTGAAATGTGTCACAGTTATTCTAATCTACCAATTGCAGTAGTGATGCTTGGGATCAGTAAGATTCTAGTTATTCTTCTTAATGTTGACAGTGTATTGGAACAGGATGGGATTTCTCTGCTTTTGATAAACTGAGTTTCAGTCATGTTTTGGTTTCAGATCCTGGAAAGCCTTTGCTTGAAAAGGTCCCACTAGATATGGTAACCATTATTTTAATTATCACAACTTAGGTGTTAACATTCCCAAAAGAGCCAGCAGCTTGTTGGCCTGTTGCTCATGTCCTGCTTTGTTGCTGATCTGTTATATGACTTTGCTGAAGACTTTCATATGATTCTTACCTTCCCCCCACCCCGGGGACTTGAGACCACCCCCAAGGGTTCAGGTTCTGCAGAGCTGGATAAGATCAGTGGAGTGTTTTGGTTTTGCTTGTTTGGGTCCTTTATCCCTTTCTAAGCTTCTAGGGCAGAAAACCAGCTAGTTTCTTGCCTTTTTCTGTGTGGGGTGTTCGACTGACAGGCGCTGCTAGAGAGGCCCAGGCACAGGGCAGATGGGAGGCAGTGGGACATGGGCAGAGAAAGGGGCCTGTGGTGACCTCCTGAGGCACGCACGCTGCTCCAGCCTCTCTCCGGTCTTCACAGCCTGTCAAGCCCATCTTCCTCCATTGCTGTGGCAAATGCAGTTCCCCGTGCCTTGTGTTTGGCCTCAAGTTTTTCCTGGGGGTCCTGAGAAGTGGTGGCAGTGACTACATGCCTGCACTCCATGGCCATGGCACTGCCTCCTGTCCCAGCCCTGCCCAGGCTTTCACATCCACGGATCTGAAATACTTTAAGCCAACATTTTCAGTCAGGAGGCCTTTTAATGGCAGAGGGGAAGCGTGCCCAGGTTAAAAGTGAACATGCTTGTCGACATTGTAAGGGTAACCCTGCTCTCGCTATCCGCGATTCATCTCTGACGCGGCCGCCATCTTGAGAGCCGTGTGCCGAGCACGGCGCCATCTTGTGGTCTCTGCGGGCTGGTGCCAGGAGACGGGCGAGCGGGACGCGGCGCCGCCGGGGCCGGCTGCCGAGGCCATTGCCCTTGCTGTTATGGAGGGAAGTAAAAGCATTTCAAAGTGCTTCTCGGCGCAGAAAATGAGGGGACAACTGCTACAGCAGCCCACCTCCGAAACCTCGCTGCCCTTGGTGTGCGCCCGTGTGGAGAGCTGCAGCAGTGAGGAGAGCTGCAGCAGTGAGGAGAGCGGCCACCCCGACAGTGGGATTTGTGGGTGTCTCTCTGAGCCCCAGCTCCTATCCAGCATATCGGAAAGTGCCTTCCCAGTGGAAACCACATCTGCAGCACAGGACTGCCTCTCATCAGTTGTTGAACAGGTAAAATATTGTGATGTTAAATAAGCATTATTCCTGTTCAGGATGAGCGCACACCTAACTCCTTTTACGTGTACATGGTTGAAAATACAGTTTCCACATTTCACCAAGAATTAAATTTCTCAGGCAACTCTTTTCACCTGTAGCCTGGCTTGTGATAATGTGTTTTCTAGTAAATGCTTAATTGCAAGTGAGTATTAGGGAAAACAACCTGTTGACCAGCTCCATCACTGCTAAAATGGTAGTGATGGTGTCACTCAGAGGCTCGTGGAGGAAGCCAATTTACCACCAGTTTTGAACTGGCCTCCCCTGCTGCCAGGCACCACCAACAGACACCAGACACAGAGCAGCTCAGGTAAGCACTGCAGAGAAAGCTCACGCACCTTTTGAGGGATTAGATACCTTCCGAAGCTGGATCTGAACTGAATGAGATGAGCCTGGTGTAGGGATAGATAACAAAGTGACAACAGTCAGTTTCAGGTTTGTCATGTATCTTCCCTTAGGAAGTCTCACTTCATCTGTCTCTTCGCTAAAGCCTTACAAGAAGTGTTACTTAGGCTTCAAGTGTCTCATATCATTGGATGAAAAGTTTTCAGAGAAGCGGTCAAAACATCTGCACTTCAGCAGGCATATGCTGTACATTTAGGTGCCTGTAAACATTTGGAAGTCTACCTCTTCGATTTCAGTTTATTTTTTTCTGCTGCTAGTATTGGTAAGTTAAGTAGTTACCAAATCATTGCTATTATTTATTAGAATGCTGCTAGTGTAAAAGGATCAAACAATCTAACACATATTCTGCTGTGTTCACTTGACACTGGCTAGAAATCGATTTTATGAGGTAAAGCAGTACAAGGCCTCTGTGTGAGCCCTACCTAAGCCATGGACATTCAGGAGTGACAAAAGCTCATTTCTACAAGTTTCCAATAAGGCCATGTGGCTTGCCACCCATGTTTTTATACGACTTATGCACCTGACCTTCCCCAGCCAGTCTAAGAGGGAAACTTAATTTATTATATAAGGGCCTCAGGATATGCCCTCTTGTAAGTGTTATGTGTTGCTGTAAATGAAATTTTGTTCAGGGAGTAGATTAGTTGACAGCGTCATTGGCAATTTGTCTAGGGCTTTACAATTTTCTCTTTTGACTTGAACCGGGAATTAAATTAAGCTGCTAAACTCTGCTTTTCTACTCACAATGTGCCTAATCAAAGCAGGAGATCCTCCTGAATATCTAAATGCCCAAGTTGCTTCTGGGAGTCCCTGATAGATTTCTCTTTTAAATTTAGCACAGCTCAGAATAGTAACTCTTAAATAACATATACACAGCAAATATGGGACTTGCTATAATTTCAGTGATAGACTGCAGATTTCCTGCTTTGCAGAACAACTAAAGCAGATAGCATTTCAGTCATCCCTCATGTAAAAAGCTTGAGCAAATAAGCTTGTTCTGATGAAGCAGAGGATAATGTTTCCTTTAGGTATCAGAATATGGTTGACAAAGAAATGGACTGTGACAGATCCTAGCTCTTGTCATGTGTCCATGAGTGATACTGTGGCTTATTTACCTCAAAACCTACAGGTGTGCTGGACCACCTGTTCCTGACGATAAACTGAGCAAGGCAAGAACTTGCACTCCACTGGGCACAGGGTATTGGGGCTACTCAGAAAGTGGAATGCTCAAATAAACTTGATTTCTGATAATTCACAGCTAATTATCAGTGGAACACATACTCTTCCATGCAGCCTGCACCACAGGTGGGAGATTCTGAGTGAATAAGGAACAGGAATTAGACCTTTCTAGCATAGTATGTTTGGCAGGAGATCTGACAGGAGGAATGAAATAGATGTTCAACCCATTTTCACCCCATTCTGCCTTCTGCTTTCCATAGCTTGACACTTGTAACAGTGAACCCCAGAGCAATTGCAGAGCCTATGCATTATATGGGTGTGTCCCAGCTGAAGCCCGATCCCTGTCCTGTTTCAAGGGGAGAATCCATGAAATACTGCATCCTCAGAGTGATATCTGTCTCTTTCAGGCTGACACCTCTTGGGGGGCTGGAGCTTACTGAGCTGGGCAGGAGTCAATTATTCTGGTGCACCAGGGTACCCTGGCCAGAGTCACTCCAGTGCTGTTAAACTGGACAAAGCAGCAAGTACCTTCACAGTGCTTAGTCAGATGGTAGTAGTCATGTGGACTCTTGGACAGGATTTCTATTTCACTGGGATCCACAGATGCACTGTCCTAGAACTGCTCACACCCTGCATGCAGTGCACAGGCTGGATTAGTATTTGGCCCTGTGTCATTTGATGAGATTGTTGCCACAGAGGAATTTGCTTAGCTAGGAAAATAGGATGGAAACAGAAACATGTCAAATAAGCAATTACCCCCATACTTAGAGGCTGAGATGTACTGACGTATAGTCCCTACCATTTCCTTAATTCCTTTAAAAAAACCTACCAGGAAAGGCACTAAATCATTAGTCAGGTTAACCTTGATTTTGCAGAGTTGCCTTGGTCATTTTTGGTCTGATAAGAAGTATCCCCTCTGCTGATTTCATAGGGTAACCTGTTCATGTAGGTGTAAATGAGGATACAGACAAGGCAGTGTGGTCTCAAGTCCAGTTTATTATGCATCAGAAATGTATCAGTTTCATTAGAAGGATGATGTTGCACCAGTTTATCTGTGTGTCTATTTAAATCTTGCTTACCTTGGTGGAGCTCCCCCCACTAGCACAGAGTATGCACATACGCAGTGCACTGGTTGAACTAAAGCAGTGTGATGCTGTATTTTTAGCAAAATCATTAAAACTCCTTGATGAATATTTAGGTGTGGCATTTTTCTGTCCCTCAGACCTGCAGCAGTGCTCTTACCCTGCTCTCTTGCCTCTGTTAGGAACTAGTCCATGACTGTTTTCTGTGCTGATACAAAAGGCTGGGGACTGAACATGTATGGAGTCTTTCTTCCTGCTGGCTTCCCTGCAGACTCTGGATGTTCTTGATCCACAGAAGCAGAGGGCAGTTTAAACTGGAAAGGTAGCTTGAATGCCGAGCATTGGTATTCATAGCCATGAATGCACTCTTTATCCCACAGTCCCAGGAGTCCCAGGAGTTATAGCCCATCCAGAACTTCCAGATTCTGTGTCTATTCAGTGTCATGACTGCTGGTCAAAATAAAATTTGCGGAAGGGGTAAAAAAAAATAAGAGGAGCCTGACTTTGTGTAGGCCATAGACTGGCAGCAGACCCCACGATAAGGTGGGGAAGAAGACTCCAAAAAATTAAAAGTGAGAGTTATAGCCTTTCATGTCAAGCCTGAACTTGCTATAGTTCAGGCTGTAGCTGCATGTTTTTGACAGTGAAGGATAGTTAGCTATTGGGTGTACTGCATTCCCTGTTGTTCGTAGTCTCTGTCAAGAGAGGGTGCCTTCCTTGAAGTTTAACTACATTTCAGAGGAGATCTATGGGCTTTAAATAGGAATTCCTAGGTTACTTTATTTGGTCAGTCCTTTGGAGGAAGTCATACCAGAGTATCATAACTGATATAGTTGAATCTAAACTATTTGAGGCAAAGATTTTGTCTTGCTAATAACAATGGACACAGTGCTATTGACCTTCATGGGAGTTTAACCAACACTGTAGGTAGAAGCAGCCACTGTGAAGCAGTGTGTGTCCGGTGGAGTTTCCTGTACATCTGCTGGTGTGCAGGCTCCAGCAAAAACTCCAGCATGCCAGTCTCCTGCAGTCTGGGTCATATTCAGGAGGACTGTAGAAAGACAGTGATTTAGGATATAAAATCAGCATTGAAGTGTATAATACTTATGTAAAGGTGTAATTAAAAAAAAAAAGCTTGATTAAAAAGGTTAGATTAGAAGAAAGATTTATGAACAGCCCTGTGGAAGACATTAAATAATACAAACACCTTTTATAAAACATAGTACTGGAGTTTAAGAAATACTTATATAAAATATTTGGATTGAGAGTTTTGTCAAGAAACCTTGGAGAATTCTTGGAGAATTTAATCAGGTTCTTGCTGGTGCTATCAGTCTGTCTATCGAATCACTTTCAGTTCTCTTATGTGTCTTAACAGTGGCAAGATTAAACACCTTGGGATACTCCCTCTAGGTTAAGGTCACCTTTATGCAGACAGCCACCACAAGGCTCTACTTAGCAGCATCAGAACCGGACTTAAATAATGCATAAATTTGAGCTCTCCAGGAGTTATTTTCATCCTCTCTGTATGAGAAGAAAAGCAAGTATTTCCTTTAATCCTGTGTGGCTTCTGTATTAAAATAAGCCTTGATACTTATCCCTAGCTATCTGGATTTAAACTGACATATATCCCACAGATTCAAATACCAGAACATCTGAGTTACCAATGTGCTCTTAAACCCAGAATGTTTATGCGCTTAATCACACCAAAGGACAGAAAAGTCATTGTCCTCCCAGTATTTCCCTAATACTGCAGTGGGTTCGTCCAAAAACCTGGGCAGTTCTGCTCACATTGTTTCTTTTTGTTGCTGTGTTTGCACTGTTCCCCATTCTGAATTGAGAGAGCATGAGGAGCAAGGTGAATATCACAAAGCAACTCATCAAGCCTATGTTAGCAACTTGCGTAACTCCGACTATACAAATTACAAATTGGGGTTTGCACTTGAATTTCACAAAAGGCAGATGGCTTCTCATCTATGTGAGTAGATTTTCCCACTGACAGGGAAACATGCAGATTCCTAGGCCCTGATCCTAATACAATTGTCAAGCATAACCAAAGAGAAATGTCAGTAAATGAAAAGGCATCTATGTTTCTAGTGTATAAATATATATACGATGATAATGCATCAGAACAATGCTCGCTTAGTTAGAACTTCAGCAGTGTCACTTCCTGTATGTACTGTGCACATTGTATCACATAAATAAACCACTAACTTGTATCTGCTTGTGTCCCTGAAAGTGCAGAGGCATCATGTAAGATGCTTCTGCTTTGGTTGGGTGTAAATGATCAAACTAGTCTTTGCCTTTTATGCAATATAGGCCAACAGGGTGAATGCTAAAGTGAGCCAGAGTCACTGCACTATGACCTGAAGTTGCTTGCAGCTCCTAAGGCTCAGCACCCAAAATTGTTACTGGCAGATGCATTCATTACATAGACTCCGTGCTTAATAGGCCTCACAGATGAACTTCATTGGAGTCAACCAGTGAGGAAAAGAACAGTGCTGAGGTTGCTGAAGTGATGACTGAAGGTCAAGGACTAGGGTCCACAAATAACCAAAGTGGTACCAACAGGATTATATAAGTAGTCTTTGTCAAGGCAGGAGTTCCTCAGTCAGGCAGTACTCGTGATTATCAGCTCCCTTTTTAGGCATCACACTAGGCTTCAGCCGTGCATTCTTTAGTTACTGGAAAAGAAATGTTAATTATGGTATGTCCAGTGAATCTGGTAAGTAAGTAAGAATCAGGTAAGATGGAAAGCAGTAACACTGGGAAGCCACTGGTTGCTAAAACTGTACTTGTCCTCAGGAATTTTTTATTAGATAGTCATAAGATTTGCTTCTGTTTATCATTAACTAATTATCTGATCCAGTTGCCTGGCAAAAAAGAAAATGATCAACACACAATATTCCACGTGTAAATGGTCTTTGTATCAAAGTATTTTTAGGTGGTCACAGAAAAATTTTGAAAGCAGGTGGTGCACTCACTCTTCCAGGCTTTATTCTCTTAAATTTTGGGGCAGTATTTGACCATTTGGCTCCTTAGCATCTCCTGAAATTCTCCCAAACTATCCAGTCATCTGATCCAGCATTGTCACTGTTTAAGCCCTTCTGATCCAACAGTTATTACTAGGAAAAGAATGAAACCTGTACTTCAAAATATAACACAGAGCTAGCGAGAGAACAGTGGCTTTAACCACAATGTGTGCCTTTGTGTGCTGCAGTCTTTATGGAATTTCTCCAGTTTCATCTTTGTCAAAAACCACAGCCCAATTGGCACTTCTGTGATAGTCAAGAGATGTTCCTTACCCTGAAGTTTGAAGCAAATTGAGGTAAAGAAAAGAAGTTTTAGAAGTTTTGTGCTGAGAGTGCAGTCTGTGAATGTACCCACAGAAGGGAAACTGGGTATTTTTGGTCAGCTATGACTCAAGATTTATTGAACCACCTTATTTCATACAGAAGCAGTCTCCTCTCTGGTATGGTCCTGAGGCTCTGCAGAGCTTCAGAGGTAGTAGGACAGAAGAAGGAAGCAAAGCACAAACTGAGACATAAAGAATATATATTAAAATGAAAGAAAAGAATAGACTTTGACAAACTCATACAAAGATAGCACTTCAGACTTAGCATCTCCCTGAGACTTGCAACTTCTGCAGTGATAACTGCTATTGTTACAACACATTCCACAAAATTCAGTTAAAAAAAGGGCAGCCACCATGGCACTATATTTGTTTCTTCTTCCTCTCCCTTATACAGGATACTTCTTGAAGAACAGTGTGTGCAACAAAACTGTATTCAGGACTGCAACAACATTTTTAGTGCTACAAAAATAGTTTCCCCACTCTTGCTAAGTCCAAATATTCAAAAATCGTGACTCAGATTTCAAAATGATGACTGGCTTAAAACTCATAGTGATTTTAAGTAAATAAGAGCCTTAAAGATCTTCAAATTGTCATGTGGTTTCTGGGCTTCAAGTCTTGCTCTGGAGTTTTCATACATATGAGAGCTTGACGCTTGAAAAGAAAGTGTTATTGTGTAATCATGTAATCACATGACTAGTGGCTGTGATTTGCAATAAAATCCTTAACAGCCAACAGTACCATTTTTGGTTTGTATATCCAGCTTTCACAATGGAAAAAAAAAATAAATAAATTGGGCTTCCATAGCCTAGTGCTGAAGAAGGATATAATGGGTCTGATGCTCAGTTACTCAGTTCCTGCACTTCAGGCAAGATGCAAATGATTGCAGGCAGGGAAGCAAAAATATCTGAATTTACCTTTGGATTCATACTCTGGAGTGCTGCAGGGGCTGCAACAACGCTTACTGTGAGCCAGAGCATCTCCAGGGCTAGTGTAATTTGTGCTCTGCTTCTTAAGGTCCTGTGAAGCAGAGACTATCCAGGGCTTAGTGCATACCAGCTGTGCTCATGATCATCCCTGTATGCTGGAGCTGGGAGGAAAGCCAATGTGGTTTTGCTAAACCAGTTCTTCATAGTCCGAAGGGGCTCTTGGAACAGGGGGTGCTTCTCAGCAGATTACTCCTCTGCACTGTAAAGCTGCTTGATGATGCCAGAACAGATTTCAAGGCAGGAATTACCCAAGTGAAATCTGCAGTGTTCTTAGATGAGCTGGTTGAAATATGCTAATTATTTTGCATTTTCTTTTTTTATATATTTTCTAATATAAGTTTCTTTTTGAAATGGAAATAGAAAACAGGTTTCCTGATACCCAGAAAGTTATGATAGAAAGTGAAAAAAAAAACATTGCTGAAAGAACATAATATTTTAAACCATATCCTGGGCTGCATCAACAGAAGTGTTACCAGCAGGTTGAGGGAGGTGATTCTTCCCGTCTACTCTGCTCTTGTGAGATCCACCTGGAGTACTGCGTTCAGCTCTGGGGTCCCCAGCATGAGAAGGACATGGACCTGTTGGAGTGAGTCCAGAGGAGGGCCACAAGGTTGATCAGAGGAGCACCTCTCATATGAAGACAGGCTGAGAGAGCTGGGGTTAAGCCTAGAGAAGAGAAGGCTCTGGGGAGACCTTATAGCAGCCTTTCAGTACCTAAAGGGGGCCTATAAACAGGCTAGAGGGGGACTGTTTATCAGGGAGTGTAGTGATAGGACAAGGGGTAATGGCTTTAAACTAAAAGAGAGTAGGTTTAGATTAGATATAAGGAAGAAATTCTTCACTATGAGGGTGGTGAGGCACTGGAACAGGTTGCCCAGAGAAGCTGTGGATGCCCCATCCCTGGAGGTGTTCAAGAGCAGTTTGGATGGGGCTTTGAGCAACCTGGTCTAGTGGAAGGTGTCCCTGCCCATGGCAGGGGGGATGGAACTAGATGGTCCTCCAACCCAAACCATTCTGTGATTCTATGATTCTATGAAATTTTACGTACAAGAGCTCAAACTGTTTAGCTCATATAAACATCTCACACACACATGCACAAAGTATTTGGTTAAGGTGACCTTATCTTTTGTTTAAAAATTTGTAGTGAATCCAAAACATACTGATATTTTACTGTTTTGAGATAAATGAGCTTTGAATTAGGATCTGTTTTATAAATGAACAGATTTGGACACAATTTAAATGATTTGATTAGGGTTTATAGAAGGATTCCGTGGCATTTTACGGAATGAAGCCTCAGAGCCCTGTCTGTTAGCTTGCTTATGCTGCAGCCAGTCTTCACCATTGTTTTCTGTGTTGATGCAACTGCAGAAAAAAATATGAGCTTTGGACTCCACACAAGGTTTGGGTTTGCTGTTCGTAAGCAACAAGAGGTGCTCAGTCGTTCTGGTCTGATGTAAGAGTAGTGATGCTGGGCAGCAGCAACCGAGGCACAGATTAGCCCCCAGACTTTTCAAGGTGCCTGGAAGAGTGTATGTTTTGCCAGGGAAAGTCTGTATGTTGGCACCCAAGTAGGGGTGCCATTAACAGTCACATCTTCTAACTGAATCTCAGGAAAATAATTACATTAATGTTGACAGCTAACTTTAGATTTTCTGATCTTTATCCTGATACGCGTTCTGTCTCTTATATATACACTCTCTGATACAAAAGCATGCAATTGAATAATGCGACCAAGCTCTCCCGCAGCACAAAAAAGAGCTCTCTGCCAACATCAGAGCTCTGCTTAGGCAAAGCTGAATTTAAGCTTGTTATTTTGGATCAAAGGTCATAAAGGGTTATCAGAGCACTACTGACATCATGGTATCAGTATTAGGTGGATGATTTTGAAACTTTGGAGTAGATGACTTGTCTGTAGACAAGTAAAGTTGCTAGTGGAATAAGCAAAACCCAAGCTGAGGTGCTGTAGTTCTGAGGCCTAACACCCACTGTAACAAATCTGACATCCAGCAGAGGCAGCAGGGGGTAAATAGAAAGGTTGAGATGATACATGTCAGTTCTCTTTTCAAAACCCATTTTAGTGCCAGAAGACTGTAGCGTAATAACCAACCATATTTTATGACGGATTAAGAAGACAAGATACATATATATACATATATGTATGTATTTATGTATATGTGTATATACACACACATATATATGATGTTATTCCTCTTTACCTAAGTGAGACCAGGCTCTTCGGTTTCTGCTAATATATGGATTTCCTATGCAGTGCTAAAAAAAAATAAAAATTTTCACGTGGTGGGCATTGCCTTCAACACTCACTCAGATGTCTGCAATGAAAAACAGGTGTTGATGATCTATGTTTGAGTAAGAGAGTCTCTGTCATTACTTTAAGCCAGAACAATGCACAGAGCACGCCTCTCTTATTATCTCAGCAAACTGTATTCTGCAGCATTTTGGTGGCCACAGATCATTCTCAGCTTTAATAAAACCACACAGGCTTAACAACTCAATTGGGTTCATTCTTATTACCTGATTGGATAGCTACAGTACTTTGCATCACTCATGGGGATTGCTTAAGAGTTCTCTAAACCAGTAGCTGTAAATGAAATTAATGATCTAACTTTCTCTTTTAAACTATTTAATTATAAATCACTTTGTGAACTCAAACAAACACACAAAAATTTAATTCTGGAGCTCATTTAAAACCATAAAGCCATATGATCCAAATTTTCAGAAATAGTGTAGGAAATTTTGCAACCCTGTATTAAGTGTAGCATCTCAATGCCAGATCCTACAGGAGAGGAAGGTGATTTTAATGTAAAATTAAAACCTGAAACAAAACAGGTATCATTCACTCATACTTCCAGTCTCAGCTCATACAAGCATTGGGATGTGTGTGGCCAAGCAACCTGCTGAGCAGTCAGGCACTGCCCCGTGTGTGCAAGTGTTGAAGTAGTCTGTCCAGTATGTGGGCACCGAAACACATGTATTCAGGCAGTCTGGCCAGGATTCCTTGCACTGATGCAGAGGATGAGGACATCAGCTACTGAGTCCTCCTCACATCTGTGGTCTTTACAGATTGGTAATCATGTGCTGGTTTTGTACGTGCCTTTTTGTATTCTTTTGGACCTGGCACTGACCAGTCTCTCCATGCTCTCCCACCTCTGTGAGTAATCAGGATTTACTGCCCTTTGTTTTCTGAACATGGGTGTCCCGAGAAGTTGCACAAACACGTGTGCAGGGCCCTGATGACTTGCTAATCTAGATACCAACAGCACTTGCCATTCCTATAGTCCTTTTCCTACCTCGTGTCCCTTCTGGTACTTCCACACCCAGACAATTCCCATTCATACCAGTCTTAGCATTTCTATTACAGTTCTCTACAATAGCAAAAGACTTCCCTCAGTCAAAGTGTGCTCCTTTCAATCTCCTGAACCCCTAACATCCGTGTTTTCAAAAGCCACTTCCTGCTCTTTCTTGCTTTTCTTTTGCTGAGATTTTTCCATGACTCATCCCCAGCTCTTACAGACAACTGGGTGCAACGCAGCCATACATACCTTCTAAGACAGCCCTATTTAAAAGGAAGACTGTTAATGTCAGTGACTCATTTAGATTTTTCTCCCTTTTCAGAGAGTTGTATGACTCCAGCTGTGGTAGCAAATTGCAGATTCACTGTATATATATGTACGTATATATATGTATATACGTATAGTGCAGCCTTTCCATGATACAGCAATTTTATAACCTTATCCAGCATTCATAAATTCCAAATAAATGGATTTTTGTACCTGTCATTCTCAGTTATTTAAGACAAGCTTTGACCTCATGTGAGCTTATGGAATTATTTGATACAGCCCTATATATGAACATGATTACTGCCTAGAAATATGGGGAAATTATACTGTATGTGCCAAAAAGCCTAAACGTGCCTAATGTATGCGCTTATCATAGAATCATAGAATATCCTGAGTTGAAAGGGACCCACAAGGATCATCGAGTCCTTAAATGCCAATGTGCCTAAAATATGTGAGAAAGTACAAAGTGTAGAATGCTTCATTGCTGTGCATTTGACATCGTTTTACAAATGTCCCAGGAGGACGTTTACACAACCATTTCACTTGGTGGTTGCTGGCAATGGTGTAAGTGACTCAACATCAACAGTACAGAGTCCACCCAGAATTTTTTTCTGCCATATGTGCTGTGTCAATATGATGAATGCCTGACAGAAAAGAAAAATGATAGCAAGGAGAAACCATGTTGATATCTGTGGTGGGAAGCGGGTTGCTGAAAGCTGTATTTTTCATTTCTTCCATTTCATTTCCCAGGTAAAGGATTGAACTGTGGAGATTTGTTCATAGATAGAAACATAAAGAGATGGTATCGAAAATTATGAGGTGAAACTGCCCAGTAACTCAACCTGTTAAGAAAACTGCATGTAAACAGGTGCCGTCCCATGGGAGTTCTTTTCTCTCCAGAAGATTGATGGCCTCTCTTGTGACTCGAGGCATTAATAAATCATGAGACTAGACTGAACTATTATTTCTGCAGTGGGGACAACTGACACAAAGGTACTCACTTGTACAAGCCCTGTACAAATCAACGAAAGAACTGGGATAAAACCCAAAGGTTTACTCAGCATCACAGAAAAAGGTCTGGTTCAGCTCACCACTAAGTGGAGTGCTGCAGGTTTTGGAAGTGCTAGAAAGTTAAGTTGCTAGAGCTCTGTTGGGTTCTTCTAATACTTAAGAAGCTGTGTATGTAAAGAATGAAAAAAAAAAACAAACCTGCAGCGGAAAAGTGACGACAACAGAGAATCCATTATAGATAGGTGTATTATTTGCTGTATACAAACGTGTTCAACCCAGAACTGAGATAAAATGGGAGAGCGATGGTTTCTAGGTAAGAAGGTTCATATGTGTCTTAGCTTTGCCAGAGACTATAGAGTTGGTGTGTGGAACAGAAAGGAGGCTGTGAGAGCAGGGACAGAGTTCATCTTTTCCTGTACTGCAGATGAGCATTCTGAAAGCTGATGTGTTATGAGGTATGTGGCTACACAGATAGACCAACACTTTTCCCTTGATGAATTCTTAAAAGCCTGCCACAGTTTTGCCACATTTTTTTTTTTTTCTGGGAAAAGTTTAGCAAAGAAAAGTGTCTGCTTTTTCATTAGACTGCCTGTATTTACAGCCTTGCGCTGAGGGCATGGACAAATAGCTGGGAAGTGTGGGCCTGTAAACCAGGGCTGATGCAATGTAACAGTTTTTTTCATTTTTGCTGGTGGTTGAATGCAAATGAAGACTTGCATTCACTGTGGTTAGAAGAGAATTTAGGGTTACTGTGGCTTGCTTTCTGTTCTGCCACTTATTCATCACATGGCGTATTTTTCAGTCACACTGTTCTTTTACTCAGGGGGAGAACTCTTCCGTTATGTCTTCAAGTGAAATAGAGCCATTTCAAGGCTGCTCTAATTGACATAGCAACATTTGGTCATTTTCCATTATCCCAAGGAACTTTGCCTGGGCCCTCATCCAGTCTTAACCAGTGAACTAAGAAGCAGGCAGGTACAGAGCTCTTGCTTGTAGCTTTAGGAAAGCTTCCCACATGGGCATTTGCACACCAGAGCTTCAGTTTCCTGCTAGTTCACCCCAACGGAGCCTTGAGCTTTGCTGTCACTGAAAATAAAACCTTTGGCATGGAGCCATGCCAGATACTCAGCCTCTCTGGACTTCAGCATCCCCAGCTCTACATGAAGCTAATAATACTTGCCCATCTTTTTTCCTGAGTGATAGATGTGTGTCCGGTGTTCACGTTTGCATAGCCATTGGAGATAAGGACATTAGAAATGTCATTACTATTTATGTATTTACTTATTTGCATGATTTATCGCTGTGGTATCTAGACACCCCTGGCCAATTCAAGAAAACAGGACTGGAAGGACACCCTGCTTAAGTTCAGTTCCACTGCTACTGCAAATATATATATAATTTCTGTCATGAACTGGCAGAGCTCTAGCTAGCTAAGCAATCAATATTCTTCCCCCTCCTACTTCAACAGCAAGGCTGTTGCAGACTATTGCTCTCTACAGGAAAAAAAATAAGAATTCCTAATTTCCAACCAAAACATATTTGTGGCCTGTTTACACCTTGACTGCTTTTGTGCAAACACTTCACCTTTAGTTTACTTAGTTCTTGTCCTTTCTCAGACATAAGTCACCCAAGGTATTCATGCAAAGTGATCGTATCTGCTCCCCCTCTTTGTTTTGCAAAGCTGAGTTAGCCAGGTTTTTCTCAGTTCTTTCTCATTACAGGTTGCCCACTCTCCTTATCCCCCTTTTAAGTCTTCTCTGCAGCTATGCTAGTCCCAGTTCGCCCGCATGTGAATGCGAGTGACCAGAACTGCATATAGCACCGCAGCTGTGGCCTCCTGAATGGGATTCTACTGTGGCATTTCGTGGTTCTCTCTTTTGCTGGAAATAACATGTTCCAGGATCACATTTCTGGTTTCACAGCTGCGTCACACTGGACCCTTCCTTCGCAGCCGCTTCCAAACTGACGATGTCCCGGTTCGGAGCATAAACGGCGCTCAGTGGTCCCAAAACCCCCGCACGGACTCACCCCACGGCCGTTACCTCCCTCCCCGCAGCCCTGCGTTTCCCCCCGCGCGAGAGCAGCGCACCGCGGCTTTGCCCCGCGGCCGCCATCGCTGGTGCCGCCGCCCGCCCGCTCGCCCCC
>VXAL01015507.1:374873-526540 GCA_013399475.1 Chauna torquata
GAAGGGGAAGAACGGCTCTTCACCTTTCACCGGCTAAAAACAAACAAACAAACAAACAAACAACAACGACATCTCTGCTTGCTCTTACCAACACCGTTAGAACCGTACCGAATTTTCACACCAGAGCAGCTGGTCTTCACCCAGAAAGTGCAGAACCCCACTCAGCGCAGGGACGCATTTTGAGCAGAATAAAACCCGTTTCTTATGTTTCCAAAGGTACAAAATGGATCCCCAAATGGATTTTCTATCAGATTTAGTAACTGGCCGTTAAATGGTTTTATGTACAGATACCTCCTTACGTCAGGTAGGCTCTCTGAGAAGTGGGATCTGGAAAATACAAACTCATTAGACTTGAAATGGTGAAAAGTATTTTTAAAATGACTGCCAGTTATTTCTTGTGCTTTATTATCCCTTTATCCCAATATGCATTTGGGATAAAAATTTGGCATTTATCCTTTCCCTTATAGGCAGTCTAATGAAAACTGCTTCAATCCTCATTTCATGGTCATGCATAACTAACTTAACAGCTTCTTGTTTCCTCTTTTCTCGTAGTATCATCATGCCTGTCCCCCTAAATCTGCTGTGTAATTCTTTCCTATCCACATGGCACTGTTCCTTCTTTTAATTTCTTCTCTTCTTTATTGTAGCAGCTTTCATCGACTTTTCCTGTTACTACACACACTTCCACTACACATGCCAGCAACTGCCATCTAGTTCATTTCATTGCTCAGGAAAGTGAAGTAACAATGAAGTAGCAAGCTGGCTTCCTGTCCTGAAAGGAACCCTTAATAACGTGTGTAGGGCCAGATTCTTGGGTCTGCATCAGCTGCCATCACTGCAGCTACAAAAGTTGGATAATTAACAGGCTTCCTCCTCAAAATGTTCTCTACTCAGTGGATATAATCAACCCTTATTTACCCACAAAGGTGATGTCTCTTAGAGGAAGGGAGTAGGACAGGAATCAGTTCCACAAAGGCCAGTGGCTCAGTGAAGCAGGGGCTAATTTTAAGTAGCTAGGAAACTGCTCTGAATCATGCCAGAGACCAGATGGGATCCTTTCTGCTCCCAATATTTGAAGAATATAGGAGGGTGTGGAATGACCTGTGCCTAACCCTCGTCCTGCTCCTGCTCTTTGTTGCAGCGTCTAAGTGTAGCCTTTAGTGTATGGATGTCGAGCAGCTAGATATCTCAGAGCTCAGTCTAAATGGCTGTACGGTGTTCTGCATTCAGGAAAGAATTATAAAACTGTCACAGTTCACCAGAACTTTAGGGAATGATAATATAGGGACTCTGAGAAGACCTGTTTGGAGAGGCTAAATTGGTTAGTTCTGTTTTTCTGCAATAGCAATCATATCACATGTACTGAGTTTCACTTTCAATCAGTTAATGTTCCTCTTGCCTCAGTTTCTAGCGTGCTTATAGAAATCTATAGGTTTAAGTCTGCTCAGGTCTTCTCAATCATTTACCCTGCAAAGAGAAAGTAAGCAGGCTCTGTACATCTCACCATACAAGAGGTTTTTCTAATAGCCAAGTCATTTGTTTGGTAACAGGCAAGTGTTACCAGAAACAAATTTGGCTTTCTGTTATGCGAAAATGTTTGGGCTTTTGTCAGTGCCATTGCTTTGTCCACAAATGTTTGTGGTCTTGAAAGTAGCTAAGAATCCTTGCTGCTGGATGCTGCTCAGTGCAATCTGCCTATCCGTTATTTCAACACAGGTTGCATTTCAGCTGCAATTTACGGAGAAGACATAGGATTGGACTGCAAAAAAATGGTGCTGTTGTTTTTAGTTGTAGATAATAATGCAGTTATTACCTACAATGAGAAGCATGTGCGTGTATGAAACTTTTCACAAAACTTTTCACAAGGTAGCTCTGATCACTGTTTCTAAGAATACGTTTTCTTCAGTGAGGTGATAAGAGAAACCCTCATAGGTGGCATCGTTCCTTGAGAAGTCTGGGTGACAATACGTTCATAAAAAAGGACTAAGATGGAGCAAAGGCCGTTGGCCATACCAACAACTGGCAGCATATTTCTGCACTCTTAAATAAAGGCAGAGCTCTCCCACTGCCATCCGTGGCCTTCAAGATGAGCTAGAGATACTTCTCATGCCTGGTAAGAAATCCTCTCAGGACCCAGATCTCCAGCACAATTAGAAATCTACCGTATGGTCTTCTATTGAAGTCAGTGTTATTTTCTCAATAAAGCAAATAATCTGTTTTTGTTTTTCAAAAACAAACAAACAAAAACCTAACCTGTATAGGGAGACCAGAGGTTGTCAAGGAAACCATGCCTACCATTCCTCTTTCTTCTAGGATTTTAAGGGATCTGTAGATTATGATATATTTATCTTTATCCTCACTTATCCCCAGGAGGGAGAGATTTTAGTAGACGATCAGCAGCTGGATGAACCAGAAAGTCATGGAGAAGGTGGAAACAGAGATTATAGAGACCTTAGAAGCCACAAAGACTCCTGCAAGGGGAGTGACAGAGGCAGTTGAAAGTGCAAAGGGATGATGCGCTTCAACAGTGGTTACCTAGCTTTCACCTTGCAGTTGCAAATTAGTGGAGTGGAACTGCAGCATGTCAGTAACTTTCTTCCTTCTTCCTGAAGTGAAGAATGCCAACCTAGCTGCAAGACAAAAGCATCCAGCCAGTAATGCAGATGCAAAATCCATTTCTTCTACATCAAACTCTAAATCAACCATAACACTCCTAATTCACAGTCTAACTGCTGTAGAAGTTCTACCTCTTTATTAGAGTTTGAGTCCAGCTGATAACCCAGACTTGCATGGGCAATAAAGTTTAATAAAAAAGAACCAGGTGAGAACATTTTCAGGATTTATGGCTGGTCCTATTTACCAAATTGAGTTAGGGAGTGGAGAATGAGGTTTTGATGCACATTTCTTCTTTGCGTGCTCATTTTGTGCCAAGTTTAAGCTAGCATAATCTAAATAGGTTTGCAGTAGTACCAAGCTGAGGCTTATAGAGAACTTTAAAAAATTAGCGGTATGATATATGACTGGAGAGAGGTATGAATATGCTCCTTCTAAATGGTTTCTAGGCTCACACTGGGACTTTTGTCTAATGCAGGCTGAACTAGAAAGATGAGACTAGAACTGACTTCCTGAGTCTTGTCCTCAGCTATTGCAGGCAGCCATGCCATATCATCCCTTTTATACCCTTAGGTTGGCTCTAATCAGTGTAAAAATAATGAAGAGCACGTCAGTGAGCTGGTTCAGCTCCCAGAACAACCTCTTACTGTGCTCTGTTGATCCCGGCACTGCATTAGGGCTTTACCTGGGAACTTCAGTCTGCCTTTAGACAGATCTTTCCTAGTATTTTCTTCCCTGTTCTGTTCTTTGCTCCCTTGATCTATTAATTTATCTTTCTCTGCTTGTTTTGCATAGCAATTGCTCTTACTTTTGCTGCTTAGCAATCATCCAGAATCAAGAAGTCTGACAGAAGTCCTTTTAATCCGAGTCTAACTGGTCAGCACTGTCTAAAGTGAGCACAACGCATCATGCCACTATTTGTTAAAAGCAGTGGTCTTTTATTTCCTTGGTGGTGGTTTACTTTAAGAGTAATAGCTGGAAAAGAAGGCATGGCAGCATGGTGAGGGAAATGTACAATGTCACTTATTCCTGGCAATAGCTGTTATATTCTAGAATAACCTCCCATGGGAAAGTTAGAAACTCTTGCTTGTAATAGGATGGCATTGCACATAGTGTTGGAGAAGACAGTTTTTGAGCTCCCAAGAAGCTGGTGAAATGTTGTAATACATCTTTGGTTCATCCATTCTCTAACCGTACTCAATTAGTTAAATGATTTTTTGGTAAAGGAAATAGTTTGTTATCAATGAATAGTTTACAGGGCTGATAGAGTGTCAGGAAGATGAGATGGGTTCTACAAACGTGAAGTACCAGAAAAAACACCAGTGGCTCATATCACATTCCTGATCCTTGTTGTAAGGTGCCTTTCGTCCTTGAACACTGTGGATTGCAGTCAGGAATTTCAGTGAAGGATGATATTGAAGAGGAAGAACTAATAACAAGCAAATAATTCCAGAGATTTTTAATTATATATAACAGAGTTAGTGCAATAACAAACAGCTGATGCTTCTCAGCAAAAAAGAACAGCAGTTCCTTTGCGATGTTGATAAGCAGTGTGAAGATGAAGCAGTACAAAAGCAAAGCAGTCTGGTCTTGGGGTACATGGATGTCCTGTAATCTTTCAACAGACTGTAGGAAAAACAGAGCAAAAACAAATGATGTATAGAGGAGACTTAATCAGGTGGAGAAATCTAATGTACTCTTTCTGTCCACCCCAGCACTGCTCACACAGTGGTATACAGTTGACCTCCCATCTGAATTACAACCATGAATATTCCAAGGACAAGCGCTTGGCACCAACGCTTGTCATGATCCTCTGAAAAACAGCAGAACTGCATGGGAGAGTGCCAATGAATTGCAGACTGAGGGCACTGCTCACTTATGGAAACCATTCGGCTAGTGCTTGATGGTGTACACTAAAATTTCTCTGAATATCTGAATATTCTAGCACTGAATTCTGCCTTTCTTGCGCTTGAAGCTATGTTTCTGCTCTGGTAGCATAGACAGGAACAGCAATATTCTGGACATTTTTACGTCAGCTGCAGAATGTTTCTTTAAATCTCAGATGACGAGTTAAATAATATACAGTTCGAAGAACTTGTATGTAAAGTCACTTGAGGTCGTTGCTGCTACTCATTTTTGACTCCTTTGGAGACTTGTTCTTAGTTCATAGCCCAGCCTTCTGGGACGCTGCTCTGTTTAACTATTTTAAGAACAGCATCATGTTGTATATTAGGCAGCTAGTAGCTGCTTTAAAATTGAACACAAGAGCACTAGTATCCCTGAAGAGTTATTCTGATTCAAATGAGAGTTGAATTAGGCTAGGGTTAGGTTTTTCCTTGTGATCCTTGTCACTGGTAGACTAAAGCATTAATGAAATACATGCTAGCACAGAAATTCCATACTGCTACATCTTCAGACTCTCACAACAGTACTTTATGGGTTCATTTTCCTATTTTCATTCTGAGTCATCCACAGAGGTATTGCATGACCTCAGCAGACTTCCTGGAACTGATCTCGAGTGGATAATCCTATATAGAGTAAAGTTAATAACTGTTATTACTTAAGGTTTAAGTTATAACTCCACTTTCTAAAGTATCTGCTGAATCTAAAAGAGAGTCAGTAGACATTCATCTGTGGCTCTTTATCAGACGTGCCCTAATAGATTTCTTAACATCACCTGCTCCATTTTGCTTTCAGTTGGGTAATTGTAACAAACTGCCACTTTCTTGAGACAACCAGAGCTTTTTTTTTTTTCAGTGAGTGGCTTGGATACACAGCAGTCTGAATAACTGAAGGCTCATTTCAGAGCTAGCTGAGTTTCCCCACAGCTGTACTGCCATCTGGCCTGTTTCTTTTACATCATGCTCCATGTCTCATTATTCTTTTCCTATGAGCTGTCCTTGTGTCTATTAACCATCACAACTGCTTGTTTTCCCTTGCCTGGGATTTGGTCCTCTAATCTCCTCTTCAGTTTCCTCAGAATTTGTTCAGTCACAGGATATTTTTGAGCAGACTGAAAGAGTACTCCCTTGCCTCAGAAAAAAATGTGACCTCTGTAATGCAGGTTCCAACCTCAGCTATGCCCTGCTTATATTGCCCCCCAACCAAAGAAATTTGGGGCTATATACTCCAGGGTTAGAGTTAAGTTATAGTTATAGTTATGCACAGTTAAAATATAGCAAGATGTTCTGGCAGGATGACTGGCTGTATGTAAACGACCCAGAGGGCGTGTAGGAACGAGTGGGCTGTGGGCCTCTCCTCCTCCTTGCAGAGGGTATGGCAGTATCTTCAAGGTATTGCGCAGAAAGTTGGCTGGAAAGGAAAACACAGAAAAGGAAGGTTTTTGTGTAGTGAAGCTGCCTTTTGGAGGACACCAATGAGCCAGCAGGCATCTGGGAAGAGTTTTGGGCAAGGAAGGGAAAAGGGGCTTGTTTCCTTCAGTCAAATCTCAGAGCTGAAGATTGTGACAGGATAAATGGAAGCTTCCTCCAGCTCTTCTAGGCTAGAGGGAAAAGGATGTCCAGCTGCGTTACACTGAACGAACTTTTATTGAGATGTGGAGATGCTTCAGGATTACTTTTGGAACCACTGGGTACTGAGCACACATCTGGAACTACCCGCTCTTCCTTTCTGCTTTTTAAGCAGGCTTACAGGTGCTGCTGATGTTTGCAGCTGAAGAAAACACATTTTCTCTTTATGCTGTCGTTTCCTTTTCTTCTCCTCATACTGGCATTTCAGCATGGTAAGCTCCATATCCAGCCTAAGTTTTTCCAAGTCAGACTGAGATACTTGGTTCAGCCTGAGGTTTGGCTGCTTTGTCTTCAACCATGTGTTTACCTCACCCTCACTGCTGGTTAATTTTGTTTGAAAATTATCATTTTCTTCCTCTACCTTCATCTGCCTATGCATTTCTTGATTTCCAGCTTCTGGTGACTGGTGACTTCTGGTGTTCAGATCATCAGGAAGATTTCCTGGAGTTTCCCCCTAGTGCAATTTGTGGAGGAAAAAAAAAAGTAAAAAAAAAAAAAAGAAAGAAAAAAAAAGAAAAAAAGTAAAAGAAAATACTGTTACTCATCTCCTATAACCAAGAGAAACAAATTGACATGTGTTTCTTTGTGTTTTTTTTTTCTTTCCCCAACTGGTTAGTTGCAGCAAATTCCTCCCAGCAGATCTTTTATCTATGGAAACACATGGAGCTTATGAAAATATTAATACTTTTTTCTTAACTATAGGAGTCAAGGGGGTGTGGCTTTGTCAAGTTACTGTGCCGCATTCCCATAAAGAGATCAAGGCCTTTGACCCAGATTCCTGACATTGGGATGGAAAAGGCAGAGGGGTCACTGTCAATGAAACTGAGAATGAGATAAAAGCCAAATTTGTCATCAGTACAGATCTAGTGAATGGTGTTACACAGGGTGCAGATTTAATCAGAGGCTTTACAGTCCTGGTATAGAAGGAACCCACCATACGGAAGCCGGAGTCAGATATGTCCTCCCTCTGAATATAAGAAAATTTTAACTTCTTAAAGCTACAGCATTTTTAACTGGAGTTATCATGTATTCTGCATTCTTGTATTGTGTTTTTTCATTTTTCTGAATATTTTAGCATCTCTAAACTGCATGGAGTAGAGCTTGTCAATGTGAACCAGTTTATTGACTGTAATTTTCAAAATTATTGATTTAAGAGGCTCTTGTCCCATCCCAGTGTGCATTCCTGCCTTTTCCTTACTCCTTGCTCGAAATGTCTTCCCCTGTCATCTGTGCCAAATGCCAAACCATCAGTGTGGGATTGAGCTCTAAATGATGGTACAGACCTCTGCCAGGGTGACTATGACATGTTTACCTTCTTTTTCTCAAATTGAAGGTCAATTGTGCTCAAAAGCAGAAAGAAGGTAGAGAAATCTAGACTGTTTTCTCTCCCACCCAGTTGTTTGAAGCTGATCTCACTTCTGAGTCCTGTTTTATCACATGGACTCCTCTGCTCTGGTGCTTCTTCTGTCTCCCAGGTCCTGTATCCTCATGACTAAACGTTTATAGTCTTTCTCATTGTTTTCGGAAGAGAACACTTTCGTACTGACTGTGACTGGAGGTATCTAGTTATAGTTGCATATAAAGCTTGAAAGAAAGGCCTGTTGGGTCCTTTCATCAGCTCATGTGTAAACCTGAGTAATTCTGTGCCCTTTCAAAGTGATATCAGTTGAGGTAAGCTGATGGATGTTCTCTGAAGATCTGTTTATTTAGCAAGTAAGTGCAGGAAGCCTGGATGAGAGCTTTCATTAAAAAAAGATCAGACAGAAAAGGCAAACATGCCCTGTCAGAGTTGTTAAATTCTGTCATAGTTCAAAGTCTACATTAAAAAAAAAGAGTAAACACGAGAAGAGACAGCATTACTCTTACCATTGAGAAGTTAGGCACAAAGTCAGAGAAACGAATGCTGGACTCATAAATAGTAGCCTCTGTTTCTCAAGCCTCTCATTCTCCCCGCGGAGACCTCAGCGAAGCCCGTTTCAGTCCAGCTCGGCCCAACGCTGTGTCCAACGCCAGTGGCAGCCCGGTCGTGCTGACCTCACTGATGCCATTGTGTGGCCTCCGCCACCTGCCCTGCTGCAGCAGGGCTGTGCGCACTGGGCTGCGGAGGGCCTTTGTCTCTCCGGCCTGGAAAATTTGGTGAAATTGAGTTTCCCCAATATTACTTCAGTAGTCTGCAGTAAAGCCAGGTCAGGATGCAGTTTACCTGGAAGCTGGCTTAAAGCTGTGATCACTAAGCCATCTTTCCTATTTTCTCTCCTGCCTGCCTCCTGGTTACTGGCTTCTGTGATGGAGGAGATGCAGTTTCTGCATGCTATAGTGTGGTCTTAATTCACCCTCCAAAATACTCGTGATTACCCAGAAGACCTGGAGAAGAAAAGACTTAAGAAGGAATGATAGGGATTTTTTTATAGGGATTTTCATATCATGTCACCTATTGATCATGAGAGGTTAGGACTTATTCACAGAGATCTTTGTTTGTGGAACGACAAGACATGGAGTTGTTATTTTTGTACCAAAGGAGATCTGATTATCATGGCGATGTTACCTTGGAGCAGTGTTTAAAGCCTTAAGGAAGAAGCTTATGTTTTAAATAGTAAGATGGTGAAAAGAAAGCAAGGTGGATCTGGAAGGCATAAGCAAAAAGGAAAGCAGAAAATAGCAGTAGTGTTTGGCATAGACGTGGGAGGCAAAAGGACTGGAGGCAACAGAGCTGGAAAAGTGTAGGTGACAGTAGTCAAGCAACAAGATTATCAGCCCATCGACAAACACTCTGGCAGTCTCTCAGGCAAAACATGATGGTCTTTGCAAAGTTGTGGGGGAAGGAGTGATAAGATGTAAACAGAGCCAAGATATAAGGTAGTCTGGGAGTGGTACAAGGAAATATGGTGCCCTGCTTATGCTTAGCAAGTAGGAAAATGATGCTGTCATCCATGATGAGAGGAGAAGGAGAAGGGAAAATGGGAAGAAATTTGAATCTTAGTCGGCTTAAAATAATGGATCTGCATCAAACACTGAAGTGTTGTCATGGTTAGATATATAGTGAAAGTTTTTTAAGAGAATCTCACAAAGTGTTTCTAAGGTATTGCTTCCTTCACGTCCTTTCTCTACTGCCTGCAAGCTGAACAAAATGAGCACAAATGTACATTTGAAATATCTGGTTATTTTGCCCCATCCTTGATGAGTCTTTTTTTTTTTTATAAACAGTTTTAATCAAGAGAATAGAGAATGTCAAAAGAATGTCCCTTTTGCAGAATAAGAAGCAAAACATATACTGAAAGAGTTCCAAAGATGGAACAGTTATGAGAATTGATCTTCACAGAAACGGAGGCAGGAAAATACCTAATGACAGGCAGGTAATTTTGTTTTGTAATACACATTGGGCAAAAAAAGATCCTGGAAGAGCATGAGGCTACATGAAGCCTGCTTAGAAGCAGATAGGAAGAACAGATCAAGGTGTTTGAACTACTCAAAGCCTGTTGCTTTCCACGGGGAAAAAAAAAACAACAACTAGTATCTAAAAAAAAATGTAATAAAGCAATGGACTAGCTGGTTTTGGCTACAGTGTATAAAAGCTTGGACTCTGACAGTTGAAATTGTTGGATAAAAACTTAATGAAAGTACAAAAGTAATACAGAAAAGCTGTTCAAAGAGGAACAAAAATAGTGGCAAAGCCATTTTAGAAGAGCAGATAAAAGTACTCAGTAGCACCATCACAATGTGAATGTAATAGAAAGGTGAACATAACTAGCAATCAGACTCACCATCAAGAAAAGGATAAGGAAATAAGTGGTAGGTGCCAGCCATATCCTTCATTAGAAGATAAAAATGATGTACTGGCACGGAGACAGAGGGCTTACGGTAGATGTGGATTGCCTCATGCACCGCAATAGGAATGTCATAAGGAAATATGTATGAAGTGCAGAATGGTTTTCACTCTTTTGCAAATACACCTCACAAGTATGCAGAAAAACACAAGACACAGACTGCGTATAACTGGAGAACAGTTCGTGGGACAGAATCATCAATGGTGATATTGTCATCTGTCACAATATAGAATAAGGAGAAGAACAGTGACAAAGTCTGTGCAATTCCTTTAATGGATGCAGATGCAGTACCATAGTAAGGCAAAAGTAAAGTGAGGTAACATGTAATGAACCATAGCCCATTTTGAAACATTAACATTACCAGTATCAGACTGACAGGATACAGGACGTATCTGCTCCGTATAGCTGGGATATGCAAGGATGAAAACACCAGAAGTTAGGTTTCTGTCTAGCGAATGTGTGCGCCAGCAAAAGGCATGGTGCTGAAAGGTCTTCAGTCTGTAAAGCTGGTTAGGACCCAATGACATTGGAGTGCTTCAGAGGACTGTACAGTGGAAGACATTTCTGGGACATTCACCTGATGTTTCTGGAAGTTTATGCAAAATTGCATGACTGAAATCTCCGCAAATGCAGAGCCTGCCATGCATGCACTGGAGTTACCACTGTTAAGCAAAAAAACTAAGGAAGTATAAATTACAGTGTCTGGCCTACTTGAAAATGAAAGAAAAGGTGAAGGAACTATTATGACAGTTTACAGGGGGAATGAGGCCAACTCTTTTATCCATAGGTGAAGGTTGTAGGCCAAACGTAATGGAATCAAATGAAATTACAAGGAAGAGATCATTTATACTGTCAGTTTATTACAAGAAGCAAGTACTACAAAAGCCTGTGAATGTGAGGTGTCCAGAATAGCAGACAGAAACAATCATGTGAGATTGCTGCTACCCGCTCAGTTTGCATGACGTTGGGTCTGCACACTACACAGCAAGTGCTAGATGCTCAGTGTAAACGACTGCTGTCCAAACCGAACAAAGAGGAAGTCCCCTGCTTTCAGCACTCTGGAAAACAGTATATCAGGGGAATTTCCCATTGATTTACTGCTTACATTAGAGCGATGCCAGGAGGAGTATGTGAAATCTTATCAGAACTGATGACGTCCTTGTAAACAGTGGCACTCAAACAGCAGCTGAACGAGTAGTACAGAGCTCACATGTAATATGAACAAAATGAGGACAATTACTTAAGTGAACCAACTTTATCTCTGCCATAATACGCTGCTTTTGGTGGGAATCTTTTGTTTCCTTCAGTGGTCACTGGATCAGGCTTTGACCTGTTGATTCCGTCTCTTCAAAGTATATCAAAAAGAATTGGCAGTGCTTTTTAGAATGTTCAAAAGCGTCACTAGTGGATTGAGTCCAGGCAAGTAGAATTTCAATTGAAAAGAGGTAGTTCCTATTGACTTTGTGTGATAAACACAAAAAGCAAGGGATTGCAAATGTCTTCCATTTTTTAACTATGACACTAAGAATTATTAGTATGAAAATGCTATGAGCAGTGCTAAAAGAAAGCCTAGATAAAATTTCTCAATGTATATATGTGAAAAACTTGCTGTACTGTATTGTAAGAGCAAGAAAATGCCCAATAATGTTCACTACCTGAAAAAAGGGCTGCAGAGAAGCTGATAAATTTAATGAAAGCGTTTCAAAGAAGTTTCTACAGAATTCACTATGGAGAAAAAAGAATATAGCCTTTTGTGGGGGGAATGACCTACTGCAACTGAATCATTCTCAAAAGATTTTAAAATAAATCTTACTTGCCTCTCCACCATGTGTTACCATTTTTGACTGGCAGTAAATTACACAAGACTGCTAAATACAGCAGTGGTATTGTTTGGATTTTTTTTAAAACTGAACTGAGCGTCAGCTCAGTTGTGGATCTCATTAGAAGATCATGCAGCTAAAAAACAGAATGGACTCAGTTGTTCTGGATTCATTGTCCAGACCTCCACAGGCTGTCTGTTGAACTTGGAAAACCTAAAGTCAAACCTAACAACCCACAAAAAACAAATGATTTCTGAGAGTTTTGTGTCAGATCTTCGTCTATTAAACAGTGAGTTAATAGTATTTCTTCTTAATCTTGCCCCTTTGTTCTACAAGATTCATGTTTGTATGCTCTTTAGCTG
Organism: Chauna torquata; assembly: GCA_013399475.1. NCBI lineage: Eukaryota > Metazoa > Chordata > Aves > Anseriformes > Anhimidae > Chauna > Chauna torquata. The sequence continues at coordinate 387,023 of VXAL01015507.1, forward strand.
TACTGAAGCAAATACCCAATTAACGATTTTGACACCTCTACTTTTCATAGATAGTAAGAGCCAAACATCTAACCTGGTTAGTTGTTCTTGAAAAAAATTGTATTGGCTGAACCTTCACATTATCATGGAGATGTCATTTGGTGCCCTGTTACTTCTAGAAACCTGCCCTCTGAATTTTTGAGTCAGATATATGAAGGACAAACCCAAAGAAGGACTACAGTATTCAGTGGAATTTACAAGTTGGTGTTCAGTATCCTGACACTTCAAGCTAGCCATCTGGAAACACTAAGGGGAGGAATAGATTTTGTCTTGTGTTTCTTCAGAGGTAACTGTTCACCTTCCCCACAGGATTCATATTTGCTGGAGATAGGGGCTTTAAGCTGTGACAGTGTTTGGAAAACTGAAATGTGAAATTCGAATTTGTTTGAATTCATCTGATTTGGAGTGGGGATACGAATTTAGATCGCCACAACTCTTCAAGTGAGCAATCTAATTGCTGGACTAGTAGACATTAGGATTGTCAAAGAGGGAGGCAGCTCTTACAGCCGTGTTTTGTGCAAAAAAGACAGGCAAAATGTATGCTAGGTCTGTGTCGACAAGAGTTGGAGTTTGGATGCTCTGTCAGGCAACTGGGAATGAGGGTCTGAGTACCTGAATGGTATAAGGCCTTGAAGAGTCCGTATCAGGAGTCTATGTAAAAATCTTTGCTGATTAGATGCTTCAGGACTTTAGACGCATCCCAGTAAAGAAGCAGCAAAAGAGGGCACTGATTTCCATGATCAGTGTATTGAGTTTAGGCATCTGAAGTAGTTCTTATATATGAAAGTAACACATGTATTAAGTCCAAAAGTGGCCCTTGCAGTGATAATCCAGTTTCCATGAGTTTTCAAATGCTACTTTAACAAAAGTATTCAGTGTCTTTACTAATTTTATGCCATATCTGGTTCATATATTCTGTTTGGTACATCGCACACAATTATCTACAAAAAATGCAGCACCTTAAACAGGGAGAGACAGAAGACAGTTGTCCAAGAATCAGGGCCAACTTTCAGATCTATGCTCCAGGTGAGATGTTAATCTAGGCAATATTGAATAATTTTGCTGTGGGAAAACATTTTTTTCTAAACATTTCCCCCATGAGTTCACTCATAGGGGGATTGTCAGCAAGAAGAATTTCGGTTCTGAAGGCTGTTGTACTCATAGGGACTGGGTTGGCTTACAGGGCTGGCTGCAGGTATTTGGGGCAAGCCAGAAAGTAAGAACATTTGTACAGAATAAGAAAACCAGGGGTCTGAAGATAAGGTGACTCTCCTGTAGCTACAGCACTCAGAACTGTGAAAAAGAAAGTACTGCAATGTCAGTGTCCTGACTGCTGGACTGCTGATATAAATGGGACACTTCTACGCTATTCCAGCTGGGACCTGCGGTCTCATTCCTATCTGTCTTTTATGCAAGGCCAGCAGGTATAAAGGCTATGGCTGGAGCTGGGTGATCACTTTGGTGATCAAATTTTCCTTAGGTGGTAGGTAAACACTGAAGTCCTTTGTCAAGTGAATTATTCTTAGCAGTCTAAATATCCTTTTTCAGTTTTAATATCTTTTTCTTCTGAACTTTTAACCTTCCTTCTTCAGGGCAGAACTCATCATACTTTAATAACTTACCTCATCTACTTGAGCTGCCCAAGTGGGAGTATTTTGGCGTGGACTGTGAATATGTTTGCACTATTGGTACATTGCGCAATCTAATTTCAAATGGGCTGAGAGGATTTCTGAAGAGTACTTCCCGATCGAAGGAGATACTAGCAAGTGCAGAAGCACTTAACAGCTGAGTCAGGTACGATACCTCCTTCAGTGTCCCGCCCAACTTTCTTTTTCACACCCTTGCTTCCTGATTTGTGGGCTGACTATTGACATACCTCCTCCATTTCCTCCTCTAACACCTTTTACATTTGGTTATCTTTTTTTGTTTGTTTCTGAATCCCACCACATCCTTGCCAGTTATGTATCATCTTCTATGATTTTCATGTGTCAAAGCTGTTCCAGGTGCTCCAGATTGTTTGGCAGAGAAAGCTCCCTAATCAGCTTTGGCAAAATGTTCATTCAATACATATTTTTCCATACATTATCCTAATAGCTTACGTGTAGGTAAATCCAATGACCTAGTTACACTGTGAGCTTTCTCCTCGTTTTGGAAAATACCGGACGATACAGATAAAGGCTGAAAAGCCTCTGACACTGATCATAGCAACAAGCTTGGCTAAGGGAGAACCTATCATCCATTCTTAAGAGCTGGCACAAGTTACTTTCTCTTTGATAAGTATTTTCTTCTGATCATCACTTCTTTTCCTTTTCAACTTCCTTCAGGTACTGAGTGTAAAAATCTACTTCAAAATCGCTTTCCTTCTATTTTATTTTTTATCTGCTATTAAAACTGCAAGCACAGAACATGCTAGTCATATACTTACAGCTATTGTATCTCCTTGTTCTAGTATGTGTTGAGACCTCTGATCTCATCTTTACTTTCTGAAAACTCAAACATAATGCTAACACATCATATGTCTCTGATTTGAACTGGCATTTATCACCAAAGTGGCACTAAAATCAAGAGCCATTACTTGTGGAAAAGATTTATTATTCCTAGTTAGTTGCTTTCTGGGAAATAGCATGATCTACATAAGAAGAAGCACATATCATTGATGGTCACAGTACTATCGATAAAGACATTTTTCTAATATTTACAAAATATTCTTCAGGTTCTCTGATTTTCACAGTAATATAAATGTACTTCCTTTTTCCTCTTTCTCCACAGTAGGTGGTTGAAAAACAAGAGATTTTCAAATCTGACTTGTGAGACACTGAGTTTCTGGGTGTGTTTGACTCCTTCCATGAGAGAAAATGCATATACACAGGAAAAGACAGCCTTCTTTTATAGCCTCCTACAGTATTTCTTCACTCCTGCAGATTGGCATCTCGGCTCAGTACGCAAACCTGCACCACCCACAAATCTCACGCCTCTCTCCCCCTCTCATTCACACATCAGCAACCCACACGCTCCCACATTCTGATCCAGAAGTGCAGCTCCCAGCCCAGAGTTCCTGCAGCAGGCACTGCAAGTGAAGCAGCAGGTCAGCATGGAGCCACTGGCACACACACGCAGAAACGAGCTGTTAGTAATTAGTGGGTTGAAGGTAACTCCCTTCATAGAGGAGTGGTGCTTGAAGCTCAGCTCAGCTCAGCTAAATGCATCCCCACAGAAGGAACTGAAACTGCTGTTGCCACCTGCAAGTTACTCTGAGCCTGTGCACGAGGGTCCTTTGGCCTCTCTGAGCACCAGCTCCAGGACCATTCTCACTGAAGAGCTTTGCTAGTATCTGATCAGAATTTCCCTGGCTGCAGCCTGTGGCCATTGCTTCTCAACCTTTCCCTGTGTGCCTCGGAGAAGAATCTGGCTCTGTCTTTTTCACAGCTACCCATTAGGTAGTTAAGACAGCAGGTAGATCCCCCGTAGACTGTTCTTCTCTAGGCTGAACAAATCCAGATCTCTCATTCATATATTCCAGTCCTCTAGCCATCATAGGACCCGTCTGCTGGACTTGCTTCAGTCTGTCAGTGTGTTTTGCGTACTGTGGAGCTCAAACTGGGTACAGCACTCCACATGTGATCTCGCAGGTGCTGAGTAGAGGGAATAAGCACTTCCTTTGACCTGCTGGCTACGCTTTTGCTAATGTAGCCCAGTATGCTGTTGACCTTTATCGCCATGAAGACACATTGCTGACTCATGTTCAACTTGTCTACAAACATCAAATATCCTGTTCACCTGGTGAGTTGGGGGGCCATGCGGCCCAGTGCTGCAGCAGATGCTCTCTGCTCTCTCACTGAGACTGTTTTTTATGGGTTTCCATTTCCTTTTCATGCTTTAGATGAGATAACGCACCTTCAGCTTCTGCGGGAGGAGGGGGGGAGGGAACCCCATCTCATTCTAAATTGTGTCTAACGGTAAGTTTATGAACTTCCCTCATCTAGTGAATGAAGTCATGTTGCTGCTGCCTGGTTCTGGATACTGATAATATATTACCTGGTGTCCTAGACAATATAGACTATAATTAGGCATACTGTTTACAGACACACATCTCCATTAATACCCATTTGAATGTAGAATGCTTTTGCAGAAAGCTCAGTAATGGAGAAAAGTCTCCAATAAGCTGTTCTTGTCCAATTACATACTCACCCCAGAGCAGTCTAATTGCTATTTGACTGGAGACACAAAACATGAGACAATTCAGTGTTGCCTGTGATCCATCTCCCAATATTATGAGTATTTGAAACTGTATCAGTGATAGACACTTCCTTGAAGTTTGTTTATGTCCTTGCCTGTATAGACCAGTCTCCTCATGCTGTTACATCTCTGACTGTTCAAGCCCATTTGCCATTCCTGGACTCATTCCAGAATGGTTTGCCAAGCCTGATGTCAGAATGATAGATTTTCTTTGCTATTATTATGTTGCCTCAGTAGTTTGTCTGGGAACAAGAACAAGTCCAGTAGGTCACTTTGGGGTGACACAGCACTTTTCTTCTTTATTCTATGAGTTTTTCCTCATATTTTTGTCTTTAAAATTGGGGGGTAAAGGAGGTTTGACTGTGTATGATGGTCAGCATCATTCTTGAGTTCTGCTGTATTGTCTGTAATATGACCTTCCCCTCTTCTTTCCACTGTTGCATGATGTTGCCATTTAAAGAGCTGATGGATTGGAGCAGCAGCAGCCAAGCTGGAGAATGGGGCCAAGCACTTACCAGTGAGAGAGCACCCAGTTAAGATTAGAAAAGCAGCTGTTAGATGCCTCAGAGAAGTTTTGAAAGGGAAGCTTTGGGAGTTGCTTCTTAGAAAAAGGGTGTGCATGGACAGTTTCGCTTGAGATTTTAGCTGACAGAGAATCTGTAAGTATTTGCCTTCAGGGAAAAGGAGGCTTATAGCCTGGATAATAAAGATGAGTTGTGCTGGTAGAAAACCTCAACAGGAATTACATTAAGGACTCAGTATGAAGACCTTGAGCCAGCTGGGAAGGCTGGATGGGTTGTTGCTTGATAAGTGTTTTAGTAAGTGTAAATCCCCAAAAGACAAATGTTCTCTAGTACTTGTCAAACTTGCTGGGAGAATGTGACGGGAGCTGAGAGACGTGGCATTAGCAACGTTACGCTCTGGCAAGGGGATGCGTGCCTTGGGTTGGAGCTATGTTGGCTTCTCACCCATGCAGTACACACAAATGCAGACTGAAGACAGAGAGTGCCTTTGACATCAAGAGTGTCTATGTTCAGTTAATATTTCTTTGCTCTTTTGCTCCTCTCTGAGTCATCTATTGTTCTTTGTTCCTAGAGCTACTCCATGAGGGAGTTCAGTCTTGGTGATATTAATCGGCTTTGTTTTTCAGGAGCAATTGCCGTTTAAAGCTACTTGTTAGCTCCCTTTCTTTATTCAGCCCATGTATTTCACTTGTTTCTTTTGTGTCTTTGACCTATAAGGATTTTCATGCCTTCTTTTTTGCCATACTTTTCTAAAACACCAAGCATCATCTCCCAAATTGCTCTTTATATGTGTCCTTTGAAGTATCAACTTTCACCCACCAGACTAAGAATCACTGTTGTGCTTCCATTGCTCTTACTATAATTCCACTTCCTTTTTGAGAAAAAAAGTCAGCTAATGTAAATAAGTAGCCTGCACCATTTACAGAAGTAGAGCTGTGCCAGGAACAGTTTGGGCTTTTAACTGAATCATCTGACTTTGGTTTATATTGTGAGGTCCTGGGAGAAGGGACTCATATACATATTTACATCAAGACACACATATTATTGGTGTTCAGTAAGGTTAGTCATAAAGAGGAAAGCACCATTCCAAAAAGTTTTTTTGAAATGATAGATGTGTATTTTTAAAAACACATGAAAAATATTGTCTTGATGACTTGAGAACTGATTTTTTTTCTCTTTGAAGCAATAACTATCTATTTTGGAAGAGGATTTCTGGTAACTGAGAAACATATTTCAAATGCTAATGTCATAGCAAGACAGTTCTGACTATATAGTATGAGATAGGGCAGGCTGAGTAACTAGACTGACATTTAGTGTGAGTGGTAGTAGTGTGGGAGTACTTCTAAGTACAGCTGTCATCGTGACCCAGTCCCCAGGGTAGGAGGAGAACAAAAGCAGCTATCCAAATCATGGCATTAGCTCTATGATGGTGTCTCACAGGTCCGATTGTTAACAGCATGCATGGTCTATTTTCAGACCGCTGGAGAAGGCTTGCCAAACAGCTATATTTCCATCTCCTCCCTTCCTCAGTGTATATCCTACATTTTCTGCAGAGATACGGTATACTCTAATTTTAGTGAATCATCTCATTTGAACATAGATATCTTGAATATTCAAAAAAATGAGATTTGCCAGCTATTAAAAGTGCTCCTATCCTTGCAATCAATGCACTAAACTTGTTACAAAGAGCTTGAGGGAAAGCAGACCTACTTCAAACATTAGACACCACCCAACCAACATCCATGTAGGAAGAAACAACATTTTGTCAGTTGATTGTCATTCTCTCAAGGGATACTGTATTCCCACAGATCTACAGGCAGTTGTGAAACTCATGTAGGCGTAAGCAATGGGAGAAGCCAACTTTTATAGTGATGGTCCAAAGCCAACAGAAGAAAGATTGCATTCGTCTTTCAGGACTGGTCACTCCTTGGCTCAGACTCCATCAATGATCCAGAACCTAACGAAAACTTTGGGATTAGAACTTGGAACAGTTCACTTGGATGCAAAAACTTCATGAACTCTTGAGTGCTTGATATGCTGACTGCAGTGAAACCAGCAACAAAAGTAGCTCAGATTTTACAAATAATTTTATGTTTATTCAAGGCTTATATTCAAGGAATAACTGCAGAAGTTCCTGTCAAGTGTTTGAAAAAAAAGCCCTTTCCCATTCTAAATGCATTCATGGTTCTTCAAAGTCCTATACAAAAACTCAACCACCATCTTCTTACTGAAGCTCTTGGGTATCTTTGAACTCCTGTATAATTACTTCTGACTAAAAGCTGCCTTTAAATATAATGGCAGCAATACTGTGCTGTCTTGAATCTTGTAATGTCAATTACAGCTATGCAAAATGAGTGTAAAATTTCAGGAAAATTGAACTGGTGGTGCTTCTGCGCTGGTCGTTGGTGCTTGTTGGTTTTCTCTGCTTATTCAGAGAAGTCAGACACAACATGCACAACCTCCCACTCTCATCTTTCAACTTTGCAAAGTGGACTGCTCTTAGACAGCTGAACAGAGTTGTTCTAATTCCCTCCCTGGGAGAAACCCAGCTACATCTTTTCGCCACAGCCATTGGAGCTGGACTCAGGCTTCAGGAAAGTATCTTTGCTGGAGTATAGTTAGAATTCTAACAAGTACAAGGTGAAGTGTGAAATTAAGGAAGCTCCAAAATTTAGGTCCAATGAAATAGATCTGTCAGAGTTCCATGAAACACTGATTTAACAAGTTGTCTGGATTTGGGGGTCTCAGTATTATTTGTCACGTAAAATGACACAACTTTATCTGTAGTGCCTCTGAATTGTTCTGAAATATTCTAGGCCAAATTCTCAGATGATGAAAAACAGCAGATTTTGGAAGAAAATGAGGTTTGCTAACCTGTTCGAGATGAAATCTGATCCCTGGAGGGTTTTCATATCCTTGTAAATTGATATGACTATATGACCAATATAACCCATATCCTTCAACCAACCCATCACTCAGAAAACTAATTTGCCCTAACAGGTTACAGAACTATTTGTATTTCCTGTTCCATCCTCCATGACACACAAATATCTTAGAACACTCATGTATGTAGATATGTATATATATGTATGTTAGTACGTGGTAATGAAATCTAACAGGTGAATAGGTTTGTGCAGCTTTAACAAAATGGAAGTGCGATTTTCTTGGTGCATGAGGAAAAGAAACCATGATAAATCAGCCCATGAAAAGGAAGTACCCCAGTGCTGACACAGGAATAGATTCTATTAGGCAAGCTGTAGAAAAAGAAAAAGAATGAGTTTGACAGAAAAATTAGAGCACTTTCTCTCAATTATACCTTAAGTATTCTTGTCTTTGTCATGCATTATGTACAGCCCATGTGTTCTGTGCTTATCTTCAGGAAATTCAAACATATATATTCTGTGTAGTCATCAAAACTCACTGAAAAGAACAATGAAGCACAATTAGCTAGGATAATTGAAAAATGGTTCATTGCGATTGATAAAAAATACATAAAGGAAGCAACTTAGCTTTTGAAATGCTTAGGAATATTGATTATCATCATTTTGAATAGTGGAACATATGTTTTAATTTCACTGAAACATGAAGTCTTTTCTTACATTGTTTTGTCCCACCAGAAAAAGAGAAATTTGACCGTTTGTAATTTCTATATGTTTGGCATCTTGGAAGTCCTACTGATGTTGCCACTGTACAGAGATGACTGTGCAGTGCCTGCACGAGACCTCCAGTGCGATCACAATGTGAGATTGATTGTCCATGTGTTAGCTGTTGTGTCTGCTCAGGACTTTCCTATGCATGCTACTTTTTCTGGTATGAATGCCGCTGCACCTCAGTAACATTCTAACTACATCTATTTTCAAAAGGCAGTGTATATGGGAGAAATATGATTCTTGTTTCTTTTCTAAGAAGAGTTTTATCTTGTCTACTGCTGCACTATTCAGAAGGAAGAAGTATGAGCAAAGAAGGATGGTTGTGCAGATAAGGTATAAGACTAAAAATCAGGTATGGTTATGTCATTTGTTTTAGCCAGCAATTCAGTTCCTCATATGTAAAGAGGGGATACTTACCATACTATTAATGCACAAATGAACCCAAGTGCATAAATATCTATGGCAATACTGTGTGTGCCCCACAAAGCAGGTACTCATTTATTTCCTAAGAGGTGCTTAAGGAATGACATGACTACTTTCACAGCCTAAAAGCTGCAGTCTAAGGAAATATTTTGCCAGCCATCTCTCATTTTTCCAAACAACAGCATTGTGTCCAGTGCACTGGAAGGTCTTCTAACCTGAAGGGAGTGAAACAGCTGTTAAGTGTTTGTATACAGCTCCATTTAGTGTCCTTCCCATTTATTAACTATTATGTGGGAACCTGCAGTGTCCAAGTACCAAAAAAAAACACATGAAGAGGAAAAAATGATCTAACAGTTCAGTGTGATTCATACCAGAGAGATACAGGTGTAGAGCCAAGAAAAGAGACTGGATTCCTTTTCTGCTACTCTAAAGGTTAAAATCTGAGTCTTACAAAACAATCTATGGTTTCCAAATGCCTATTATCTAGGTTCTTTTAAGGTCCTTTTGTTATTTACATATAACCCTGCTGTCTATCTCTTGGAACCACAGAAAGCTCTGTTAACATCCAGATATGTTAATGTAAATACCTGGGTAATAATAATTGAGGACTATCTTAAAACTTGCTCTTTCTTTTTAAGTTTTTGCTTACTAGGTAACCTAATATAAAAAAATGTTTTCTTGCTATTAGAAATTTAGCTGGTGTTTCTCAATATTTACTAACTCTTTCTATCCCTCTGGGATGCACACTGTCAGAATGACAAAGCATTATATTTAAAAAGCTACAATTTCATTCACTCTGAATTTTCCCGGTCTGGTGCATCCATTTTCTTTACAATAATAGTGAAGGTGCTTTCAGCTGTTCCTGTTGAAAACTGAACAGAACTGGTGTCCATTTATTTTGTAAACTTTCCCAGTGCAGCTGTCAGCATAGCTGAGAATTGTCATCTGTCACTAGATTTGCATTTATCTCCTTAGTTTTTCTTTTCCTTAAGAGAAATGTATCTTACACTACCAATGTTGTCAAACCATGCTACTGACAGTCTGAACTTGATTGCGAGAGCCGCACAGCCTAATGCTCATCTTGTTGCAAGTCACTGTTAGTAACTACTATATTTGGATAGGTCCTTTTTGTATTTACATGCTATATTCATGCCCTTCTTACTGAACTGCAAAATATTCAAGCCATCAAGGTATGGCCTTCAGGATCTGGAGTGATTTTTCTGACAAAATTTGTTAAGATAAAGAGCTGTTAAGTTTCTGAGGCTTTGGGCTGAAGTCTAAGGTATCGGTGATCCTTTTGTGCACACCTGCCTGGATTGTTCATCCTCGGAATAATCTTTTACATTGCTCTGTATTCATAGGAAACGTATCTGATTTTTCTGTCAAATGGAATACTTACACTTCCATTTGCACCCCCGAGTTTTGTTTCACATACTGTTATAGTCAGAGCTAGCTTGTTACTCATATAGCTGTACTGTTGCCTTCCCTGTGTACATCTACAAGCTGTTGCTTCTCTGAACTCCATTTCTTTTGTGACTAGAGCTCTAGATGTGTTGACAAAGTTTGACAGAGCCAACTGTTGGAAAAAAAACCTCCAGCAAGTCCTGGTCATGCTGCTTTGGGAAGCTACAACATTTTTGGTAGGTGTGGTTAGCGGCTCTTCCACTTCCCCAGTCTGCTCAGGTTCAAATCCAGAAAACCTGGCTTCTTCTGGGGAAGGCCTGGCCTCTGGCACCTCTAAGTCCCCCACTCCGTCCCCATGTGCCATGGCCAAATATCCACTCTGTCAGCAGAATTTCTTTTTTCTATTTTCCAGTTGCATTGCAGGAGATGTTTCTGTTTTGCTGCTTGGCATATTCTGTGTTGCCATTGTTGTTCTGTGTTGCCCCTCTGGGTAATGACAGTTGATGCATATCTTCCATCTTCTTTTCATGTTTCCAGTGCTTTTCTTTTTTCTTTTGAGTTTTCTGCTTATGCTGCCTCTCTCTTCCACTCTCTTCATAGATATATTTTAGCTGAGATCAAATTCCGTGCACATCTTTTCTAGCTCAATTTAAGTTATTGGATCTAATTTGCTGGTAGGATGCCTTGTTCTCCTCCAGCCTTTTGCTTTGGGTGGTGCCTGTTACTGCATCTCTTCCATTTCTGCTCATGTTACCATTGCCTCTTATCTTCAAGTGTTGATATGTCAGCATGGTGAACTCTAAGTCCATCTCTGCACCATCTCCAATTCATTATTAGGTGATGACAATTGGCCTGTTTGACATTTATCCACTCCTGTTCTTCAGGGTAGCTGGTCTTGCCATTCTTGGGAGCAACTTCTGGTTGTCAAAGGCCATTCTCAGCCTCTGTCTTTGTGGTTTCCAGTTGTGTCTCCTGATACTTATTGGCTTGAGCTACTGACAGGATGAAGGCAATGTGGTGGTGGAGTCTTTACCTGTCTCTTGACAGAGAGGAGGAGAAAACACAAATTTATTCTAAAGAACATACCACAGTCACTTTGAATTCCAGAAGAGTAATTCTTCAAGCAGCTTAAATACACTGAAACCCATTGGCAGTGTGCTGACAGAGAAACCATTCAATATTCTTAATGCAGAGTATCAATTTTTTTTTAAATGTCTATCTTAACTGAATGATAGAAATCCACAGAAACTGGAGCTAACAAAGTAATAAGGCATTTAATCTATCACCTCTGCTATTATCTGCCTAAGCAGCATATCTATTGTTTTGCTGATTGATCTTCATAAAGTTTTATGTTTTCATCTTTTTAGTGGGGATATTGTTCATGATATCACAACTACAAGTAATTTCCATACCTGTATATTTAATCACTCTCTTGGTATTTATGCAGTCCAGTCAGAAGACCATACCATGTATGTTGCTTATGCCCAAACCCTTGAAAATGTAGAGGAACTTAAGTAGGTGCCAGATGCTCTGTACCTTTGGGGATTTGGGCCCCAGTTTGTCCTTGGTAAATTTCTTGTCTAATTTTTGATGCAGTTCTGTGAAATCCTGGTAATTAATGAGTAACTCTTCCACTGTGTTCATCCGGTTTGATTTAATGCCATACCTATTACTGTGGGGTTTTAACTTATAAAAATGCAATGTTCCGTTGCTGTAGAAATAACTGATACACTCAAAAGACTCTCTTCTCTGTGATATATTTCATTAACTTGACGCCAGTATGTTTCTAATTGGCAATATGACTAATAATAATCCCTGTTATGATTTCCAATTGCCTTTAAAATAACACATTTTGTAGAAATAGGTGAAATATTAAACCTTGTTGATGATGGAAAAGCATCTACTAATATACTAACTTGCTTTTATCTACTAGTTATACACAAGAAGAAATCTATGGAAGGTATTAAGATATGTGAAGGATTTCAAATGCAAAAATCCTCATCACTCTTTTTCTGCAGTAATTTACCATTGAAAGGCTGACCAGTAAAGGAAATAAAGAACAGAGTAATCTTTCTGATCAAAAACTTAGGCACAAACCACAGAAAAAAAGAAAGCAAGGGCAACATGGGATTCCCAGGCAGCAGGCACATTCCCATGGAGAAAAGGTAACACCAGCAAGAAACCAGAGGCCAATAAGTCAGCCCCAAACCTCAGTTTCATATATGTCCCTACGTGCCACTTGAACCCTATCTCTGTCCTATCCTCAGCAACATTCTTTGCTGCTAATGTCCCCCCCTAGGGCCTCGTGCTGTCGTGTTGCATGGAGCTTGTATTTTTTTGTGTCAACATAGTAAAGAGTCTGAAAACAGAAAATACTGAGAAGCAGCACTGAGGCTAAGCACGGTACTGCCATTCTGTGATTTGTGTGGCCACTGAAAATACCACAGCTGTCTAGGCATGCTAGGGGAGAGCTAGCATAAGCTGCTCTTATGCCCCTGAGAAATCCTGGGAGATACGTGATTACCAAGACACGAAAGCATTACCTAGTGGTACAGTGGCGTTCATTGTGCCCTTTATATACATACAAGAAAACAGATGAAGTTAGCAAGTGGGAAAGAGTCTTCCCCTTACGTGGATAGCACACAGGCCCTGGTTATGTCAGCTATAGTGCCTCTCTGGCCTTGGGATTTAGGAGCCTGTCTTGTACAGAAGGGAACTGCCTCATCATTCAAGGAATCTTCCTTCTTCCCTAGACCCAGGGGAGAACTGTTTTTTCTTCCCAATTTTAGCATCCCTCTGCTATCCCTCCCTGTCAGCATGTCCCAGAATTTAGTTTAGTCCCCTCTACTCATACTTGGATTGGGACTCCATATCCTCATGCTGTAAGCTCACGTTCAGAGGAAGTAGATGCTGTAAGTACGTAACCTTGTAGGATGATGCTGAGGAATTGATTGAAATAATGTGTGTGCATTTCCTAACTGAGAGACACCTGTTTTTTGTTTTTCTTGTTCAGTTTTAAAACACAATCTGGAGTCTGCCAAGAATGACTGATACAATTATTAGGCAAACTTTGTTTTTTAACTTATTTTTTATTTTTTATTTCTTTGTATAGGATAGTGATTTTAATTCAGTTTCTACCTGCCTGCTGTGGTACTAAGTATCAATTTCAGCTTTAACGGTACTCTCCAAGGAATTTTTGCTTTCTGATATTCCAGCAAAACTGATTTTTTTCTCACATGCCATTTGTTCCTTCAGACGAATGTGGACAACAACTGATGCTACCCAGAAATCATACTTGAAATCAGCATCTGCATAGAAATCTTTATAGGCATTCTCAGTTTCCTTCGCTTTGTGTTGTTTCTGGCCTGTTGGGTGCATGGATCTTGTTTGCCGTGTTAATATTTGGTATTGTCCATTCCCTGCCGCAATCCACAGATATCCAAATCCCGCAGCTTGTAGGCTGATGAGGCCGGGTGATTAGGCTTTTATGCCAGCACTGGCTGATTTTGCCATCTTACGTAGATACGTTGAGAGTGAGGGGCAGGATGTGCAACCATGCAACTGGCCAGTCAGTGCTGGTGGGATCCGACCTACAGTTCTCCGCTGCACCAAATAAATCTTCAGTGAATGTATACTATACTTGCTCCCCCTGAGCTCTGTTCAGCACAGAGACAACTTCCTAGAACACGAATCCTCTCCAAAAAAAAAAGAGACTTTACTTCACCTCCACTGCTGTCTCTAGCAAATTAAGTTGATTGGGCACAGAGGGAAGCATCTGGTGCACATTCAGAAGGAGCAGCCCAGCGGCATTTGCCTACTAACACAACTGCACACAGCTCCCTCCTTGAGGTTATCTTATAAGGCTCAGCATGGCTGTAATTTCATTCATTTCTCTCTGCATGTTACAGAACCAGTTAACATAGATCAAGTATCTTCCTTTGGGATTCTTTGCACCCACTCACAATCCCTTATTACTAACATTCTGCTCTAAATTTGGCCTCCAACATAGCAGACGCCCATACAAGATGCACTAGGCTACCTAGAGAAATTATCTTCAGATACTGAAATACATTGTAAAGAGAGACTTCTTACTAAGGCATGGATGTCCCTTGCTCTCTAAATATGTGCCCTACTGTGTCCTTGCAACTATGGAAAAATCATATCAAGAAGGAAACAAAAGAAAGAATTTTGGAATCTGTGTCAATAACTGCAGCACAAATAATGACAACACTATGGCTTCCTGCTACACGTTAACTGCAGCTCTGCTGGCAAAGTGACGGCAAGTTTGGAGAGGTAAGAGGAAAGCAAAACAGAGCAAAAGAGGCCAAAATTTGATTATGGAAGTAGCAGCCTCCACTTCTTGTAAGTCAACATGAAATGACATTAGCGTCTTCTCTGGTTTGAATGTGAAGGCAAACGTTAGAAAACAATAAATCAAGGACAAGAGCATGGGAGACGCGGAGAACTTCACAGCTCTTTGAAGTACCTTATAGTGAGTCTGGCTGGGAAAGATGGAAAGGTGGTGGGTACATGAAGAATTAACAATTTTGCAATTAGCAGTTTACTTTGGAGGTTTTACTGTATATTTCAGGGTAATACATAAGTACCAAAAAACATCCAGTGCCTCCTGCCTGCCAATTAAGTCATTCAGCAATAACAGATTGATTTCCTAACTGCACTACAATGTTTGAACCCTGGACAGAGATGAAAATCCTTTTTATAGTTCTTTAAGATTTATGCAGAAATATGTTCATTAGGATGTCTTGAGACTGAACAAATATATCATTAGTAAGTATTTCAGGCATTATGATGCCTGCAGTGTCCATCAGGAACTCAGGAAACTTAGCTGCAATAAAAGCACAAAGACTGCCACAGCTCCATTCAGTGTCATCTTAGAAAATACATGTTACCTTTGGAAAATGTAAGGTAAGTATGCAAGTACATATGTACACACACACATATCCTACATCCCTTCTTGCTTATTTTCTGATTATTCAATACCTAGGACTTATGTTTAACTAGGTAATGGGATCATTGGCACCAAAAGCAATTAAAAGTTGTCTAATACTTTCAGTCAAAACTAATGATGGAATTCGAGACCCCTGTGTACCATTCTGTGTTCAGTGTGCTTTGGGATTTGAAAATACATCTGTAAACTGACAGAAGACTTGATAAATGATGCAACAGGAAGTGGTGTCAGTAACTCCATTAGTCTTTCTTATCTTCACCAGATCTGTCATGCAGTTCTCCACACATCGCCTACCAAGCAGATATACTGACTTTGCACTAGTGTATATGATAAAGAATAACTGAGGATGCTGTGTTTATTTACGTGATATAATCTGTAACTGACAGATACTTTTCTGAAAGGTGCTTTATACATACTAGTAGCAGTAGAAAAGATTTGTCCTCCTCCTGAATAACAGCAAATGAGAAAGTTTTCTCCAAGATTCTTAAAGAGCCCACATTACCGTACTACAAGGACATCTTTTACTGTATCACTGTGTCACTGTGGGCACAAGGTCTCTGTGAACTTGTGATCAGTCCCCACCAAGGATTTATAGACTGGAAATTGAAATGCTGGCATATCAACAGTAGGGAATAGAGGACAGTGCAGAGATTCCTGGGTGAATACATCCACAAGATTCCAAGAACACCTTGAAGAGAAACTATCAAGGAGCACCGAAACGGGATAGCTATGTTATCACAGTGTTTCACCTGATCCAATAAACCTGCTTCCCAGAAGGAGCTAGTCGGATTGGGCACAGAGACATCTTGGGAGTCCACAAATTCTGGCAGAAAGCTTCACGGTGACATAGAGATGTATTTATAGCAGAGAAAATGGTAGCCAAATAGGATGGTCTGTAACAGAGAAGGAGTTAAGCTCAGCCCCCTGGAAGAGCCTGCATGCTGCCTTGGTGTTAGAACAAGGAAGGTGACAGAATGTGACCTTGCCAACAAAACCCAGGTAACAGGGCAGTTATGAAGTCAGCCAAGGGCAGGATCTCCTGCAGTCATAGTATCCTGGCCTTTGAACTGGGACAGCTGGTTTCAAGTTTTCCATATGGAAATGCTGTGAAGAGGAGGTTGTTGCCTTATGTTAACTTATTACCTGCCCCTGTCGTTGGACATCAGTTTCCCATGGTACTTAGTTCACTTTACTTTCTTCCTCTTTTGCTCCTCTTCCTCAAACTCAATAACAAACAAATTAGTTGTCTTGCCTAAATCTTCCATCAGATGTGAGATCTGTGTTTTGTATCACTTCTATAAAATTTTGCAGCGCATACCATGGGCCTGGAAACAAGAGGCTGAATCAGAGGTTCACATGCTGAAATGTCTACCTAGCTTCAGTCAGTTAAAAGGACAGTATTCACTTCTAGCTAATGACCTACTGCACCCTACAAGTTGTGATCTGCCTATGCAGGAGGCAGTAAGAAACTCCCCAGTCTAGTGTGTAGACTTTCAGTCAGGTTTTATTTCCATGAAAGAAAAGCCATCCTTTGAGTTGCAAAAAGGTATTGATTGTTACATTTTAAGGAAGCATGATATATTCAGGCTTACTTCCTGGGGGCCTCCAGCCAGCCCCGCTGGTTACTATAAAGCGAATTACTGACAAATTCTTATATTAAAAAGCCTACAAACAAGATTTTCAGAAGATCTACATGCAGATCTACATACAGTGTTTTTTTTCATTCATATATAGGCAAGGAAAATGATGGGATTTGAATGAGAGTTAAGCCCCTTGCCACTTTTATATATGGTCCAGTATACCCTAAGTGTACATGCCTATGTTCAGCTCAGAGCCACTCCTTTTGTTACATACTGGTCACCTGCTTCATTGTCAACACATACATATCCCCATTCTGTTCCAGAACATCCCTGGAGATAATTTGGTGTCACTGGAGGTCTCCCATGTTCAGACAGGATCTGTGTTTGCTGAAGACCAGGAAATACAAGGAGATTTGCAAGAACTCAGCAATCTAGAGGGATCAGAATATTCATTCCAAACAACTATGGAAGAGCTAGAAGAAAACCAGAAAGATACTCAGCTTACTTTACAGGAAGCCCAGAATAATGATAACATGAAGCAGCAGCAGCAGGAAAAGAGGGTAAGTGGAAAATACAGTCATTCCAGATGTAAAACTGCAATGTATCATGGAAGATATAGATTCTGCAAAGGAAAGTGAAGATCATGAGACATTTGAGGTACTTCTCAGAGGTAAAGAACCTCGTGGCTCACATTATCATAGATTACATCAAATTCACAAGATGTGAGATCCTTGTGTTTGATCAAAAGAGCTGTAGCATTTGATTTAGGTCAGCCAGGCCCTAATTAAATATTTTTTAAATTTTATTTTTTGAATCAGAAAATTTTGGTATGGTTGATATTTCATATTTTGTATGACAACATTCAATGTAAGATTTCTTTTCCATCTCTAATAAACTTTTCAAAGGGAAATTATGGAACTAGTGAGTCATTATACAAACGTGTGAACAAATACTTGAACAAATACTCAGGTAAACTTAGATGAACCTATTCCATTTGCATCCATCAGCTTGAATATGAATTTGTCATCCCTGTCTCCAATTCCTTGCAGGGAGCCATCATAGACACACCAACATCATCTTTCATCTCAGATAACACAACTGAGAGCATGGATGCTAAGTGTCATAGTGCACATTTGGATGTGAAGGGAAGAACCAGTGCTTTGCAGTCAGAAGTATCCACCAATGCGGAGGAGCTGGAGGAGCTCTGTGGCAAGCAGGTCACAGCTGCTGATATTGAGCTTGAGAGGCTGAGGTGGGATTTTGTGCTGGCTAGACTGAAATACAAACATGAGGATAATGAAAAGCAAAGGCTTCACAAAGAGAGAATGGAGCAGATTCATCAACAGGCAGTGAAAATATCAGTAAGTAGGAAAACAAAAGGATGAACACAATAGAGACTGAAACATTCACATTCTGTAATAAGCAATTTGTAAGGTTTTATTCTTTTGTGTGTTGAGTAGTACTGTCACTTCTTTTAAAATTAGACTTGAGTAGGTGATCCTTAAAGCTTGTACATGTACTGAGGGAGAATGGAGTTGTTCTACTCCCTAGAATATGAACTATAGTAAAGTTCACTGTTATAAAATATATTAAAGAACAGTTAACTCACATACTCAGTTTATGAGGTAAGGATCCAAGAACCCTTTTTTTTCCTTATTCCTTCCCCCAAATGACAGAGGACTTGATCTGAATGCCACATTGATCAGTTTCCTGCTTCAGCAGTAGAATCAATTTCCTGGGTTACAGTTACATGATTCAGATAGTAAATGCATGAATAAATGAGTGGATGAAAGAATCTAATAAAGTAATACAAATTTTCTAGACAATTATTCAGTTTTGCAAGCCTGTTTTTTATAGAAATGGGTGTTTTCATATGTTCAAGTATTTAGTCTGTTGTTAACAGCAGTCCAGTCCAAAAGAGACCACTCTATTTGTCAGAGTTTAGCAAATGGGACAGCTACTAATCTTGTTTGTCTGGGCTTTTCCTGATCACATTTGCTGACTGTTGGCCTCATTCTCCTCTGATTTAGAGCAATTTGTCATTGGATTGAATTAGAGAATAAACAGAGTATCTGAACTTAAATCATCAATGTTTTAGAGGTACTTGCATGTTTGCCTTCTCTTGCATGTATTCGTAGCACTTGTGTTGTTGTATGTAGAAGCTCAGGTCATGCACAAGACTGGCACTCTGCTGAGCTCCACAGAAGCCCTGACATTTTACATAAGCACATGTATATTTTTTCCATATAGTAATCCATAGGCCTAGGTAGGATCTCACACTTAGCTGAAGTAACTGCAGTGGCAATTAAGAGAAATACAGATAAGGGTCAGGTCCAATATATATTTGGCTAAATGACATGCATCTGGACTAAACAAATTAACTACTGAATTCTTTTATTGAGACCTGAAAGTTTGCCCATGAGTGCGTGCAAAGGCATGAAAATGACCATGCAGTAAAAAAGCACGGGCTACAGTTTGTGCCGCAGATGTAGAGGTGGATACACAAAGTCTTACCATGGGTGTGCACTTACCTCACATGAACTACTCTGCGTACTTGCGGACTCTTTGTTGCAGTAAATAAGAAGTCATTTACCTTTATTTCAGAGAGAGAAAACCTAGCTTGTGTTATGGATATGGGTGGGAATGTGACACCCATTATTTAACAGAATCGCTGATTTGGTCTCAGTTCACATTCTGTCTAATCTCACAGTCACTTTTTATGAACTAAGAGTGCCAGCAAGCCAGGTGTGCTCAGGGAAGCACGTGGACTGGGTGCGAGTGGAACACAGTCATGTGACATAATGTGTATCTTCTCCTTTTTCCACAGTTTAGCCAAGGACTCCAAGACCTACTCCGGCCCCCGAACCAGTATGCCTTGTTCCTATACTGCTTCATCTTTATTCATGTTATTTATACAGTAAAGGATCTGGCCTTCTACTTTTTCCAAAACCATTACCTATTCTGTTTTGCTATTGTGTTCTTGTTCATTCTCAAGAAGATTTTCCAGGATTACAAAAATAAGAAAAAATGCTCTTAAAAAAGGTAGCATGTTGTTCACTTTTCTGCCCTTGATTTTGCTTTTTTCTTTCCTCACCACAACAATCATACATGCAGGATTTCAGCTATCATTATATGCACAGTACCCTAATTACACAAAACTAACTGATTTCCTGAAGAAAATTGGGACTGAATGACATCGTCTGACTTCATGCTGTCTCACCAACATGTTTGGCATCATTCAGGGGCATTCATCTATACAAATAAACTGATATGCAGTAAGAAATTTTTTCGAATGTGTTTTATTTTTTCCTCACCTCCTTGTATTAACACAGTGACTTGGGCTCACCTGTAACAATTTTTCAGGGAGAGGTTTCAGAGCTAGATTCATTAGCATTGGAGGAAAGCGCTCAGGGGAACATAATACTGTTATATGTTCACTACCATACGCTGTGTAGACACCTCGCTTTGGATTGAGGCTCTGCCTCAGGGATAGCAACATTCTCCTCCGTGCTGTGGCATCATCTGTAGTTACACACAGCTTCAATCAGCATTAGACCACCAAGCACTGGCAAGCACATACATTCTTTGTAATTGAGGTGTGATGATTTCTGAAGTTTTGCACACTGATAAGGAAAGATAGCAAATACAGCACCAATAAAAAGGCATTTTGTCTAGTGAGATGCGACCCTTTTTAATGCTATTTTAATCATGCAGTAGAGGATATTTCCAACTGAGAAAAGGTGAAAAGTCGTCTGCCATGCAGTATGTCAGGTTAGAGTAACTACAATCTCATGAACCTTCCAGTGGCGTTACAATCAGAACATAATCAACCCATATATCCTCATACACATGCCTAACTGTTGCATTTAAATAATTCTTGTTTCAGTGTCCCTTCTCTTTGCATTGTGTTCTTAATAGGAAAAGAACCTAAAGAGTATTTGATAATCAGGCTGGATATCCGAAAATGCATTCAGGTCAGGGTTTACAATGATGAAAGGGGTGTAGCCTAACCTTACTCAGGACTGTATCCATGTCTGACTTCAGTCAGCATGGTATTCCTTGGGCACGGCAGTGGCAATGTGTTCACAAAACCAATGCTGTGTGCAAGGCTGTTTGAACCAAGGCAGTAAAGAAAAGAGCATTTCAGATCCAGGTTTAGTGACTGGGTAGTTTCCTGACACTGTAGGATGAGTGTAGAGCACAGCATCTTCTTGCATTTCCACAGCTTCTGCATTTCGGACGCAGTTACAAAGAGGGTCACTTTGCATAAATGGGAAAATCTGCAGAAGATTGAAATGAACTATGACACAATCTTCCTAAAAGGAAATTTGACCAGGTAAAGTGAGGTTGCTTGCTATAGGTATAACCTACTCATGCAGATTTAGATAACTAGAACAATCAAAAATAAGTGATTAAAAGCTTTATCAAGCTACAGTTCCTCTACTTCCAGCAGAATTGGTCATTAGCTCTAACATCCCAGGCCCTCTCACCTGCTTTAGGATTTCTGTGGAAGGCAGCGATTAGACTTTATTTTGCAAATGACCTGAGAGTGAGACCCGTAAATAAGCTGCTTTCAAATCTGTGTTTTTCTCACTGAAATCTCAAGAAGGTCACCCAGATGGCTGAGAGAAGCCTGTCCTTTGTTTTCAGCTGAATCTGGAAATGCTTCCTGTAGATAGCCTGTATGTAAGTATAGTATGAAATAGGACAAGTGACTTAGAATACCTCTCCTCATTGTTGGAAACTCTTGGGTTTTAACCGGCAGGAGAGATGATATCAATCTGCATTTAGCACTGTTAATTCAAAAGACAACTAGAATTAGTCACAAATGTGAGTCCACTAGAAGCTCCAGAATACAGTCTGCATAGTAGTAGTATTTTTAATACTCGTTCCGTGCTAACTTTTGGAGATGCTAACTTTTTTTTGGTGAGGGGCAGAAAGAATGGTCTTTTGGATTTTATTTACTGCACGTAGGGGGTAATATTGAATAGTTTTGAGACAGCTGCTCTGACTTGAAACACACACATACTAAAACCATAAAATCAAGGAAAAAAATAGATTAGCCTTTTTTCCTGATATGTGGACATTGTGAGTACCCGTTCTATACTTCTAAACTTATTCCCACACGGATGAGAGCTAGACTTTTTTCAGTGGCAACTTCTGTGTAGCTGCTGAGCTTCTAGAATTTTCAGCTCAATAAAACTAGAAATGCTGTGAATTCATTGATAAAGTCACGGCAACTAGCCATGCAGCAAAGAACAGGAAAAAAAAAAAAATCCAATCTCCTCCCTAGCTGCTTCAGATCCTTCTGAGCTCTGATCAGCGCTTGCCCTTCACTGGGGTGACAACTACAGCCTTTGAGGTGCCTGGCTATGCCCTGTACCCTTGTTTTACACCAGTAGGCACTCGTCACGACGGGTATGGTTTTATGTGAAACCACAGGAAACTTGGCGGTTTCAGCTATTTTAAGCCTAAAAGTAGGCAGTATTTTACAGCTGGTTTGATTTCAAGAGAACCACAGCAAGCAAAAAGAGCTCAGGATTGTATCATAAAGATAGTCTAAAGCTTCAGATGCCACTATAAAGAGCCTCAAATTAACAATTTTTTTTTTTGGGGGGGGGGGGGGGAGCTAATGTGATTTACAAGTACCTGAGCTGGGCATTACTTAAATTGACAAAAAAAATTTGCTAATTGACCTACTAGTCAAGACTTCATTTTACAGCATTTAATTGTCATATTCTCCCCTAATGAAGTTGGCTGCACCAAATCAAAGGGCAAACCTGGAAGAGAAAGGAAGGCATCAACCTGCAAGATAAGCAAAAGTCGTTTCCTATTTAATCAGTTCATGTTGGGACCCTCTAACCAGAATTTGTTCTAAAACTCAAAGCTGAGGTTTTTTTAGAAGGCTGCAAGGTCAGCTTTGCTACAAAAAGTTTGCACAGGCTCTTCTCAGTTGATTTGTGACTTCAGACCTCAGACTTACATTTTGAGCCTAAGACAAGCTCCTACCTATACACAGGCTTAACAAACCTGATCAAAATCTTCCTCTTCCCATTGCAGCAGAACACTAGGGAAGAGAGGAAGAGGAGACATGCAGCACAGCGGGGCAGCAGAAAGGAAGATCATGCCTGAAGACCATCCACTGTTTTCAGTGCCAACACTGCAAAGTTCAGCAGGTCAAACGAACCCCAGCGGAAAGCCGGTAAGCGCATCGGTAAGATTGTTTGCCTTCATTGTCTCAGCTGCGCAAAATTAAAACCACATTACACCGAGCATTACCAGCGAAATTCAGCTGAGAGACTGCAAGAGCCCTGCACTTGCTCACGTCGCTGTAGCAGGCAGGGAAGTCACAAAGCCCCGCTCCCAGTCCGCCGCCGTCTCGGCGGCTCCGCGCTGGGCAGCGAGCTCGGGTGTCCCGGGGGCAGCCCCGGCAGCGCCAGCAGCACCACAGCCGCCTGGCTCGGGCACTGCACCGGGAGCCTCGCCCCGGCCCGGCCCCCCGAGGGCAGGGCAGGGCAGGGCAGGCTGCTCTTAGGGGCAGGCTGCGAGCAGCGGGAGGGACAGCTGGAGGGGAGTTGCCGGCCGTCCCCAGGAGCATGGGACAAAGAAACCTTGGAGAGCTTCAGTAAAAGGCAAGGGTGAGTGGCACGGTCCCTTCTGTGCGAGGGGAGGCGATGCCGTAGGTGGTTTTCGTGCTCTTAAGACTGTGAGGTTAATTTTACCTCTTTCCAGCCATGCAATCGCAGAAGAGGTGTCGCGCAGGTAAGAAACCTGTACTAACGTGGGGATAATGATTTGCAAATCGCTGTTATGAGGTGGGACAGCAGAAAAAGAAATTGCTGTCACTGAGCTGCGGCAATGTCCGGGCAGTACCTGTGTGCTCAGGTGCCCTCCGAGCCAGGCAGGCAGGGAGTGGGGATGGCAGTGTCAGTAAAGCCAGGTGGAGGGGCTCCTGCCCACCTCATTTCAGTGAGCAAATTGGCTGTGGCAAAAAGTTAGGTGCGGTTCTGCTTGTGGTGTAACAGGCTGCTGTTGCCCTGGGTTGGGTGCTTTTGCTCCGAGTCTTTTGGGACTGGTTTAAAGGCCACTACTACACTTGTTAGCAGTGATAAGCAGCCAGCTTCCAGGTATGCTGTATGTACTTCAGGTCTGTGGGGCGAAGAGACTTTCAGGTCTTCTGATACGCTTTTTAAATTAACATTAGCTGTGCTGGAGAAAAATGTTTTAGGTCCTTCCTGCTGCCTTCAGCTTGATAAACTGCTTTGTAGGTCGTGTGGAATGAGGTGGGCTCCCTGTTACATTACAATTATGGGAAGGACTCCCCTGTGTACACAACTAGGGTGTAAAAAGGGGTTGTCTGCGTGTGCAAGTGGCTTGTCCTTCCCCTCAGTGGTGGGAGGTGAGGCCTGACTGGGTAAGTGCCTGCACCTGGGATGCCACTGGTCACAGCCAGGTGTGGGCTCAGGCTCCTTAGAGGAGCCTCACACCTGGAATCCCAGAGGACCTGAACATCTTTCATTGTATTGTCAAAGACCCATTTGGCCTAAATTACAGTAATGTTCTTGAATTACCCTTTTGTCTGCGCTTTGGTTGTATAAGGGCTAGCTTTGACACTTGTTGCATTTTTAAAAGCAAGGCACTTTACCTATCTGCAGAGATGCAGCGTCTGTATAAGCGGTTGTGTTCTTGGCTTTTGTTTAAAAAACAATGTTTGTAATGCTGTGGTTAGGTTAATGAACTCTATGCTTTGGGGATTCCTTTCATCTTGTTTGGAGCTTGGAAACTGTAGTTGCTTTTAGCTCCTTTTAAGCTACTTGAAATACACAGCCTTGGATGGGTGTTACAGAAGTGGTCATTTGGCTTCTTAAAAACCATGGTCTCTTGAGATTTGTAGTTGCCTTGTTGTGAAGAGAAATAAAAGAGACTGCGCTGGTGCTTTCTTCCAAGGACCTGACCACTGCTACAGCCTGGTCCAACTTTCACTGAAATCAGTAAAAATCATGCTGTTAACCTCAGTAGTAGCTGGGCTAGCTGTTCTGGCTTGCAAAAAGTACTCGAGTATTACCACTATAGAGGCTGATGGGATAGTACAGCTGTAAAAGGTCTCATTACAGCTACAAAACATCACAGATATTCACACTGGGTAGCAACTTTGATCTGAGTTGTTCAGTGTTTCCCATGGTGTTCTTCTGTTGGCAGCATAAGCTGGTGGGGTACTTCTTGTTTGTCTGTTTTGGGCTTTCTTTTTTGAGTACTCCAGCAAGTAAAGCAAGGAAATAGGTCCTTGTTTGCTTTCTTTTGCAGCCTTAAAATCATAGTTGAGAACTCTTCATTTATATTAAGAAATCTTTCCTCCTGCATGTTTTTGTGTGCTACCCCAAAAGTTTCACTACTGTTTTTTCTCAGTCTTTATCCTAGCTTCATGTCGCACAAATATCTGAAACTCGTGATATCCGTGTTGATTAGCCTTACTGGAGAGAGGAAAAAAATTTTATGACCTCTTTCACCAGCTTAGTTCCCACTTTAATGAAATTGCTCATCAGCATCAACAAAAATAATTTCATGCGAATTCTTGGGAGACGGAGAAGGAGCGAAAAGAAGAGGTGCATCTGTAACATGCTGAGGGTGATTGTGGTTGAAGCAATGGAATTAACTGAACTCCAGTTTTTCTGACTGGTATGAACACACCTGTGGGCTTTGCCACCTGTATGGCAGCAGCAGAGAAGTCTCAGGGGCTAGGTGTGGTTGTGTTTAGTTGGACTGAAGGGCCCTAGCAGGACACTTGTGTGCATGAAGCAGGGTGCTGTTACTTACATGATGTTAAGTAGTACCGTGTTCACAGCCATTCCTCCATCCCTAGTTTCTTCAGTGTTTCTCCAGTGCTCCTGAAGGACAGCCTGTCTCTCTCCCTGGAGTGCTGCTGCTGTTTGACTGCTGCTGCTGGTTGCCAGAGCTCTGGGTGCTGTTTCCTGCACTTCAGCTGGTGGCTCTGCCCTCAGCATTGGTGTAAATAGAGACAAATATAGGAATTGGATTATTTCCAGCCAGGTTACCTTATGAGTGCTGAGGGTAACCACCTAAAGTGTGGGATGATCTCTCCAGGGCCTGGGAATCGCCATCAATCCGATGGTGCATAGGCTGGAAGTACCAGTATCCAAATGATGATTCTAAAGCATTGGAGAGGCTGGGAGCAATGGAAGTTGGTGGAAAGTTTTGGCCTCTTTCTAGAAGGCAGTCTGCTTACTGGCAAGAAGGAAGGTACTGACTGGACTGTATTTTGGGGCAAACTTTTCCAGACAGTCTTCACTAAGGATTTGAAGAAAGGTAAAGAAGACTCTGATCTGCTGTAGGTTTCTCTCTCCAATTATTTAAGTAGTAAAGCTTCTGCTTGGAAGTGAAAACAGACAGCAGGGCTGGCATAGTCTAGTTGTGTGATAGTGACTTTAAAAAAAAAAAAAAAAAAAGAGCCTGGCAGAACCTTTGTCTTTGCAGGAAAATGCTATGTCAATTGCAATTTTTTTTCCCCATTATTTTTGCTGTGCTGCTATTTGGTCTTGCAGAATCTGTGTGACTGTCTCTCACCATGATCTTACTGCTGATGAACTCTGAAGGAAGGGAAAATGCTGTTTGACTGCTGTAGAATTAATCATATATCTAAAGATGAGCATATGCTTAACTTTATACCTTTTTCTTGGACCGAGATCCATGTGCAGAGTGCTATCCCTTATCTTACACTGTCTGGAGAAGAGAAATAATATTTCCCTCCCTTTTGAAGCTTGAAGCTTGCAGGAGGTTAACTGGTAAGTGTTGACCTAGATCCTTTTTTTTTTTTTTTTTTTGTGATGGACAGTGCTATTTAAACACCAAGCTTCTTAGATACATACCATAAAATGGGGACAGGAAACAGATGTAACAAGAAATCCCTCTGTCTGTGGATCATCACTTGTCTAAGACTGCCCTCTCTTGGAGATTATCAATTGCTGCACTGGGTTTAGAGGGATTTCTCACTGTCTTCCTTGCAAACATCTGTGCTTTGTAACTGACCCTTGCTTTTGCATCGTTCTTAAAATGCTCTCTTTTTAGAGGAACCACTAGAAAGTTTCAAAATAATTCTAAACACTTACTGCCACGTTCACCCCAGGGCAGATAACTGTCTTCTAGGTGACTTTCTTTTCTTACATTCCCCCTCCCACACACACATTTGGAAACAAGGGAGGCTGGTGGAGGGTTAGAGAAGAGACAAAACCTTTCAGGAAATTTGCTTAAATGTAGCAAGAGCAGAGTTCCAAGGAGCCAAAGGGATGTAGATGACCAAACCTAACTGAATTTTTTGAAGGATTTTAACGTTTAACTACCTTAATGCCATAAGAAATCTTACCTTGTTTTAGTATGTAGCATACTGTATGTCCTAACTGATCAAATACAATCTGAAGTCATATTCTACTTAAAAGTTTCAAGTAACGTCTTAGTAATCTGATGGGGGAACAAGAAGACATTTGGACATAAACATTTCAGCATTACTTTTAGCCAAAGACAACTTTAAGATTTAACTAGACTGGCAAGTTTATCCAGCCTAATTCTGGTGCCTAGGACAGAAGTGTTTATTTTGTTCATCTGTCAAAGGTGGTGTTTTTCATTTTTGTTGTTTTGTTGTTGTTGTTTTGGTTTCTTTGTTTTAACAAAACAAAAAATCCTTCCAGGTGATCTAAGGTGACACAAACTTGGTGTGCTTGATTTGCAAAACATTTTCCTATCTTGCTGTTAAAGCCTGTCTTGATAGGTTTTGGTGAGTAGCTTATTGCTTGTTTTAAGGAGAAAACACATTTGAATATTTCTGCTGGCCTAAGTACTTGTCCATTTTACTTTTTTGGAATGTTCCCAGGGAGCCTAATTTTGCCTGCATTATATAGGATATCCTGAGGTCAGAGGAGAGATTCTCGCACCCATCCGTGTTCCTGGGCAAGTCAAATATATCCTTGGCAGTAAGAGTAAACCAACAGATGGAGGATACTGAGGCTTGCAGGAGGGAGGCAATCCAGAACAGCACTGTAAGCAGCTCAATAAGACCATGGCAACTTAACTTCTTTTCAGGGACATCTTCTCAGAGTGAGCCTACTTGCCTTTGGATTGAGAATTGCGAGGGGCTAAATTACTTTTTGGCTTGTCTAGGATCATGTTGTTATTTGCTTCTTAATAGAATGCTGGAAACTTGGGATCAGCTCAGTTTGGTCTTGCTTCAGTGTCTGGGATGGATAAGGATTTAAAAAAGCCTTTGAGCATCACATATTCCTAACAGTGTTCTTCAGCTCACTGAAGTGGTATCTGTTGTCAGTTCTGCTACAGTAATTCCAATAGGGGGAAATGCATCCCCTTACTCCCACCCAGAAGAACAAGAAAATTAATTAACTCTTGTTAGCTCACCAAAGTTGTAGTGTCTTCAAAGATGTCCAACTATAAAGGGTATTATGAACTTCTATCTCTGACAAGACTGGCTTTTCAAGGGTGAAATAAGTTATCTTCTGTGTTCTTCCTGTGGAATGAATAATCTCCCCTTCTATCTATCAATACTAGAAAATGCCCAGCTTCTGTTCTCTTTGCACATGTTGATGTCTGAGAATGCTTTCCTGTGGTGGTGGGAGCATATTCTTTCAGGAGCCTGTAGGGGGTAGAAAATTATTATGGCTTCAATCCTTAATTCAGAGGTACTGAGTTTGTAGCCACTCTAATAGCAAGAGTTTTAGGAGCATCCTTCAGAAAGACACTTTAGACTTTAAACTAAGCTGGAATAAATCTTCTTAAATCTGTTGTTCTCCTGATGCTTTTCTAGCATGAGAATTATAACAAGTGCTATTCTGATAGGATCCAATCTAGAACTGCTGCTGCAAGATTGGGCTTGGATTTTGAATTTCCGTATAGGCTTCCATTTCTAAAATACCGTGGTAGCTTGTAGCTAACAAGCCACTAGTACTGTGGTCTCTAACCAGTGAGGTCTTGGCATGTATCAGGTGAGTTACCAGGCAAAGCTTATTCTCTTCTCTTTCTTACTGGAAAGGAAAAGCAGCAGCACAGGAAGGTGAGGGTGTCTTTTAGCATCTGCTCCACTGAGATGTTGGGTCTGATGCATCTGTGTCAAAGTCCTTCTTTCTCCAGTACCCTCTACATCCTGAAATGCTCCTGCTGCTTCTTTTCAAGTAAGTTGAGAAGGAAGATATGTGGCCCCTACAAGGAACATTTCTTATACTGTCCATATAGCTTTTTACCCTGTACCTTTCCATACTGAGCCTCTTGTGTGACTTCTTGTCCCCTTAGCCTTGGTGTCATTTTTTCCTCATTCACAGCCCCAGTGACTCTCTTCAGGATTATTAACATCTCAATCTCCACAGCTCCTCTACATCAAGATCCAATTTTGCATAAATGCAGGTGGGGACGAGGAGAAAGAGGGAGAGGACAAGGAGGTAGCTGCCTAGTAGGTGACAGCTGTTCAGTGAAGACTTGCTGGGAAAGGTTGCTCTAAGAGATGCATAGAACGACAGTTTTTTGCCATGTTCCCTTTTGTAGTGTAAGGGCAAAATATAGGGTTTTTTTAATTTAGAATCGTAGAATCATCTAGATTGGAAAAGATCCTTAAGATCATCAAGTCCAACCATCAACCTAACGCTACCAAGTCCACCACTTAACAGTGTCCCTAAGCACCATGTCCACATGTCTCTTAAATACAACCAGGGATGGGGATTCCACCATTTCCCTGTGCAGCTTATTCCAATGCTTAACCACCCTTTCCATGAAGAAATTCTTCCTAATACTCAATCTAAACCCTGGAGCAACTTGAGGCTGTTTGACCTTCTGAAGGATGATATCATCATGGTGATAGAAGAGAGCATCTGTGGTGGTTTTATCCTGCTGAGCAGCTGAACTCCACCACAATCGCTCTCCCACTCCCCCTCCTCACAGGAAGAGGGGGAGAAAATACAATGGACAAGGGCTCAAGGGTTAAGATAAGGACAAGAAGGTTGCTCACCAATTACCATCATGGGCGAAACAGACTCAACATAGGGAGATTAATATAATTTATTACTATCACTAGCAGACCAGAGCAGTGAGAAGCTAAAAGCAAACTAAAACCACCTTCTCCCCATCCACCTTCTTCTACCTCCTCCCCCTGAGTAGCGCAGGGGAATGGGGGCTGTGGTCAGCCCATATCACTTTATCTCCACTGCTCCTTCATGGTCACTCTCTTCCCCTGCTCCAGTGTGGGGTCCCTCCCACGGGATGCCGTCCTTCCCAAATGGATCCTGCGTGGGCTTCCCACAGGCTGCAGCTCTTCAAGAGCTGCTCCAATATGGGTCCGTACCATGGGGTCCATCCTTTAGGAGCAAACTGCTCCAGCACAGGTCCCCCACGGGTGGCAGCTCCCACCGGATCACCTGCTCCTGCGTGGGTTCCTCTCCACGGGCTGCAGGTCCGGCCCGGAGCCTGCTCCTGCGGGAGCTCTCCATGGGCTGCAGCCTCCTTCAGGCCACATCCACCTGCTCCACCGTGGGCTCCTCCACGGGCTGCAGCATGGAGATCTGCTCCGTGTGGTACCCCATGGGCTGCAGGGGGACAGCCTGCTCCACCATGGGCCTCACCACGGGCCGCAGGGGAACTTCTGCTCCGGCGCCTGGAGCACCTCCTGCCCTCCTTCTTCACTGACCTTGGTGTCTGCAGGGCTGTTCCTCACTCCTCTCACTCCCAGCTGCTGTTGCGCAGCAGTTTTTTTTTCCTTTTCTTAAATCTGCTCTCACAGAGGCGCAACCAACATCGCTCATGGGCTCAGGTCTGGCCAGCGGTGCGTCCCTTTTGGAGCCGGCTGGAGCTGGCTCTGATCTGACATGGGGCAGCTTCTGGTATCTTCTCACAGAGGCCACCCCTCTGGCCCCCCTGCTACCAAACCCTTACCACGTAAACCCAATACAGCATCTTACAGGTTCGTAGGGTAGCTCAGTTGGCCAGTGATGGACAGGCTCATGTGAAATGTACGCCTTGGTGTCATTGCTGCCGGGGGCTGTACATGAGGCTTCTGTTATTCTCTGAAACTGCAGGGTTCCTGGCCTGAGAAAGCAAGTGAGAGAGAACCAATGTCAGTGCGAAGACTGTTTCTTATAGAAGCAAACAACAAAGGGTGACTCGAGAGGGATTTCACAGCAGGGTGCAGCTACAGATTGCGCTGTGAGATAAAGTGCTCACTAGCCAAAGCAGACAGCAGACGTGTCACTGTAAGTTCTTGGAACTACTGACTGACATCTGGCTTCCTGTGCAGTCCCTCATGTTGAATAACGTGGTTGAGCTCTGGCTGTAGTCTGTCCCTCCCTGAAGGTATTAGGGCTGTCTTTCTTTTCCCTACCTATTGTCACAACTCCTGTAAGAACCTAATAACCCTGAAGCCTCTGCCAAAATGGGATCGAAATGGAGCAGATAGATTGAAAAGGGGAGAATAAAAACAAAGCCCCTTCTGGTAAGAGGAGCAAGGAGGACAGCAGTAATGGCTGACTCTGATGCTTCTACTTCGGCAGATGTGGTAAGGTTTTTACAACAGGTTGGTTTTCTGCATTACTCAAGCTTTTTTATTTTATTTTTTAATCTGATGACCTATTTTGGTTTTAAAAAAAAAAAATAGAGGTAAACCATCCAAAAATCCTAAGCCAGTATCTGTTAAAAATTATATTTTGCAGATGATATAAAACATCCATACAAAACACTTCCAAAGAGTGGAAAGTATATAGTTTTCTCCCTCATTGTAGCCCCTGTCCCTGTGTATTGGCAAGGCAAGTTGCCAAACGAGTACCAGTGACAATGACATTTGAATCTTATTGACCTGTGATCTATTTCTGTCCTTGCTCACCTACCACAGTAACCCTGGTTTGTCCCTTCCTCGTGTCTGGGTTCAGCACTGGGTCTGGGATAAGAAAGTGTGTTTACAGTGATTAGTGGAAAGCCGCATCCATTCTGGTTGACTGGCTGCTACCAGCCAAGATATGTAATACATTCCTCCTTTGCTTTTCCCTAATGAGGCATGAATTTGAGTGTGGCTTAGCTTCTCAGCTTCTCTTTCTCGGGAAAAAAGCTGAAATTTTGTTATCTATTTCCCCTGTGTCAAGTTTGATTGAAAGTGGGTAACATTCAAATACAGTAGCAGCAGCTGAGATGAACAGACTGTTTTTAAAAATATATATATTTAAGAAATACAGTAAAAGAAACTAGTGGCATTCGGGGATCCTCTTGTGAATGTTCTTTTATTCCTCTGCTGGAAGTTAGCTGACAAATGAAAACCGTTTGATTCTGCTGACATTCAGGCAAATGCACAACCAAGATTGGAAATTTAAAGGAAAGGTGAAGCATTCTCTTTTCTGCTCGGCCTCTCAAGCTGTTCCCCAAAAGGTGGCAGTCTCTGCTAGCAGGAATGTGTTGTGCTCTGACAGACGGATGCTTTTCCTTAAGGTTCATTCAGTTTTGTGTTCTGCACTGGCTGGGTGTTTTTTCTTCTCCCCTCCTCCCCCACAACCTTTATCTTTCAAATGAGACCAGCAGCCTGTATATTTGACAAATATTTGTCTAGCACTGCAAATGCACACAGACTTTAAAATGACCTTTGAGTTAAACCAGAGCAGATTCCCACATAAAAAGGAATTAGTTTTAGTTACTTTTTTCTGAATTGTATAAACAGAAATTATTAGAATGCATGCTATGAATGCTTCATCACTGCATCCATCTGTGGCTGGACTTCTACAGCTTTTTAAAGTGTCGTCACAGCTACAACTGTTTCCTAAAGACTGTGCCGATGGCCTGGACCTGTACTCTCCAATTATAAGCAAAGCTTTTTGACTTTTCCGGTGTTCTCTCTGTGTGGGGTCAGATCCGAAGGACTTGAAAATGTCCCTGTATTGTAACCCAGACCCTGTGAAGCTGGTGCTCTTTGCTTGCCAGTGCTGTTGTGATGGAGCTGTATTTTATTTCTCTGCCTGGACTCAACTGCTCCACAGGCAAAGTTATTCCTGAGCTGGGTCTGCTGGGTCTGACAGCAGCTACGAGCCTGTGGATACTCCTGCAAGATCCGGCCAGTGCTCATCACGGGACGAGGGGAATGCAGTTCATACCAATATTTCCATCCCCCTACCCCCATCACATCCTTATACACATGATTTCCTCATCTACTTCTGTAGTCTTCTCCCTGGAGAGCTCGCAATGAATCTAAGGAAAGGAGTGGAAAATGCCTGCCGAAGCAGCTAATTCTGTCCTTCCATTTGGGGACAAGAAACCCAAGTTTACCTCTTGGGACACTCTCAAAGACATGTGCTGGTTGTTGCTTAAAAACAAATGAAAAACAGTGGATTTTTGCACTTAGGAGACTGGTGATTTGAGACCCTTTTTGAGATAGGGCTAAATTACCAAGGGTATTCTAGAAACAAATTAGCTGGGCCTGAGCTGTTTCTATTGTGCAGGCACTCTGAAGCAGCTTTGTCTTTACAGCATGACAATTCCCATATCAGTCTGGTTGGACTAAAAGGATCTTCATATGAATAATAATTCAGTCTAGCACTGTACTTTAAAAATTTCATTTAACTAAGCAGAAGTGTTTGTATCTTGCCTTCACTCAAAAACTTGATGACTTAGAGGGAGAATTTGTTTGTTTTAATCTGTTTTTTAAAGCATGCCAGATCCTGCAGAACTGGTGAGTGCAAAATCCAGTACTCTCCTCACTGCTGATTTTCTTGAAGAGCCTTTGGTTCCACTGTTGACAATTGCATTGAGACCTCAAATGATGGGATAGTCAAAAGCCAACAGCGCAGAAAATGGCTAAGGGCTGGTCCACATCAGAGAAGGCAGATTAGAGCTAGAGAAGAGTCAGAACAGAGCAGCAGTGGTTGTCAAAGGTACTGAACAGCTTCTGTCTAACAGCGGATAGGCTTTGGACTTTTCTTGGGAAAGATGCCACTGAGGAAAGGATGGATGAAAATCTTTTAATGCCACAGGCAGAGAGAAGATGAATAGGATTTTGTTTGCTGCTGCTTACCATATGAAATCCAGATGGAGTTAAAAATTTTAGGGAGTTTGGGGTTTAAGCGAGGGCAGTGATTTGTAACAGTATCTAAGATGCTGAGCAGAGCCTAGGGGTGGTAGAACTTCACATGGGTTCAAGTCCTGGGTTTAAGCAGTATCAGAGCTGTGAATTGTGTTGATCCTGAAGAGTAATCTTGTGAAGTGTCACCACATGCTTATGCTAGTCTTACATTCTTCCCCAAACACCTGGTATTTGCTGGTGTCAGAAGCAGGCTACATGGGCTGCAGAGGCTAATATAACTGAGAGAGAGTCTCATCCACTATGGGCGTTGTGATAGAGTTGATGTGATTTTTTTTTTTTTTGAATACCAAAATAACTAATTTTCATATGGTAAGAACCAGTTTGAAAGTCAAATTAGTGTGGTTTTAAAGCTTTTTTTTTTTTTAAAGCACTCATGACTTCTAAGTAATTTTCCTCCTTTTAAAGAAATATTTCAAATGAGTAATAGGAAATTAGATGATCCGGATTATTTCACAATCAGTGTAGAATTTGCTTTCCTTTTTTATTCCCCCCCTCTTCTTGGCTTGGCATGCATAATTGCTCATTAGGGGCCAGATTCTGAGAGATGAATGTCCCAACTCCCACAGAAGGTTTCCTGGAGGCATTTGGCAGAGGAAACAAAAAAACAACTTTTCGTATTACAGAAGAGTTTTTTCTTTTTTTTCTTTTGTTCAGATGATCACTTTCTGGAGTATTTGTTTTGCTCATGTCTTGATTAAACCAAAAAAGGAAAGAAAGAAAACAGCACAATCACCACCACCCCCATCCCCCCAAAAATTTTTAACAAAAAGAAAACCAGCTATACTGGTTCCTCCCTTGTGGATATCAGTGCAATGTCTGTGTTGGCCGTGCACACGCTGTAGAGAGTTATTTAAATGCAGGCAGGTTGGGTTGCCACTATCATTAAAATCTGTCATGACAGTGCTTCCATTAAGGTTTTAAAAACTGTCCTTTTCTTTCTTTCGTAGTAGAGTTCTTGTTTATATTTGTCAGTTGGCATTTGGGACTGAGTGAAACACTGGAAACCTACTCTGTTTGATGCTATCTAAGCTTTCTGGGGTGGTGGAGTGGTCAATAATCTTTGTGCCAGATTTTTGGTTTAAATTATTTGACAATGTCCCTTCTTAAAACAAACAAACAACCACCAGCCCAACTGTAATTTGAGGCATAAATAAAGTTATGTAAATACAACATTTTTCCCCCTTTTTTATATTTCTATAATCTGCTAGGGAATAAATTTCCCAATAAGATAAGGAAAGGAATGAATGTTAAATGCACAATGCTTTAAAATAGACCTGGAGTTTTAGTTTCTTGGATCTCTGTTGCGAAGATGTTTGGATCAAAGCTTGTTTCTTTAATGACAAATAAATTGCATTAAACACAATTATATGCCTTTCATAAAGATTCAAAGACAGACCTTGTCAGCCATGCAAATATTTTGGTACATGTATTACAGGTTTCTTCTGGGCTGGGCAACTTCTAATTTAATTTAAGAAATGAGTGGGGGAGAATCATATTTATAATAATAAAATCACTATTTCAGAATAAAAGAGTAGGAGCCTGTTTGCTGACTTCAGTGGGCTTTAGATCAGAAGCAAAATTATCACCGTTATCTCTAATGCCCTTAAAATTATTGTAATAAACTTCCTTTTCTTCTCTTCAGTATCCACGTGCAAAATCTTGTAATCTCTGCTAATTTTGAGGCAACAGTTTCCCTGACTTTATTAGAGGCTTTCCAGAACTGTGTTAATGAAACAATGAGACATGACAGGTTGGGTGTTATGGTCTAATAATGATATGCCTTGGAGGTTAATGGCACTTGGCTCACAGCCTCATGCTAATAGTCAGCGTGCGCAGCTAACTGCCCAGGTGTAACATTATTAATTTATTTTGGTTTACTCCAGGCTGTATGTACATCATTGAAACATGCAGTCCTTCATTCTTCAGCCCCAGCGTAGCCTGATGTTTGAGGAGAATAGCAAGATTTAGCAAAATAGAAATAGTGCATGCCAAAGTGGTGACTTCTTGAATGTGTTTCTTTGCGGTGTGCGGGGGGCTGCACCCTGTAGGGAGGACAGGAACAGAGATGGGGTGATGGGAACCTTCCCCCTCCGTGGGGACAGCTAGCCCAAGGCACTGTTCATCCACAAACATTATGCTTTTTTATACTTGAATGGTGGTGTGTTGTTACTGCCAAGAGAGGCAAGGATATGTGACCACTGAATAACATGTGTATAATCAGCTCAAACCTGGGAGAGAGGGAGAAGGATTATGTTGAGCTCAGGTGTACTAGCTCTGGAAGAGGAAGAAACCCAGAGGCTTAAGAGCAAACTGCACTTATAAATTCTTTAGGCTACAATTCAACCCCTCCTCCAAATCCCTCTGCTACAGTAGAAATAAGAAAACTGAAACCAAACCACCTACTTTGTATTGTGTTAACACCACCATATAGGCCTGGGGATATGCAGTAGAGCACCGAGTACATGTGCTGCTGGGAATGACACAGATGCCAACTTTGAGACTCCACCACCCCACCTGCAATTCTGATTTCGTGAGTTACTTAACGAAGCCAAATGCTGCCCTGCATCTCGCAGAAAGGGGCCCAGAAGAGCAAATTCAGATCTGTTTCTTACCCTTTCTGGTGAATTTTGCTGGTAGAAAAATAGGCTTGGGACCCCAGCATTCATTTCAGAGACTGCAAACGTCATCATGTTAAATATATAGAGAATGATTTTTCTACTTCAAATCAGTTGCTTAACTAACAATCACTTCCAGGATGAAGTACCTGCAAGGGGATATGATAATGCTATATATTTGGTTTGATGTTTGTCTAGTAGAGTGATTTCTTCATGTGCTATGTTTTTTGTTTTATTAGTGTTAAAAATAGGAGCTTTTCTTAGCAGTCATATAACTAGACCCTGGTGATGTCGTCTGGTGACAAAAATAGCCTCTTAACATGGGAGGAGAAACTATGAATTTGTTGTGCAAAACAAATCCCTTAAATGCTATCCAGAAAAGAGTAGACAACTGATTGGGAGTAAAGAACAATTTTAATATAGTCATTCCTGTGTAATACCTCCTGGCCTAATTCTTTCTGCTGAAACTCCTGTTCCTGAAAAGAGTACAGACGCAGCTCCTGTGAGGTTGCTGCTGCTCTCTTCTCCACTGATGTCTGGAGCAGCGTTGCTACATGAGAGCACTGTCTGCGACCTAACCACATGGGAGACCAGGTGGGCCACGGGATGGAGTGCTGGGGGGGGCTCAGGAAGCCAGAGCTCTATTTCTGGCTTTGTCAAGGACCTGGTGTATGACCTGGGGAAAGGCACTCTGCCTCTCCCTGCCTGTGTTTCCTTTCCTGTTTATATAGGCTGCACACTCCTCAGGCAGAGTTTTCTATGTGTTTAGTGTTGAATATCTAGTTCTCCTCATCTCTTAAGGGCTGTGGCCCATAGGTCTGATGGTGAATAAATTAAGAGACGGGGAGATCCATCGTGATCGCTGATGAGGGAGTTGCCCGTGAACAGCAAACACATCTGCTCTTTCCTGTGGAAAATAGGTGGTTCTCTTTGTCATGACTGTTATTTTGTCCCCAGTTAAGTTGTCTTGATCTAAGTTCCAGATGCTTACTAGTATAGTAGCTGCTGCACTTTTTTTATTTTTAAAGGTGAGAATGGACTCGAGAAGGTAGGGTGTTGAAACAGTAATTTGTTGTGTATAGATCTCTCTTAGGGAAATAGAGTATATTATAAAACACAGTTGTGGTACGGAGTAGTGCTGACAATTTCTATGTGAGTAGTAATGATTCAGGAAAAAACCCCACCTTGTTAGGGGAAAATACATCGCGATGGCTGCAATGGCCTGAGATAGGCGAGGCTGCTGCATCTGCGTGGCCCCAGGTCCAACCAACAGCAGGGCTATGTACTCCCAGCGAGCACATGCACACAGAGCACACTTGCACGCCCCATGTGTACATGACCGGCCACACAGATCCCAGAGGCACACAGAGCACTCATACAAACACAGACAGCACTGATGGGCTGCAGCCTCAGGACGCAGCCCACTCTGCTGGCTGGTACACACTGTCTCACTCGTACACCCACAGAGCTGGCAGGGACTCCAATGGCCCCCAGTAGCCAGCTCCCCCATGTCCTTGACCCTAGAGACATCCTTGGCTCCCAGGCCAGTTACCTGCTCGCCAACTAGTCCAGCTTGCTCTTTGCTAGCACTTGCACACCTGCACTCACTCCGGTTGTTGGCAGTGTGAACACACGGGCCTTCCCACCCATGGTCTGACTCCGGTTACTGGCACTTGGATCCCCATACAGGCACATACATAAAGAATAGCAAGTTCCTCACCCTGGAAAAGTTAGAAATGAACTTAATAAGGTGGGACAGACTGTGCTGATCATGTGCAGGATACAGCCGGACAAGTGTAGCAGCCAGACAAAGGTACCAACCAGCTGCCTGTTTACATGTGACTGATCTTTTTTATCCCTTTGCCCCTCTATTTTCCCATGCTTTTTCGCCCCCAAACCACCTAAATCCATCCCTTCCCTACCTCTGGTACCTTCCCTAAATGTCCCGTAATAAGTCTCATGCAATCCTGGAATGTTCCGCCCCTGCATCCCATACTGTGTCCCATACGCCTGGGCAGCAACCCCTCTCCATCCAAAAGGTGCCCTGGTGTTGGCTCATCAGCCATCATTGGTGGTGTTCACGCCTGCACACTGGAGCTGAGAGCCTGCTGGGACAGCCCTGGGAGGGGCCTGGACAGGGAGTCCCTTCTTTAGAGCCCTTAATTTGGGCTCCTGCCTGCTCTTGTACCTCTGTGCTCATCTGGGCTGGTAGAGATCAGCCCCTGATGGGCCGATGGCTCCTGCGCTGGGCCTGGGAGGAGCCAGGGCAGGGTATTTCCTGCCATTACATCTCGGTGCTTATTTGTGCGTGTGCAGACAAACTTCTGTCACATAGCCTAACACACCTGAGGCTTTCTTTTTAACTTCATAAATGGCTAAGGAAAATGTGAGTAAGCAGGAAAACCCAAGTCTGTAACTGGTTAATCCCAGGCTGCACAATATGCTTAATGTCTGAGAAACGCATGTATAGTCCTTGTCAAAACGATATAGTGAAACCTAAGGCAAAACAATGTAGCTACTTTTCCATATTAGCAATTCAACTCTCGCTGTCTATTATTTTAAATATTATTATTTGAACCATAAGTACAAAACCATAATTAGTAGGCAGAGCAGATACAACAACTTCAAAAACAGAAATCAAGCAATGTTGCCCAAGGCAACATAACCGCATCTTGGTTGTCACTAGTGTGTTACAGAGGCAATAATGATATACGGAAGTGAATGACTTCATGGGAAGATGAGATAGGAGGCATTTATGAAGGTTAACACAATTTCAGCACAAAAATTGAAGGGCTTTATCTACTGATGATGATGTTGGTAGCAAACTCCCAGTTTTGTCCTTGTGGCGGATTAGGTTGCTTATCCTGGCAGTTATTTGTCAGACTCTCCTCTGTAGCAAGGTGAAAGCTAACAGGTTCCCTCTTCCACGCCTGGATCATCTAGTTATCAAACTCTCTGCAAGCCACCAACCTTCTCATCAGCCTGGGCAAATGTCAGCCCCGAAAACAAATCTGCTCTCCACCTTCAATGTTTGCAGAAATGGATTCTTATCCAAATAAACAAGCACGCTGGAAGGAACGCACAAATTGTGCATCTTTCGTGCGATGCTGTGTGGTGGTTGCGTGTTTAGCACAGAGCAGCCTTGTATGAGGAAACACTCGCTCCAATTTGAGCAGGCTGGGTGCAGGGCTGTGGCTGGTTAGAGCTCATGTAAAAACTGTGTGGGAATACAAAGGGATTAGTCTACTGCAAGGCAGAATCAGATAATCTGATAGCATCTCAGGTCTTGTCCATGCTGAAAAATTGCACTGCCCTAACTATTCCGGAGAACTGCTTTTATGTAACCCACAAATACAGTTGAACTGGTACTGATGGTGCTGTGGTATTTCATGTTAAAATATCTTTCCCATTCACTCCTGCGTATGAACCACAAACTATGCTGGTATGAGGCACTTAAATAAAGCTGTTTCCATGTCATTCTACCAATAGTCACAAACAGAAACGCTTTCTCACTGGCACAGTGGCTGCCTGCTACGTGATGCTGCGTGATCACACTTTGCACACGCGTGTGTAACAGTATGTACAAAGCCCGCCTGAAGTCAATAGACCTTTACGTGACTGATTACAGAAGGAGTCTTTTAAGTGAAAACCACCCCAGATGCAGTTATCTGTGTGCACCGCGGTCCAGAGGCCCCAAAAGCTCTGCTTCCCGCCCTGCAGCCTCCCAGCAGCAGCTGCACCGCCCCAGGCTTCGGCTGGGAAGGAGCCAGCATGTCCTGGGAGGGCAGGGAGGCTGCTCGCGAAGTGCAGCTTGGCCTCTTCAAGGTGCCTTTTCCCCATGCCAGCACTCTGGAAAAGGAATGGGTAGAGATGAGGATGGGGTCAAAATGGGATATTTGGAGTAACGTATGTTAGGGTCATGAAATCTGGACCTGAAGCGTAACCTGGAAAAGGAAAACGGTATTAACGGTAGCACTTCATGAGGTGCGAGGGAAAGGAGAAATAGGGTAAACTACTCTGCTGTTGCTTAAAAAAAAAAAATCCCTTTTATTCCTCACACAGATTATTTTCCAGGTACGAGCACATAACAGAGTAGTTAGCACTACTCTGTGAGGTGCCCCACACCAGCAGCACTCTGTCCTCTCCGCGGACTAATTCCCCAGGAATTAGTTATATCATTCTGAACATTTTCAGACTAATACTACAATGTTTACCTGCAGAGAACTTGTTATCTGAGGTGATCTGGTTAAGGCAAGAGCATTTCAAAGCAAAGTTAAAACATAGATAAAGAAATTTTTCCACTGGTGACCTGATTGTCCCCGTCTGTATTTGTTATTCTGTATTTTGATCAAGTAGTTTCTAATTTTTTTTTTTCCTTTTCTCTGATAAATA
This sequence comes from Chauna torquata, assembly GCA_013399475.1. NCBI lineage: Eukaryota > Metazoa > Chordata > Aves > Anseriformes > Anhimidae > Chauna > Chauna torquata. The sequence continues at coordinate 427,974 of VXAL01015507.1, forward strand.
ATTTGTAGATTTCATTGAGGTTTTCTGAACTGAAAACTGATGCCTGGCACTTTTTTCTTTTCTCTATTTTTTTTTTTTTCCCACGAGAACCTCTCACTTTGTGGTTGCTTGAGGAAGTTGACTTAAGCAATTTAAAATGTAGTCGCGGCTTATTTAGAAAGACACTGGCCGTTAACACAAAAATACATGCCTAAATATGCTAACAGGTGCAAGAGCTGTATAATCACATGATGGCTACAGGAAACCTATTAACCATAGCGTTTGGGTTAAAGACGGGTCATACTGATAATTAAATACAGAAAGTAAAATTTTTTTGCTGTATTGCTTTTTCTTTCTTTTTTCCTCAGTTTGTCTTGCCACTGCCTCCACTTACAGCTGGAAGTTCTATGTTCTAGATTTAATATGAAAGGTTATGACACTGATTAAAATCAGCGACAGTCATAGCTGTAGTAGGAACAGAAATAGAGGTGTGAGGTTAAACAGATGTCAGCATTCATTATGAACTTCTGTGCTCTTTCAGGTTTCAGGTCACAGCTTCCAAATTCTTTCTACATGCCACTTAGTGTCTATAAAATAAAGCTTTTGGAAAAAATAAGGCTGTTGTCCCGCTGCTTAGATTGTCTTTGGATCTAAAGTTCTCTTGTAAGGCAACTTTTTTTTTAATGTGTTTTTTAGGGCAAGGACTTTTCTTCCTCATTTTAAGGAGACAGCAAAAAAAAAAAAAAAAAAAAAAATTCTTGGACTAGATTTCATAGATTTCAACTTCACTAAGGAGGGGCCCTCTTCTGTACTACCTGTTCTATGTCAGATTTATAGCCAATCTGTATACCAATGTGCATGACCGGACAAAAAAAAATAAATAAAATTTTTTTTACACAGTGAGTCTGCTGGCTTTCTGCAGCACAGATTTCTTTAGGCAGGGGATCCCTGGTGATTTGTCCTTAGGTGTGATCCAATGCATTTTGTACCCTTGCTGTTGACGTGCTTACTGACTGAAGGTTCAATGCGCATGGCACCATTTCACTCTTAATTTTATTTATTTACTTGTTTTCTGGTCATAACTTCTAGCTGATATAAATTACCTGATGGTTGGTACCATCTTGCCACTGCACCTAATTTTAAACAATCAAAACATGTTCATGGAGCATGTAGCAATGACTGGGACTGAGCATAGTACCATTTCTGTTTGAAGTCTACTTCCTGAGAGTCAAATCCCAGCTTCTCTGGGGAGTCTCCATACCATATGCGCTGTTTTTACTTGAAGTTTCGAAACCCCTATCCAGATTTCCCCACTCCTGTGCAATTAAAAATACTTATAATCAGCTGTAGAAGAAACTGTAGAGAAGGGGGAAGAAGGGTGACTTGATACTATGACTACCACCTGTTCTGCTGTAGTCTGTCATCACAAGTCCATTCCCATATTGATTGGAGAAAGTATTCTGGAAGATGTGGGCTCTATGTTTTAGTAAGGGCAAAAAGAAACAATATTTTGTGCTGGATTTATAACAAGGGCAGATTTTTATATGTAGTGGAGTTTTTATATGTAGTTTTTTGTTAGTAGAAAATAAGGGTGGAAATAGTTATCAGAATGTAATGTCATGAGCTGGAAACAGGGCAGATCCAAGCAGATGTGGAAAAAAAAAAAGGTATTTGCATTGCAAAAGGATGGACCGTTCTCTGCTACTCAGTGCAGTGTTGAAAAAAGCCGAAACAGATGCAGTGACATCAAATCTGTTCCCCAGAGAGGAGGAAGCCTCCTTTTATATAGTTAGTGACAACACTTGGAGTTAGCTAAAATTTCATTTGTATTTCAACATTATCTTTTGTTCTTATAACTGCTTTAAAATGGTTTCCTTCAGGAGAGAATTTGGAGACAAGGTAGACATTGTTGCTCATTTTCTGTAGCCTCATGCTATTCCTAATGTACATGAGGAAGCAGATGGCCTTCTCAAAAATTGTATCAATGACACTTTGCTACCTGAGCCCTGTGCTCCAGTCTAAATGTCGTGGTTGTCCCCACTGGTCACATCCTGACTGAAGTATGGATCGAGCTGGGTGACTGTTCTACCATGGCAATAATAGCATAGGATGAAGATGGGCATGGTATTAAACTTTGCCCAAAGAGGCATGCTGCTTTGCCCATTACAGATTTTATATATAGGATAGAATTTGAATGTTGAGCACCTCTTCTGGAACTATTTTGGGTATATGGGTAGCATGACCCATATATCCTAGAGTTTCTGAGTCCTTGTCAACAGCTTGACAGAAGTTTTGAAGTTGACTATAACAGAAGACACTGCTCCGTGGCAATCCCACTGCGCCTATCTCAAGGCAGCTTTACCAAAAGGCCTGTTGATGTAAAATATGGAAGTTGAAGAGTACGTGCCTCCATCACGGAGGACTCAACTAAAAACTTTCATTTCTAAATACATGTCCATCTTCTGAAGATTCACATGAAATTTGTGCAGAGCTGGTTTTGTTAAGCTAGTCAATCTGTGCTGTATTTTCTTGGAAGCACTTGTATAGCCTGTTGATGTCTTTCATTATCTCTCCAGTACAGGTTTCTATTAAGTGCCGTAGCTACTACGAACTTCTGGAGTTTGCATGCAGGTTGCCAGCAAGCATAATAGAAATCCGGGACTCAGGTGACTGAAAGAAACAGGATTTTATTTTTATTGTGGGATTGGAGAGTGCCCCAGTGATGTGGCAGACCCCAGCACTCCTGTTTACTTGCTGTATTTTCTTGCCATGTTCTCTTTTATACTCTCTTCTCCTGTAGTACACCTCAATCTGTCAGTCCTGCCCTTCTCACCAAGTAACTTTTGCAAAAGACAGCCTGAGCACTGAACAGCATTTTCTGAAAATACAGCTTCTGTACCTCCTACTATTCCTTCCAGCTTAGGTCATTCCAGCAGTGGTATTAGTCTTTGTCCTTGAGAAAAGGTAGTTCTTGCAGGCTGGAGAAGGGATGGATGCAGCTGTGATCCTGTCCTCTGCCATCCAAACAAAAGGCGTATGAAGATTAGTACACAGCACTCTGTCTGCAATGAGTGCAGCACCCTTGAGGTAGATGGGAGGCTAAAAACCAGCACACCCTTCATGCTCTTGTGCCTGAATGCAGTGCAGGAATTTTGAATCACCCTGAGCTCTGATCCTGTTACCCTTGCTAATAGAGGCACCGTGCTGATGTAGATAAGTCAATATTAACAATGGAGGACTGACAGTGTATTTGGCCTCCTGCAAGAGGGAAGATGTTTTGTTACAAGGTGCACAATACAATTCTGTTAAGCAATGTGTGTGAGACAAGAGGCCTGGGATAGGTGATCTCATAGGCGTATGGGATACCTGGTGAGCCTGAATGCGGCCATCTGCATAGGTATGAGTCAAGTTCACCAGGTTCACTGAACATGAATCAGGATTGAGACATGACTACTAAAAGCAACAGATGTATCATAAGATACTAAAGCCAAAGTACAAAAAATGTTTGAACATTGCTATGGTTCTGTTGACACAAGAAAATAATTGTGTGTTCTATTGAATCCATGCAATTCCACAATTAGAGGCAGAATTGAAAGCCACGGATTTAAGAGATCATTATCTTATGTTGTATGGTCCTGTTGAGCTGCTGTTTTGTTGCCTGGTAAATATTTATCTTCTGGAGTTTTTATGTTGTTTTTTTTGTGATTTCATTCCTTGTCTAAAGTACTGAATGTCCATGAGATTGCTATATGTTTGGAAAGAATTAGAAAAACACTTAAACAGGAGGAAGTCCTAAGAGAGCACTGTGAAATACCTTACCTGGAAACAGGTTACAGGAGTTCCTTTGTAAACTGGTATTGTGGTATGGTTCTCACATCCCTATTTCTTTTGTGTCTAAAGCAATAGCAGATCACGTGGGTATTCACCTGTGTCCTGTAGACATGCATTTAAAAAAAAAAAAAAAAACAGCCTGAGAAGTATTTTTCTTATTCTGTCCTGACAACTGCATTCAGGAGCAGAGTTTAACAATGTGCTCTTCAGGTTTGTTGCCTTTAAATACTCACGCTGAATATGGAAGAACATTTGTATGCATTATTATGAGGAATATTACATAGAGCATTTTAGGCTCTAAATATTTGAGCATTGTTCACTATTGAATGTGACCATTTTCACTTTACTCCCAGAGAAACTAAGGCAAAAAGAGCCTGTTTAGTTTCTTCTCTGAGCTACCTTGGAACTTCATGTCAGTGTAAGGGAGAAATTTAACTTCAGTCTCACAAGCAGAAGCCTACATTACTACATTTTATATTTAAACTTACATTTTAGCTGTGAATTAAACATAATTAAAAAAAAATTGCTCGTATGCTTCTCTGACCAGATCTGAATAATTCTTTGCTTGATTTTTATTTTATTATATTTTAATCTACCCCCCCATACTTACAGTGAAGCAGATATGGTTACTAACAAAGTCTTCAGTGTTTCAGCACCATTTATGCCTATAAAAAGATATCACATACTCAGCCTTCTAGGATCAGTTAAACCAAGGGAAAATACCTACGCTAATTCAACTGGTCTATAGAGGTGAAATACCTTGTAATATATGAGAATCCTCAGAGGGCACAGAAGTGAACAAGATCACTCACACGTGTGCTCTCCCCACATCCCCAGCAAACTGTGGTGAATTCAAGCCTGAAAATCTTGAACAGAACCAAAAAAGCAGGAGGCGAGTACTTCAACCTTGCAAGAACACCTAAATGAACAGTAAAGAGAAGGATAATGTTCATACTTGACAGGAGAGAGTATAGTTTTAAAACTGGGCCAGTAGGTCTCGCCTCTGCATTAGAACATTTTCCACAGGACGTGTGAGGGAGTTGCTGGGGAGTGGGGAGGTAAAGGAGGAGCTCCAGCAGTGCCTTTAAATCCTGTTTTCCCCCATTAAGAAGGCTATGTAGATGACCTAATGAATAAAAACAAAAACAGTTCAGGGAGACAAGGTACCTGTGATTTCAGTACAAGACAGGTGTGCCTTTGGGTATGAACAGTGACTGACATTTGAGACTGGGCCATAAGATTACTTTTGACAAAGAAAAACTCAAGCTCGGGAAAGATGTGAAGAACTTGGATGGAAACCTGCTGACTGGGCACCAAGCCATGTGAAAGAGGAGAATAATTTCCAGCTTGCTTATTTGCCAGTAAATGTTAAGCTGTGTAACACAAAGTTATTACCTGTCCAGCAGTTCCTTAGCTGTATTAGCAGTTCACTTACCCCTGTCCGTTTGGGGGTTCTTTCTCTGTTATAAGCTTGCTTTCAGCTGAGGAGATGGTCTATACTGTGTCAAATGTTACATGGGGAACAGTTCACACTCGTGTTCCAGACAGAAGAAACCCTGATTCCAGTTTCAGGAAAAATACCAGTCCTGGCGTACTGTCAAAAACCATGGGACTACCAAAGTCAATCTTGTGTGCAGCATGCAAAATTTGAGGTATCAGGGATGTCAAGTCTGGGTTTTCTCTGGCATGCAAAGGATGAGAGCGTGAAACCTAACAGACAAAATCAGCAATATATTAGCTAGTCCAAAGATTTCTTTCACCATCTTTCAGTGAGCCTGTGTGTGTTTTATCAGGCCTTTGTACATAACACCAAGATCAAGGGCAGTCCCTTCCTCAGTGCAGTTCAGTGGTGGCTCTGAGAAGCCCAATGCAATAATCTAATTTTCGTTGCCAACAGCGTGAACAAGGAGAAAGATTGGCTCTCAGAAACTTAAGTTTTATCTTTATGAATACTGTGTCCAAAGTGCACGAGGTCATATCTTGAGAAGACAACTCTAACCACTTAGGTCTAGAAGGAAGGGATTTTTCTAGTCTCTGGTTTCTCCGAGATTTGTTGTCCATTATATGGATTAAAAAAAAAAAAGAAGCATACCAGATATCATGACTCTTGCCAGCATCTCAGGCAGTTGCATATTATAAGTGATAATTATGCTCCTGGCAACAGGTTAAGCCAGATGTTCAGGAGCAGCGGCTGTTGGCAAAGTTAGCTGTTTCATGATATGATGGAGTGATTCTTGGCATCTTTTTGGGTAAAGATGGCATGAAAATGGGGGAAAGTTACATAGACTATAAGGTGCAACAATATACCATGATGATAGAAATGTATATCAGTAGTGGAGAATGGAGAAACTTGGAAATGATGGCAGCTCTGCAGAGGGTAGAAAAATTCCTCCTGGGCATCCTTAGTCAGTGATTTATGCTTATCAAAAAGGGCCATTAGGAGTGGCAGCTGGATCTGTTTCAAACAGTCTAGCTCTGGATTGTGGGAATATGACCTAGAGGCTTTTCTTCCATCATAGGTACTCAAAATTCAGGCACTTGGGATTTCCTTACTAGCAAATTTTTTGAGGAAAAAAAAAAAGAACAGGTTACAGCGGAAGGTCACAGATACTTTACCACTGGTGCAGTGGCGGGGAAATGCATGATAATCTTGGGTCTAAGATTTCTTGAGCCTTCATGTACTTGTGTAATTCTTCTGACTCTGCTTCGTAAACATCACAGAAGGCATCTCAGCAATTGTGGGAGCAGTCACAGTGGAAACTGCTCAGTATCACAATGAAGATTCTATGAGTTTCCCATAGATAATGGATGATGCAGGGAAACTTGCTGAAGGATCTTTAATATTGAGTTCTCTCTGTTGGATTCAGAAGCTGGTTTTTAATACTTGGCTTCATGGACAAGGCAGTGCGATGCGTATGTTGTTTTATATGCATTTTATGCCATGCTTGAAAACATTCTGAATGAGATGGTTTTGCATCTGTAAGTATGCCCGGACAATGAGCATAGACAATTAAGTCTCCAGACCAGAGTTCATTTCGTGTCTTGTCATCCCTGAGAAGGGCAAACAATTCCCTGTCTCCATGAAATGCATCTTTTCTGCAGAATCTATAAGGAAACTGAGTAGCGCAGAGAAGAATGTATGTATTTATGTTTTTTCCAACTACAAAACTTTAAGTGGACAAGGTTTACGTACGGTGTGGTGTATCTGTAACTAAATGTGATATAATTCAGCTTTATTTATAACTCAGTCTGAGATTTAGGGTGCATTTACGTAACTGAATTGTAAGCATTTATGTATGTGAAACACTTGATACCAGGCATCTGCTTTCAGAAGCCCAGCGTTGATGACAACGGTGTGTGATCATGACCAGTTTCTCACCACAGAAGCTTGGAATTCCAGCACCCAGAGCCTCTCATTTCAAGATCTGATTTGAACTAAGTCATAACATTTTCACTCACAGAGTACCTTCAAATGAGATCTGAAGTCTCAACCTTTGGTATTCATGCACATGTTTGCACATGAATGAGCTTACATAAACAGGCAATTGTGTGCTTCATTACTTCACTTTTCTTAGGTAAATGCTTATGAGGAAATATGCATATATCTGAGAAAAGACCATTAAAAACTTATTTTCAGGGCTAAGCTGTTTCAGGGATCCTAGAGGGATGATAGCGTTCATTTGCACATGCTTTCTTATCCTTCAGGATATTGCTGTGGGGAAGGTGTGTAGAAAAATAAGGTTGTTTTACCCACTGCTTATTAGAGAAGCATAAAGTTCACTTTTTCAACTCAGTGTTGCATAGTTTTGTTTTTTGTTTTTAATGAAGAAACATATGGCACAATACTTGTGTTGGTTGGGGTGTTCTTTTCTGCTTACTCATCCCAGAAGGCTTAGTATGTTATGTTTTTTTGTATAAGCATAAACATTGTCTAACCATTGGGGAGACTGTGTCTGTGATCAGATCTGCTGATGCTGATGTTTCCTTCAGGAACTAACAAGAACACCTCAAGAATGAATGTTTCTTATACTGAGGAAAAATTGTAAATATTGTGGAGCAAAATATACACAAATTAACGCTGCATGTTTCCCTGGAATAAGTAGGAAGGGTGGATGGGTGAGAACATGTAACAAAACCCACCAAGAATAAATTAGGCAATATTTTGATATTCCCTTCTTATTGTTGTTGTTAAACTTTATGGTTCTGTTTCATAACACCTTTATGTTAAGCTCTACTCCCCAGGAGCCAGCTTTGGGATGTGAAAAGCCTTCTTTAGGTCTGAAATGTTGCCTGAAATGTGTGTGTTGGGAAAGTTGTCTTTTTTCCCCCCAGTTATGTGTATAAACTGTATATCTCTGTATATTTCCTGCTTCATAAATATTCTACCTTTAAGTACATCCTTTTAGAACTGAAGCAATTGAGGGGAGAGATGGTATTTTGGGGGTTTCAGTGTCTGGTTTTTCTTAGAGTTTTAAGTGCCTGCCCTTTATGAGACACTGTAGCATTTCTTGACCATTGCTCTGCAGAAAATTTTGAAAAGTCTGTGGAATTAATTTTAACATGTTTATTTAACAGCAGCTGTGGCTCAAAATCACGGAGTAGCACAATACTCTTATTTCTTGCTTTCCTAAGGCTATTAAAAACCAAAACATGATTCAGGTGAAACGGACAATTTTAAGGTTCCAGTCCTATGTTTAGATCACTGAAACAGTCTCCCACTCTTTCATCTGTTTCTGTTGGATTCAGAAAGTCTCCACACCGAGAGACAGAGACATAGAACAGAGGAGCAAGTGAGATGGGAAGGGTTAAGCCTGAAAACTAACCATAACAGTAATGTGGCCTTTCTTGCTGGTGGGCTGTAGACATTTGTTCTGTAAATGGTTTTGCTTGTCCAAGCAATGTATGATTGTCAGTTTTGAAATGGAATTGAGGCACATTGCTTAGTTTTGTTTGTCTTTGCTCACTTTATGCAACTGAACTTCCTTCAGAACGATGGTGGTTCGTTCCTTGAGAGTATTTAAAAACTACAGGAATAGCAGCTGGGCTGGGAGATGGTGAAGGAACATCTGCAAGAGCCAGAGCTCTAGCTGAAATTCAGAGTTTTAACTTCACAGGGGTAGGTCTGTTGGCTTACTGCACTAACTGCCTGTTAGTAGAACAGGCTCCGCTAACTGCCCTGGATCTCATTGTGTCGCGTTTGTGTTGTTTAAATTAAATGTCTTAAGTGACGCTCATGGACTCACTCCTGCCACTATTCAGTGTTAGAATTTGGGACCTTAGCTACAGTGACACAAATGCCGAAGACGAAATGTGTCTCCATCAAATAGGGAGAACACTCTGCTCTTGGGAATGCAGGGGAAAGGATTGTTCTGGTCCTGTGAGACTGGAGCACATCTCTGGCTAGGATGTGCTCCAGTCTGCAGGCGTGTTGATTATTTTGTGTACAATGCTGTTTTGGTTGATGCAAGGGAGATGGGATGGACAGGAAGAGATGACCACAACGTAGCTAGAGGATTCATATGTCACGCAGATGCAGTGTGTTGTTAAGCCAAAAAAAGGTGCACAGCAGTAGCGTGAAAGCATTACCAGTGAGTGCTAAGTGCTTAGAGGTAGAGGCTGACTTAAACACCTCTTCCACGTTGTCATTCAGTGAATAAAATTCCTCTTTCTTGCTTTGCGTTGTTTTTATTAATGGAAATTTCTGTAGAGCCACAAATGGCTTCAAAGTTTCCATCATCAAAGGTACCTTGAAAACCAGCAGAGAGAGAAAATTCCTGCCCCAGAGAGCTTCAAATCTCCAATGAGACCAACGAGGCAAGGAAGAAAGGGGTATCGCCCCCGTTCTCCATGCCGATGGCTCCTTCCACACCTTCAGTTCCTGCCCGTGTGGCTGTAGAGCCTCCTTCCTTCATGTGTTCAGTGGCTGGGAACCTGCCACTCCCCATACAACACACCCACAGTTATGAATTGTAGCATCAAGACTAACATTCAGGACCTTTCTGAGCACCCTCAGAAGGTCTGCAGACCTCCAGTGCTGAAACAAGGGAAAAACTGCCCTTTGGGGTTGGCTAGTATAGTCTCCATTTGTTAGTCCTCCTGCTGAAATAGATGCTGCTGCCTCCCACCCTGGTGCCCTTTGTGGTGGGAGCTTGGGTTGGAGATTCTGCAGCCAGCAGGCTCTCGCAGCCATGGAGGGGAAAGGCAAGCCCCTGAGGCTTCCTGGCACATGGGCTTTCCAAGAGAAGGTGTAGCGTTGTATCAGGGAGGCGGCTGTCCATTTCTCTGCTCTCTCCGTGCTGCTTTTTTGCCCTCTCTGCTGTGCCCTCCCCGCCGTGCCGGTGCGTACCAGTCCCAGGAGCGCCCAGCTGGGCCGTGCAGCTGGGGTGGCGAGGGCAGCCCCCGTACCAGCTGTGCCCTCACACTGGAGGGCCTCTGGATGCTGTGGCCACATCTGCCAGAGAAGCAACGTGTCAGCCGATTTACCAGTCACGTGCAGCTTGCTGCTCTTACAGCTGTGCGAAAGCCATGGGACTCTGTCCCGTACCCTCCAGCCCCCCCGCTGGAAGATGAGCACGGCTCGGAGATGTCTGTGAGGTGGCAAACGCTCTCCCCTCTGCCCCAGCATGGGGTCTGCAGCCGGCAGCACAGAGGAGGCATTCTTCAGGTCGGGTCATGTACCTCCAGACGGGCCAGAAACAGATTGCACCTGAAACAAGAGAGAAATCGGGAGGTGTAGTGAAAGGAAAAGGCTGTGCTCCCTTGCTTTTAGGAATGCAGCCATCCTTGTCCGTTACTCCTCCCAAATCTCTGATAACTCTAAGCAATGTTTTGTCTTCTACCTTTGAACTTGCTCGAGTGGGCATTGCAATGTCACCTGCTCTTCACACTGCAGTTTGTGAGCTTCCCTTGGCAGTCCTTCCAGCAATCTGCCCTACCTTTTTTTCAGCAGGAGATAGTTTGACTTAGGGGAGTAGTTGTTAAATGAGATACAGTCTTGAATTAACATCTTACATAGTCGTTGCTGAAAGAAAATGGATCCCACCTATTGTGCAGCAGGTATAATGGGGCTTCTTACACAGCACGGCTTGGGAATAACCCAATTCCTTAATTAACTCTCACTTTCTGTGCCAAAACCAAGCTGCTCAGGCAGTTTTATTCTTTTCCCATGTCTGGGAGGCAGTGCAGTGTTTGAAGACTTCAGTAAAGCTGCACGTTGATTTTAATAACACCTGTTTCTTGAGGCTGATTGTGGGGGATCGCTGTCTGTCATTACTCAGTCACCTTGTTTAAGCTCACTAATCAGTTTGTTGGCTTCAGCATCTTTTGTCAGAGATGTCTCTGTTTTGGAGGAAATCTGATTCCTTTTTTTCTTTATTTCTTTAACAGATTAGTTTGCTTTTCCTCAGCTCCTATGTGAAGGGAGTCTGCCCCCCTGGAACCAAGCTCCTGTTTAAAATAACTAGTGTATATCCATGAAGTATTCATGAAAGGATCAGGCTTTTTGTTTGTTCTTTACTTTTAGCTCAGGAAGTTATAGGTGACATGTGAAGGACTGAGCTTCTATCATAGTCTAGGATGTATTGTAGCAGAAGCATATTTCTTGTGTTTGGCTTATGGCTTTTAGGAGGAAATGTATTGCCTGAACTTTCTCTGTAGATTCATTATGCTTCAAATGGGAGCCATCCTTTTCCTGGATTTTAGCCATGGCACTACGTGTTGAGAGAGCATCATGCTGTAGCATGGCTACAAAAGATGGCTAAAAAAGATAACCTCACCCCCCTCCCCATCTCCATACCCTTGTAGGACTATATCCAGCGTCTTTCAGACCACTCCAAACCACGTTTGAACCTTGTATATTTGCACTGGAGCAGCTCTAGTGACACCGATAGCAACCCTGACAGCAGGAGTGGCGAGCTCTGTGGCCCCCTGCCTCTGTAGCGTACTTGTCACTTGTTCAGCAGATGTCCTGGGCTGCTACTGTAGGTGTTCAGAGGATCAGAAACAAGCTGTTCTCTGATTGCTGTTATATGCTGACTACTACTTAGCTTTCCAAAGCAAAGGTGGGGTAGAGATTTGTATGTGATATTTAAAAAAAAAAGTTCTCGAGAATGAGCAAATTCAAACCAAGAATGTTTTGCAGTTATGATTTCAAGTTTATCAGAGTAGTGTGGCAGTAGACAGTGTCACGCTTTGTGGCACAGTCTCGTAAGGGTGTGTATTCCTTTGTAAGTCTCTTTGTAGTCCTATTGACTCGTGACAAAAAGGCCCTGAGGAACATTGGCATATTTGTATTACAGCTTGTGACAGCTCTGTAATGAATCCCAGAGTGGGAATTTCCATCTCCACTTCTAACTTCTGTCTCCTGTAGTGGATTATGTACATATATGTGGCTCATACTTTAGATGGGTTAATGAACCAGGAAGGTCCCAGGTCATGTCCAGGTCCTAGAAACATTGTACAGAGGCATGGGGGGGAACCAACTCCTTCATGTGGGAGTTGGGTCAGCATTGCACAAACTCCCCGCTGCCTACAGACAGGCATTTGCTCACTGCACCATCTTACGCCACTGATTTGGAACATACGGAACATATTTGTAACCCTATCAAAGCTGTTAATAAGATTTTATTTTCATTTAAACATGTTTGCAGAGTGGAAGGCACTGTGACTCTCTTACATCAATGTGCAACCCTATCTCCTGTAAGCTACAGGGGATGTTGTAATAAGATGGCTTTCTTCAAAGTTTAGAAGAAAAATTCTGTAATGCCATTTTTTGCTATTGCTTGCAAACAGGATTTGAATAAGCAGAGAAAGACAATTATAAATGTGGTTTCAGAGGCTGTTCAGCTTGAAACAAAGGGATTTCTTCACATTCAACCTCATTACTCTGATTAGTGGGCTTGTAAAGTGAAGCATGAAAATGAAACATGACATAGACATGAATTGATTGTACTAAAATCTACACAGACTGCTTCTTGGAAATGAAAGTATGACAGCCATCTTCTCTGAACTGTTTAAAAAGTTTAGTTTTTAGAGTAGCTCATTTTTAGACCCTGTAAATTACATTGCTGTAGCTGTTAGGGGGAGACAGCAAGAAGCTAAAAAATCCAAATGAATCAGTAGGGTGCTTTTGTTTCTTTAATACCACTGAAAAATGTGAAGAAGTGACAAATTTTCAGTTGAAAGAAATGTTGAGCAGGAATGTGTTTTGATTGGGTGGAAATGGGTGGAAGTCTATTCATTCTCATTTAAAAAATGGAGAGAACAGTCTGTATTATTTTCAAAAAGGCCTCTTTGTATCCTGCTTAGTTCTGCCTTGAAATGCACTCTGTGCTGTTTACTTGGTTGTTATAAAAACACCTGTTTGATTGGATCTTCATGGAGATCCTGAAAGAGGGCGAGTTTAACCTTTTCGACGTTAGTTAGGTTACTGGCACTGTAGGGTGCAGATGCAACACAGCTACAGCTTTAGCTATAGACCTACAACATGCTGTCTTTAAAATCGGTTTTTGAATACTGAGTTTCCTTAATAGAGCTTAATCCTACAAGACTTCGGGTGTGGACAGGGTTAGTGCTACAGACATCTCATACCGTCAGATTGCATTGTGTGCCGCACATGACTGCGGACTGTCCATCTTCTTTTTGTTCTGCTGCTCACTTTATAAAAAAAAAAAAAAGGCAAATAATTTGAATGCAGGTTTTGGTGCTGCTGCAATACATCTTCTAGAGATGACTCACAGTGGTACAAATATGATCCCAGAACTCCTTTTGCAATTGCGTGGTCTTCATTTCCTATAAGAGCATCTGGAAAAGGATTTCTAAATGCTATTGGGTGTTGTGAAAAAGCAAGCTGGTTATGTTCAGTCAGGAGGAGAATTCAGCATCTTGGTATTTAGGAACTGAAGGGTAAGGCTGTGGGTTGCAGTAAAGCTAAGTGTCTGACTGCTGTGAAATTAGCTAATGTGCGAAAGTCAGAGCACTGGCGTCCAAGCAAGGGCTGCTGAGCACAAGCATGCTTGAGGGACCCTGCGACGCTGCTTTTGGTCCTAGCAAGATGCTGCTGTTGTGGTTGGGCTCGCTGGGAGGAGCAGGGTAGGATGCGGTCTGTAGCACGCTGGGTGCGCTATGCTGTTGCCATTTGGGCAGTGAAGCTTGGGGACTGGCGTGAAAGTGGAAAGTATGATTTTTGGAGAGCTTTCTGGGAAAATTTCCCATTAATCAGCTTTTGCCATGCATAAAGTTGCTCTGCAGTGCACATCCACAAAGTAACTCCGTGACCCACGGAAGTAATGCATCACCAGGCTCATTTACCCCCATGTTCCATGTAGAAGAGGATTGTGCGTTATCTACGCTAACCCTATATAAATGGGTTTCGTGTAGGTGGCCTGTACTGGGGACAGCAAAGAAATGAACAACTTGCTCGGCCGCTGCACTTCGCGCCCGCGCCGTGAGGAAGAGCGGTGCTCGCCGGCACAGCCACCCCGCAGCGAGCCCCGCGCTCCCGCCTCGGGTCGGGAACGCTCCGCGGGCAGCGCGGCTCGCTGCACAGCCTGCGAGCGAGCTGCTTTGCAGGGGCTGGCACGTGGTCACCCCTCGGCGATGGGGTTGTGGCGTAGGCTCTGTAAACATGTGGGATTTATTTCCTTGGCATGAGTCAGGACAGAATTCTGCCTATAGGACTCAAAATACGCTTTGAGAGATTTCCGTGGAGGGCAGGCACAACATGGGGAAAAGGGAAGGGGAGGAAGGAGGATCACTTCTTTCTCTGTTTTCTTGGAAATACCCTTGGGGATTGCTCAGCAGCAGAAGGTGGGAGCGCTTCCTGCGCTCCAAGATGGCTTGTTTGGGATCCACTCTATTCGTACCCACCAGGGAGAGCATTCTCCTGGTAGGTTCAGAAGAGGACCCACTTTGAGCTGGCTTCAGGACACACATCTTGAGTATGCACAGCACAGCAGCCTGCTGTTGAAACCTGTTCTGGTCCTTGAGCACAGACACTTTTCACTCTGTTTATTTCCAGCACGTTAGTGGAATTTATGCACTGAGCAGGACAGAAGAAATCCTGGATGAAGAAAATCTTATTTAGCAGAGTGTGTGTTTCTAATACAAAACCTCACTACAAATAAACTCTGCCCAGCAGGGACTGTGTTCCAAAAAGAAGAATGAGAGCACTGTTGATTTGACTGTTCCATGTCTTTCCAACAAACTTAAGTGAGTTCCAGGTATTCATGGGTTCCTGGTTCCTCTGCTGGTTACCCAGACGAGTATTTTAGTGACTTTCTGTTTTTCTAAAGATGTTTTCTTCTTGGTTTTGCATGGGGGGAGGGAGAGCTTGTACGAGCTGAGGTTGGAGAAGTCACTCTAAAAATGAAAGTACAAGCTAAAGTGTTTATTCAGTATATTAAGATATAATTGATGGTTGCAAAAGCCACTTTTTTATCCGCTCTTCAGAATACTTGGGTGGCTTTACACAGACTAAGGTACAGGTCACCGTGGATCTAGGGAAGGCAGAGTGTGATGCTAGATAAGAGCAAAACCAGCACACAGTTGTTCAAGGTGTTGGCTATCATTAAACAGAATCTTTTCTGCAGAGGAGAGATTTCGGTCAGGGAGGGGGAGGTTCAGCAAAAATTAAAATATTCGGTGTTGGTGTCTCGTTTATCTTTGAGTTGTCTGCAGTGATCAGACTTGCCCTAAAGATTATGATACCAAAACCTTACTGAAGTGTAAAGACATTGAAGTTGTGAACAAGGAGCTGTGTTAAAAGGTGTAAATAGGCTAATAAGTATGGGCATTTATGTAGCTGAGCAAAGCACAGGAAAGCTCATCTTGATGTTTGCAGTTAAAATAATGGAGAGCAACCTGTTTTCCCAGCAAACTTCTGTTGTTTTGCTTTCTGTTAACTCCAAGGTGTTTGGGGGTTCAGTTAGCATCAGTGCTGTCTGTGCCAGCACTAAGGTGATAGACACAATTAGTATTGCGTGCTCTTCCAGGAAAAAGGCCAGCAGATATCATGTCACACATCTAAAAATGAATGGTGACGACATCCATTTTATGCTTCATTTCATCCAGAGTAATAATGTTGTGGAGCTGCTGTGTGGAGGAGGGGTGAATTAAAAAAAAAAAAATTTCTATTGATCATAAGGCTCATTGTATGATGCAACTTCTGTGGTTTGCAACATAGAAGTTCATTCAAATTCTGCCTCAAAATAATGCTCGGGAGCTGTGGGCTTTAGTCTGGGTTTTTGGCAATTGTGATTGTTTGGGATTTGTGCTTTCTCCTTTCACCTTAAAGTGGGCTTTTATGAACATCTTGGGAAAAAGAGAACAAGGCTCAAGCTGCTGTGGTTTTGTTGTTGTTGTTGTTTTCACTGGAGAATCCTAAATAAAATTCAGTTGCGTAAACAGTTGTAGCTGGGAAAACGCATCCTTCTTATACAGGAAAGCTCTGCTGATTTGACGTTGTGATTGTGTTACTGTCACTCTCTCTGGCTGATGTATGAGTGGGTTTGAGTTTGCATATGGGAGTTTTAACCTTCCATTTTTCTGACTTATGGGTTATACTTGGGCAGAGGGATCCTTGTGGGTCACCTTCCTCCAGGACGCCCTGGAGTTCTCTGAGTTCTGCATGGCCAAAGTCAGGGACGAGTGCAAAATCAGGGCTGAAAATACGAGGGGTTACAGCTGGACTCAGAAATCACACCCTAAGCAAGGTGGTTGGTGTCCATCAAGCATGTAGCAGGATCTGGAAGTGTTCTAACAAGTGTGTGCACCTCTCTTTATCTGCGGCTTAACTTTTGTCCTGAATGCAAATTACTTGTCTGGGGAGCATGTTTGGGGAACCACAAATCCAGGTTCTCTTCCTGCTAATTGTAGCTCTTACGGTGCTTAATAGGACTAAAAGCAGCAAAATGATACTGCACCTCTTATGGCTAAGAAATTGTTCTGGCTTTATAGACAAGAGTTCAGGCACCTGGGAAAATTGCTCAGTTCTGCTCGCATTTCCAAAACCGTAGAAGAAACTGTATGTATGTGTGATATTTGTTAGGATTTTGCTCTAAGCAAAGTGTCAGGGGGGCGATGAAAGAGAGTCTGTCTGTGAGCCAGAAGAACCTTTTTCATCTATACTGCCACTATCACTGAACAGAGCCCGGGGAGCGGGACCCCATGCCTAGCTTCCTTGCCGGCGAGGGTGGTGGCACGGGGCTAACCCCCAGCCCCAGATAACCAAGAGGCGGCTGGTGTGCTGTGTGCTGGCTTGTGCTAATGGAGCAGAGCTGTGGAAGTGGGATAGATTTTGTTGTCCTAAGAAAATATTGTTAAGGATTGTCTTTTTTTTTTTATTTCACTTGAGAAATTTTTTCCTCATCTCTTGGGAAGTCTATAAAAAGAGAGTTGAGGGAAGAAAAAAGAAAACAATGCTGTTTATTTAAATGTAGGTGAATATTTCTACTTTAGCTTTAAAAAAATCTGGCATGTATGTGAATAGTTTTGTAAAGCTCCTCATGGAGAAGAAACCGTCACCATCTAGAACAAGAGCAGTTGTGTGTTAGACTGAGTGTTGTTATCCTGTGCTCTGTTCTCTGTTGCAAACAAATGTGATGAATTACCTGGTGTCCATGGATCTCAGTATTGCTTAGGAACTCATGTCTCAACTTGAAAGGATAGTTGGACTTTGCTCCAAGTTATCTGGGCTTTTTTGCAGTTTTATTAGTAATTACAAAATACACCAGGATGTTGAGGACTTCCTATAGTATTTTATTGTAACCATTTGCTTGACAAACAATGTGAATCTCAGCTGCATGAAATCTATGGTGCAGTCTAGGATAAACATTGGCTTGATCATTTTAAAGAGACGATAGACTTGAAAATCAGCCTGAGCTTGAGACCAGCCCAAATCATGAGAGTTTTACTAAACTGCCTGATTTTCAGCAGAAAATAGTGTTGAACAACATAATTGTGATCGGTTCTGTCTATGCTGTTAGAGACACAAGCTTGGGTGCCAAGAAATGGTGCATTTACACAGTCACAGCTAATGTACATTTCATTTTAAGCACTTCTGCTGGCCTACTGGAGATCACAGAAGTTTAAAAAGCTATCGTAAACTTCTGTTCAGCAGAACAAAGCTCAGCTATTGATGCAATCTCTGTATTAAGTTATGGGTGAGTGGTTGGGTCTTTTTGGTAGATAAATTGCAATGTCAGAGCTTAGTTATCTTGGTGCTAGCTATCCAGCTATATCCTAAACATAAGGGAAAATAACACTGAAGCTCACTAACTTGAGATGTAGGTAGCTGTACTAGATAAAAGGAGAAGGAAAAAAAACCATGACAGCAACGCTATTATTCTTTAAGATACTTGTGCGTGAGTGGTGACCGCTTGAAGCTTTTCAGCATGCTAGCAGTTAGCTATGATGTTTGGACACCCCGAAAAAGTAGTGCCTGGCAGCACTAGCAAAGGACAGTATTAGCAGTTAGTGATGGTAACCTTTAGAAGACAGAATTTGATGTGACCAGGTTAATCTCTATTTAAGTAAGTGATTTGACTTTTTTTTTTTTTTTAAACCCTCAGTTGGCTGAGGATGTGACATGCTAGGCTGGTCTTTGTCAAAGTGCCCTGAAGACCAGTGGGATGCTCTAAAAGGGGGCTAACGTGCACCACCGTATTTCCTCTTCACTGGCGCGTGTTCTGTGCACACTTGTGATTCCAACAGATTTAGAAGCAAGGAGCTACTTTCTAAATAAGTCTGGCATCCCATATAAAAAAGATGATGATGCTAGCCCGCTTACTTAGGCAGATTATTCAGAAGAGTCACTGTTGTTTGAGAAACTCAATGGTGGTTATCAGGAGGGTTAAGCACCAACAGCTTCCATGCAGTCCAGGCAGCATTTAAGTGCACGTTTGAAAATGACAGTTTTAACGTGTCTGTTCTCCTACAGCATGATCAGTGTTATTGTGCTGGCAGAAATGGCAATTTCTATAAGGAAAAGGACAGGTGTGTTTACCAGCAGTGTTGCGACACAGGACTAGGTGAAGCAGCAGCTTGGAATGGGGACAGCTGTATTCATGGACCTGTCAGGACTGCCAGAAAACGATGGCTGCCACAAAAACTGAAGTGGGCTACTGCAGCAATTCAGCCTCTAAAAATCAAAGACCACGTCTCTAGGCAAGTACTTGTTTTGTCAAATTGTTATTATTTTTTTACAGTAGCATTATGACAGGCACCTTCAGCTCCTAGACAGACATAACAATTTTGAAATTGAAGCAGACGTCCAAATGATAAGAAAAGTTTCAGAGGTGTGGTCTGCAGGGTATTATCACTCCATATAAGAGGTGGACAGTACAGGTCTTTGTCAGCTTACTTCCCAGCTCTCAAATGTGGGTAACTTTAGTTTGTTCTTTCATTCTTTAAAGATCAATGCAAACCTTTATTTTCTATAAATAATTTAATAAATACTTTTGCTTTACAATGATACAACAAATGACAAATTCATAGCAAACGAGTCACAAAGAATTTAGGATCAGTATACTTTAATAAGGTATCAGTGTCAAAATACATTTCCTTATCAAGTTAAAGTTCCCATACAGTTATAATATTGTCAATAAGAATTCAGCAATATAGATTATGAAATAATTATGATAAAAAGTATGATTAATATTAAGACATGGAATATTTTTCAGAGTGTTTTAGTAAACTGTTAGGGTATAACATTTTTAATGCTGAAACTACACAAATAAGAAACAGAAAAGAGCAGTATTCAAGTGTCTTTAATCCTTGAAGCCTTTAAGTCCTTGCCACTGAAAATCTGTCAAATCTGGCTTGCCAATTTTCATTACATGTTGATGCTTACAATATATTTTTTCCACATAGTTCACTTTAGGAGTAGCTTATTTTTGGTAATAAACTCTCTTGAAAGATCTGCCTGCAATAGAGACTATCATAATTTTCTTCTATATTATGTACCAATAATAAGAAAAGATCTTCTGCTTTTATAAGAGTGCACAGTGTGTATGGTTAAGACTCACTTAACATGGTGATCTCTGAAGTGCTGAATGAACCCAAGGCTCCCTCTTTGAAAGTCTCAGTGCATCACAGAAAGCAAATTTATAAAACAGATGAGTTTTAGACTTGCAGTTCCACTGAAGCCTATCTTTGTTCTAAGTTTCTGGGCCAGATTTTTTACCTTTTGTACATTGCCACTGTTCCATTTTCTTCAGCGAAGCTACAATGATTTATACCAGTGGAGGAAACAAGATGGACATATTCCAGCACATATCTTGGTTTGTATGCATTTCAAAGTCAGAACTGCTCACCTGCCTTTTATTAGCTTAATATTTTTGCTGTTAAAGTACACTGTAATTTCAACCTCAACCTTCAACCTTTGCCTTTCAAAGCATTCAAAGCCCTTATTTTTTGAAATATGTGCATGACAAATGATAGTTGAAAAGGAGCGCCGAAAACGTCTGGCTGAATTTAATGACATTTCAGCTTTTGATTAAGGTAAGTTAAAATGAGAGAGCCCTGTCTGCCAATAATTCATCTCGCTGCACAATCCTTAATTCATTTCGTCTTCTTACAATTGAGTTAGCCTAATATATTGGGAAATACTACTTTTCAATATTGAAATTATATTGCTAGCTAGCATGTAACATGAAAAAGGCTAGCATTATTCAGAGGTGTTAGTACTGGCCATTGGTCAGATTCCTGAAGTGTCAGCAACATCCTAAGAAATACTACTAGTTCTAGCAGAAACAGCTGTTACAGTTGTGTTCTAGATACAGCGAAAGTGCCAAGAGATGATTAACAACTGACCCAGAGAGAATAATAATAATAAAAAATCTATTTTGTGTAAAAATAAAGGGAACAACAAAGAACAAAACAAGAAACCTCAACACAAACAAAAATGCAGGTCTAAATCCTCCACTGGGGTAAATCTGTAGGACTCCCTTGTCTGTAGAGCTAAGCCAGGTTAAGTTAGCTGAGAATGTGGCTTCCTTCTGAGAAAAAAAGCTTACAATGTGCAGCCTTCACAGATACCCACAAACATTGCAGTTCACCATTCACATTTCTTTCAACAAAGTGTATAAAAATGAAGGGAAGGGGAGGGAGTCAGAAGGCTGGGATTTTTCTTTAGTATGCTTTTCCAAAAATTATTAAACTTACAATACAATAAATGCTGGAAAACAGAAAGACTCAAAGGATTTCAATTTGGCAGATCAACAAAAAACTGTGGTTGGAGATCAAATTTGTTTCATTCATCTTTGGCAATAAAAATAAATCGTTGCAGTACTGCAGCCAAAGTATCACATGATGAGGCATTTATACCACAGCTTTTTACTAGCATGAAAATTGAAGAAAATTTGAGCGTATAAATTACAGGTAATGAGATAAGGGGAGGGTAATCAAACTCTCTAAACAACACTTTAATTGCAATAGAGAAAATACAGTAGATGTATTTCTTTAATATGAATAATAAAGTGAGTAACTTCAGAAGGCCACTATTTGGTAACGTGGACAGGTTCAATATCTAAGTAAAATCCTGTAAAAGTGTATTGGTATTAGAAATTGTCTACTTGCAAAAATATATTTAAAAACTGAAGCTGTTTTGAACAGTATAGGCCAAGGAGTATTGCAGGATTGCTCAGGTTGCCTGGTCCAGAGCTCTGAGCAGTTCACTGCCCTGCAGAAGCGTGGAACTGCCCAAAACAGGGACGTTAACCTCACAGTCATATCTTGTCAACTCAGGCAACAAATATGGTTCAAAGGAGG
This sequence comes from Chauna torquata, assembly GCA_013399475.1. NCBI lineage: Eukaryota > Metazoa > Chordata > Aves > Anseriformes > Anhimidae > Chauna > Chauna torquata. The sequence continues at coordinate 449,550 of VXAL01015507.1, forward strand.
GCCCCAGCAGACGACTTGTCACACCTGAAACGGAATAAAGTAAGTCATGGCGCTGAGACCAGAGACAGAGAACAAGAGAGAGAGGACTTCTTTCCTCTCCTCCCTCTTCTGTTTATACCAGTTATAATTTCATTTTGTACTTATGTCAATATGCCTCAAAGCACGAACAGTTACAGTTTTCAGAGCAAACCTATGCCTCTCTGCCTTAACGGGTTACAAGCGTGAAGTTTCCACCTCCACCCCCAATTCAAATTGTTCTGAGGAAAATGAGACTGGTGCAAATGAGGAAAGCTATAGTAAACAACAGTTTCTAAATTGACACCTGCACTCCATCTACACATAGCCCCTTTCATTACTGATTTTCATTTTTAGAAGGCGTATGTTAGACTGCAGCCTACAAACCTCAGGCATCAATGCTGCACTGAAGTTGTTTAGTACAGTTTAATCAATTCCATCACAAGACAAGAAGATGTTAAGAGAATGACTGGACCACCAAGGTACAAAGACATTAAGTTAAATTGAAATGAAAAAATCATTTTTCCTCATATATTACAAATGTAAACATTAAAGTTTCACACTAAACAACAGAATTAATTTTTCACTTTGTGGAACAATACATATTTGGTTCATGGTTTATCATCTTCTTGCTTTTCTTTTTTTTTTTTTTTTTTTTTTTTTTTTTTTTTTTATTTTTTTTCTTTTTTTTGTTAAAGTTTTTACTTTCATGGTATGAATTCTGGAACTAAATGCCAGCATTTTCCAACTTCTGAATTTGAAAACTCTTACCTGACACTTTATGAGTTGGCGGGACAGTATAGTCCTGGTAATGGGAACTATAAAACTGAGGGGGAAGCGCTCCTGCTTTCAAATTCTCACTAGGAGGACTGCCACAGGTGGGTTGTTGTTGCTGCTGTTGCTGCTGCAGTTGATTCATTGGCTGGCTCAGACCTCTTGAGTTACAGACAAACTCATCTAATTTACATACAAGAAAAAACAAAAGTTAAATTAAGCCATTTTAATAGTTATAGTAGCTAATACTAATTCAAATCAAAGTGATCCTCAGCGTGATGATTGCACAGTGCATGCATACCTACATCTTGTTGCAAAGGAAGTCCAGAAACAGTGCTAGCTCTGGGAGTAGTATTGTACTCAAGACATATTCAAATAATGAAACACAGTGTCACAGAAAGAAAGAATCAGTTCTAGCTCTGAGATGGCCTCACACTGGATCAGAATTAGGTAAACCTACCTCCATTAAACTGATTCCTATTGCCTCCAAAGCAAGGGCATGAACAGATATGAAACAATCTACCTGGTAGCTATCAAATATACCATAAATTGTTCAGCTCTGATCTCTAATTTTACCTTATTTTATTTTTAACAATGCTTATTAACATCTCCTTTTGAAAGAGTTTTTTGGTTCTATTCAAACTGTCTTAACATTTTGTTTCAACACTTAACATTGCAAAATCAATTTCTTTTCTCTTACCAGTAAGAACACTTGTGCTGAGAGACTTCTTTTCTGTAACCAAGGAACAATTTTCCCCTTTGAGAAATTTCATTCTCTTCCACATTAAGTGAGATGGGTTAATGACAGATGAATCTCCCTACAGTTTGGACAAAAGCAAAATAAAAATTACATTGATGATCTTGGCATGTCCAAAATTTTGAAGAGAATGCATTTTCTTATGATTACCCCACTCAGCTGTTGCAAGGCTTGTTCTTCATAATCCAGTTGTCGCTTCAGTTTCAAACTATTAGACAGAGCAATTCTTGCTGGGTTTATATCTATGCCTCGTTGCCCAAAAGCATCCAGTGGCCTGTCGAGAAAAGATCTTTGGGTGAGCAGGGAGGCAAATCTAAACCACCTTGTTCATTTATACAGATTCTTCTTCCATTTGTTTCATTTAAGGTTCCTTTGACATATGACACTGGACATCACGTTTTTGTTTGCTTTTGTCAGTCATCCCACAAGCTTTGGAAACACTTGACTTTCAGGATCAAAGACTAATGAAAGGCTAGCATAAACAGCCTCTAGAAATCTCCAGACAGACATAAAAATACAGTGGAAAAGAGTCATGAGATTAAGCGTAGGATTTTGAGAGCCATGCCTGTCCCCTTGCTTTGCATACTAAATATGAACACACGAGTTGTTGTTTGGGGACAAACACCCTCTTTCCAAATGTATGTTCAGATGCTGGTATTTCTGCCAGCAACAAGAAAAACCCTGAAAGCAAACTGCAGGTAAACTACACAGCTCCATGTTTGAAAATGACCGTGCCTATTTTATGCACTGCCTGACTGTTTTAGCATGACAAACACTGAAGACCCACACTCAGCATGCTATGCAAGAACTACAGAGAAAGTGATAGGAAACTTCCAGGCCTGTGGCCTCTGAGCTACACCTTATCCCATACTGTTCATGTGTGTAAGAAAGTAACCAAGGTGAGGAAGGGCTGCAGAAAAAAAGATGTTATTTTAAATCTTAGTTGTAGTACTTATATATGCCAGCAATAATTTTTCAAGATCATGACCCCACCCCACTCCCCCAAATATTTTCGGAGTAAAATACACAGTTATAACACAAAAGCTCTTACCTTTTTTTATATATGGGCATGCTGAGAGAATGTACTGGGGGCCCTGAGGGGGAACTTGATAGGGTTCCTGAGTATTTATCCATGAGTCTCCATTTAGTAGGAACATATTCTAATGGAGGATCAGGTGGCCACTGGGTGTTTGGTCTTCCTCCCATCGAAGACAGGGGAGTGCTTGCTTGGTCGTGGTACGGTGGCAGCGATGACCTACTCACATTGTTGAAGAACACAGATGACAGTGACCCGTGACCGGGGTTAATGTTTTTATTTGATAGCTGTGGGCAATATTTCTCTGGGAGGAACTGATTCTGTGAAGCAGAAGCAAGGGGTTGGAAGATGGTACTCATGCTACTTAGACTCTGCTGGGTATTTTGTGCACTTTCAGAGAGAGGACGTTCTTCTTGGCAGATCGGGCTGAGCTGGAAATCTTCTCCATCCATAGGAATGTAAGGAGCCAAGGTTTCAAGGTCCAGTTCATTGAAGTCGGTCTGCACAAAAATGAAGTAAGTTCATAAAGAACCTAAAAGTTAATAACAGTTGTGGCAGTGTGATGTGAAATACTAGTAAGGAGATGTAAAGCTAAAAAGTCACTGTATGCCAATTTACGTAAATGAAACTGGCCACCTCCTATTTAAAGAAACGTCTTATTTCTGTGAATGGCATATATGTTGTACTCATTTTGGCTGGGACAGAGTTAATTTTCTTCAGAGTAGCTCATATAGTGTTATGTTTTGGACTTGTGACCAAAACAGCGTCGATACCCAATGTTTTAGCTATTGCTCAGTAGTGCTTACAGAGTCAAGGCTTTCTCTGTTTCTCACCCTGCTCCACCAGTGAGTAGGCTGAGGGTGCACAAGAATTTGGGAGGGGACACAGCAAGGACAGCTGACCCCAGCTGACCAAAGGGATATTCCATAGCGCATGACATCATGCTCAGCAATAAAAGCTGGGGGAAATAAGGAGGAGCAGGGGGACATTCAGAGTTATGGTGTTTGTCTTCCCAAGAAACCATTACACATGACGGCGCCCTGCTTTCCTGAAAATGGCTGAACATCTGCCTGCCAATGGGAAGTAGTGAATGAATTCCTTATTTTGCTTTGCTTGCATGTGCAGTTTTGCTTTTGCCTATTAAGCTGTCTTTATCTCAACCCATGAGTTTTCACACTTTTACCCTTCCAAATCTCTTCCCCATCCCACTGTGGGGGGAGTGAACAAGTGGCTGTGTGGGTCTTAGCTGCCTCCTGGGGTTAACTGACAACATTGCTCATTTTGAGGTTTTGCAGGAATTAGTTTATTTATATTTTGTTCTAGAAAGGATGTTTACTCACTAGTCATCAGGCCAGATTAAAAAAATACGCTGCTGCTTATATTCCTTATCCAGTCTACAGACCTTCCAAATTCTGAAGCTCTCTGCTTCTCCTTTCTTCTTAGCAGTGCCACCACAGTGACACCCTAAGGCACTTGCTTCATACAGTTATGGATAGAAATGTAGACCTCAGCTTTTGAAAGTGTATGCTTGTGTTTGTGCTGTGCATCAAAGTTTTGGTGTACGTGCGCAAATGCAATTTGCATGTTATGTCACTATATCACACATACAGCATGCATCTCTCTACTGCCTGCTAGCATAGGACTGATATTCATGACTTTTGGAAGAGATAATAGTTCCTTACCTGGGAGTTGCACTGACTTTTTGATTCTGTGTCCATGGCAAAGAGTTTTTCAATCACCTCAATCTTAAGATCTTCATCCACAGAACTGTAGTAATCTCCTGGGCTGCTTGGCTGCAGACATAAGAATTTGCTATGAGCAGCAAGACAACCACAGTGCTGGCTTAGCATCATGCAGCTTATACTGTGCTATTCAGTAAACAGATCTTTACTCTGAAGAGCAAATGGCAAGACTGCATATATAGTGTCCTCAGAATCTACAAATGCGTTTCTGTCACATCCTTTTCTCCAAGGCAAGATCACTTGTCACTACAAAATTTGAGAGCTGTACTAATTAACAGAGGCACCCAATACAGGAACCTGGTTGTCTTGTTAGTTTAAATGTATTTTGGAAACTTAGACCAGCAATGTGAGATGTACACTATTATTTTGTCAAGAAAGGAAACGCTTTGCATCACCCAATGATTTTATTAAAATTGGACATCATCTGGTAAAGACCTGCTAAGAGTGGCTCCAGCTCTTGAGGGCAATGCCCTGAAAGCACATCCATTCTTTCAGTGGTGAACTCCATGGAGCCACTGTCAAACGCCTGTGTTGGGTAAACTTTCTGGACTAAGACTATAGCTTCTAGTGAACAAACAGAAAGAAGATTGGTCTGAGGGGAATTTTGCTCGTGACCAGACCATTTTACACTGGCATTTCATGTAAGGCTAACTCTGTGAACAGTGGTAGCAAGTTCACCTACCAGTTGGTTTACAGACTATCATAATTACTGATTGAGCTGGGAGAAAATGAGGATTGCGATATAAAGGCATGACATAGTTCCCATTTGATATTTTTGCTGTCGAAGCTTAAGATATACACAGTACAGTAGGGATATAGATACGCTGGGCCTTGTTACAAGCATTGAGACAGGACTGCTAACATGACAATGTCATCTGTATATATTGATGGGACCTACATAGCAAACATCACTTTTGCATCTTTTTAAAGCTTTTCTTACCGTGGAGCAGCTACTGTTGCTGCTTGCACTTGGAGTACTGCTGCCAGGTGCAATCTGAGGCATTGTAAAGGATGGTATCGTCAGTGTTTCACCTTGAGCAGCATGACTTTTGACTTCCACTGGCCATGGTTTGTTTGGTGTCAAAACAGTACTGGTAAAGGCAGGGGCTTCCTCAAACTTCTGTGTCCCTGGATGGAGTTTTAACAATATTAATGGATGCCTTTAGCTTGTGCTCTGTTATGATATAATTACAGCTATTCATTAAAAGTAAACCCTGCTCCTAGTTGCCATAACAATAAGTTGGCAAAGACTTACTGTATCTTGCTTAGTCAGCAAGAAAGCCTGATTCTGCTCTCATTCACAGAAATTTTCCACTAATGTGAGCACACTGGCTCCTATGGCCGTTACTCCTGATTTATGCACACAGCAAACAGACTTTGTCTATTAAGTTTCTAAATGTGGGCTTATACATGGTTCTTTGTTGCACAAAAATCATTTACTAACCAAAATCCAGGGAAATAATGGCATCTCCAGGTGTTGGTGCCAGCTGCGCAAGTTCCTCTGGTTCCTCCTTTAGCTTAGTAAACAAGAAATCACTCTTCTCCGTCCCAGGGATCCCGTTCTCGAACGCGGTGCTCATCGTGAGCAGGTGAGGCTTGAAGAGCGATTCCGTTTGGTCCATAGAGAACACAATATCGTTCTTCTCAATTTCACTAGCAAGAAAAAGGGTTTAAAAATTTTTGCACTCTAAAGGAAAACGATGTGGTAACACAGGTCTTGCAGACTCTCTAAAGATCAGCTGTAACAGCGTTTTGGTCTCTCTCGGTTGACTGCCGGGCTCTTGACAGGCAAGGCACGGTTCCAGCGTTGCTGAGCACCACAATCTCAGATGACGCAGAGAGTGTGGTCAGGACTGCTGTGGGAATACTCGGGGCTTTGTTGCTCTGGTTTTTAAAGGGATGTAGTCAGGGCTATAATGACCCAGACTATCACTCAAATAAGAATTTCCTATTTTGGCCTCATCTAGGACCAAAAATATTTGAGTTTTGTCAGACAAAGACTATTTCGTGGTCCTGATTTCTGAGGAGGAAAACAGCTTTTCCTAGCAACACAAGATACAATTACTACTGAATTTTGTCTCTGTCATAGTACTAGAAAAATAAAACATAATTAGTAGATGTGTCCCACAAGAAAATCTTTAGTGCAGGCTTTATGCTTTGTTTCACTAACAGAGCAGTTGCTCTGTAGAAGAGAAAGACTATGGTGTATTTCACCAGCTTGTATGGGAACGGGCATGCCACATTCTTCATGAATGTCTAACATCAGTAAACAAGATTGAACAAACATGACTAAACTGATTTCAGCATAGCAGCATTGGAGAAACAGACCCTTCAAAAATGCCTCTGATTATTGCACTTCTTCCAGCACATGGATTCAGAAGCATTTTTTCTGTTCTGCACAACTTACCTCAGCACATAGTTGACACAGATGATACACTGAGGCTGTAGGTTGCGCGTATTGTAAATGACAGTCCCTTGAGTCTCCAGCCATACATATCCACCATGCTTGGCAAGCATACGGTACTGGCCAGTCACTACTTGACCTTTTGTACACACTGAGAAATGGGAGCAGAGAGATATAAATAATGTAGCAGCACAAGTAAGAATGCACAACATGTAACACTTGTTTAAATAAACCTGCTTCTGAGTTTTCATTATGCAAAACTGCACTAAAACATTTGTAAGCAAGGATGCTTAACTTCTGGAAAATTCAGCCATTTTCAGTATAAAAAGGGCTGCTAAGCTGAGGTCTCCACTCAAGATGCCTGGCATTTGAGTTCTTTAGATGGTCTGAGTATTGAGATCAGGGTGTGGGATTTTTTGAATTCAATATAAGATCCTAATTGCCCCCAAAATAAAGCCCACTGACTGCATATTTCTTGAAGGTCCCTGTTCTGGTAGAATTGCTCTCGGTTTAGGCTCCCAAACTGATCTGTAGGAAAGTAAATTTATTTAGGAAACTATTCAATAGTCTCCTTATTTAGGTGATGGATAATCCCAAGAATCAGATGATTTAAAAACAGTCCCCACAAAAAGTAACCCTCATGATTTAATTCCATACCTATCTCTTTTCTATGCCTTAGAATCAGGAGCCGGAGATATCAACAACACAAATAGTGAAGGTGTCACTAGCACAACATTGGGCTTAAGTGGCTGAAGAAGTAATATTACTCCTAAAAAAAGGTATCACATTAAGAAAGGTAAATGGGATTCTTTTGCCAAGTAGAGAAAATAAAGTTGAACTATTTTATTTCTGTAGCTGTTTGAACTGTTTTGGTCCTCTGTAATAGCTTGAAATTAGCAGACAAAAAGGAACCAAGACCCACATGAAAATCAAATAATGTTAATGCCAATTTTTTTTTTTTTTTTTTAACCAGGTCTGTGTTTCTCAAGCAATAAACTGATGATGGTACAATTCAGGTTTAAAGTTTCATGTAGATGTTTGAAAGGTGAAGGCTCCCCAAGGTGTTTTGTAACATTTGAAGAGAAAATGAGATTTCAGTATGGAGCTTTGGACTTCTGAGATGTATAGTTTTATGATGTCCTCCCAGGTGTAAACCCTTTTCTAAAAGCAAGGGATATTGTCATGCAATTTACAGCCGTCAATTGGGGAAAATATTGCTGATCCAAAGCAGTAAAATTAGGGCTGAGTATTAGAGTATGCAAGCAGTACAAACAAGAGTTTGTATTTGTAAGCAGACACAGTCGCACTGAGTAGCAAAACGGGAACTGGCACAACCAAACCTTTGAACGCTTTGGCAATCTTTCCTTTTAAACAGCTTTTATGCATGAAGACAGTATGCCATCAAACTAATGCCCTAAAAATAAAGCAATTTGGCTCAGTAAGGCTGGAACTTGATTCTGCAGTCTTTGTACAGAAAAATTCCTTGTGAATGTGGCCATTAACATGAACTATTTATTGTCAGTCTCTCCTACATTGCCACCACACAAATGTACAATCCAGGCCTGTGAAACATGACGACTGTTTTGCAGATAATTGTTACTGTGTTTATCTTTCTATCTCTGAAGTTTGTTTGTTTGTTTTCTTCCTAGGAGTATTTAATCATCCTTCATTTAATTTATTTAGACAAAGTAGAACATTACCTTTATTGATTAAATACTTCTGGTGGAACAAAATCAAAAGCCTTTCATTTCAAAGTGTTTTAGTGACTGAACTGTTCTGCTCTGCTTGTGAAACATAATTACACTGCTTCCTAATCATCAGCTCATCAATAAGAGTCACAGTGTAGACGCCTGCTACATTACAAAGAAGCTTTTTACTGCTTTAATCTTTTTTATTATTATTATTCAAAGCATGTCATGTTCTGATATAATAAAGTACAGCAGAATCCCTCCTTGGGGTAATCTCATAAATTACTAATACCCTCATAACTGCTGACTTTGTTATCAACGCTGCATTTAAGGTTCTGGCTTCAGAGTGAACTTCTCACTTTTTTTTTTTAAATATACATTTTATATACATATATACACACATGCCTATATCTTTATAGACCTAGTAACATCGCAATGAAATATGCTCATATGATATACCTTATCTTTGGGAAGAGAAAGGGGGAGGCATGGATGAATTTTATTAAACACAAAGATTGTTTTTTTTTAATTGCTGAGAAATACGATTCACTTAGAAGGCTTGTCGAACTTCTGCTTGTACTACCAAGTGACACGTCCCAGATGGTGAAATTCAGCTCCCCACTGAAGACAACAGCAAAATTCCCATTGGCTTTACTGGCAACAAGACCGAACACTAATGGAAGTGATTATAGACTATTAATCACTGAATTGGAAAAGATAGCTCTACAGTCAATCATTTGTGTAGATTTATGTAGCAAAACAGAGATTTTCATCTTGCTTGCATATAATGTGTGAAAAACTGGGTATGCCAAATAGTGCCAAATGCTTTCTAAAATCTTCCATTTGATGATGACTAATTAAGACTTTCATATTCTATATGCAACTATACTTCCAACTAAGAACACAAACACTATTGTGCCTTGCTTGAATGCAAGGTTGTTATTGAAAAAGTTTGGCACTGAAAAAATAAATCACAGTACAGTAAAACTGCAATAAGCATGATTTACCACTAAATTGGAAGGAAAGAAAGGGAAATTCTGCTTCTAATAGACTCATTTGAGGTTTCTCTCCCTCTCTTTCTTCAAGCTTCAGTCTCCTTCTATTTCCTATGCATCTTTACAACACTAAATGGTTCATCAGAATTGAAGACTATATTGTTGTACGAAAATATATACTCTCTATATAGAATATTTCTAATAGAAATGATAGTTTATTAAATATAAGATTGCTGAATATGAATGCTATGTTTGGTTCTGCATTCTGACTTGTGTCTCTTTATATAAGCTATGAGTTGGATATTTCCATGTGTAAATGAACACGGCCAGGAAGAACCAGTAAGTTCTGTATAAGCTATGTGCCTGCTTGGTTACCCTGTGCATTAGACAACATCTCAGTAATAATGGCACACACTAAGAAACCTAGGTCTTTCCTACTCAGAGGGCTTGTATGTGCTTGCTCAAGTCACAGCTTGCTGTCACTTTGCCTTTGTGGTCGTTCTCTGAGTCACTAAGAAGCCTGACTGTCCCAGAAGATACAGAAAACATTTATCTTAGAAGGACTAAAAGTGCCAAGTTTGCTGGCAATGTAACCTGACGATTCTGTTGTGGGCAACAGCATTTATCAGTTAATTACAGCATGGAGTGTGGCCCAGTGCTTCCAACAGTAGAGATCATCCATGCTGATCCTGTATAGTATCATATACACTATGGAAGAGTTTGCTCCTAAATATTTACTATCTGTGTAGTGCACAGTGCTTTGAGCACTTTTGCTAGGGTAACCCACCCCTCTAGACCTTCCTTTACTTCATTCAGTGTCTTGACCAGTCCTCGTGGCCAACAGCAAATGTCTGTAGGAGATGGCCCTTTCAGTAGGCACAGAAGGCACCTAGACGTAAACTTGTGCCCTCCATGAGATGAATCCAATTGCTACAGTGAGGAGAAGCCTCCATCAATGCCTGGTCAAGATGGTTAGTAGAAGCTCTTCAGAAATCTTTACAAGGATAGGTCTTGATTCAATGGGATAACCAACATGGGCTCTCTCCTGCTACCAAAGAGATTGCCAGCTCTCATCTCATTCCCTCTCTAGCGTTGTCCCATTCTTAGAAATGTAACTCAACAATTCAAAACCAACTGTACAGCATAGCCACTGATTTCTCACAGGATGACTCTTGGTAGCCCAACATAGGCTATGCACATCCTATCTATGAATATCACTAATGCCTTTTCACTGTTAAAAGCATGAGCACATTTTCAAAGAAACAATTTTAACAAATATATTCCCAGACAACTCTCTGTAAGAACGGTGTGTGTGTNCGGTGGGTGGGGGTGTGTGGGGGGGGGGGGAACAGAGTGATTCATACCAACACTGTTCTACAGCACACAGCTTTAATCACTGCCAAACATTCTTTCAAATAACATTTCAACTGAAAGCTGTCCTGAATCCTTGCCATTACAGCTAACATATTCCCTTTTCCCCTTAAGGTCAGACAGCTATTCTTTACTGCTACTTTTCTCTGAGATGTACAGAAATACTTTCTGTGTAAGTATATTTGGTGGGTAGTTCCCTACAGACATGATCTAAGTCATCGTCTTTCCTGAGCCACAGAGACCTTGAACCTAGTAACTACATGTAGTTTTTGTTGTTGTTGTTGTTGTTTAACTTGTGTGCTCCAGTCTAGCAGTTTTGCCTTGTTTTTATAAAAATAGCAGCAGCAGAAGTTTCAGTGATTCTTTGCTGAGTACTCTGCCATGCACTGCTAGTTCAGTGGTTGTAACAGCCAGAGGTAGCAAGCATCATTTGTACATTGGGCACCACGCTGTCTCCAGCCGTAGCACCACCTTTAAGGACAGAGACCAAAGATTTGAATCAAATAATTTTAAGACGCCTTATGTGAAGATGAGAGAGAGGAAGCATAATTGTGTGGCCTGCTGAACAGAAGGAACAGACTTTGGTTTTGATTCCTGCTCCCTAAATGATTCAGGTATTTTACATTAAAAACAGCTAAGACTGGCAGTTTACAAAGGCATAAGAATAACAAGAAGCTGTTCCTGGCAGTATATGTTATCTGTATAATGAATATCCCTTTTAGAAAGTCTCCTTGCACATCTGTTTCAGGTGGGGAAGATAGTTTTTATTTGGTAGCAGAAGAAAGACATTCAAAAATACACTGTAATAAGCTCTTCCTATTACCCTTTACAGCTGTCCTTATTGCTGAGGCCAACAGCATGCCAGAATGATAATACCGGTAAATGCACTTCTCACCAACCTAGTATTGCCTAACTCAGCTTTTCAAATTTTCAGCTGATCTTTGTATTATCCCTTACAGAAAGATCATCTTCTAGCTATAATCCAAATTTAGTTTTAAGTATGGCAAAAATCAAACCCTGTGGAAAAAGCAGCAGCAGTTTTCAGCAAGACAAACATGGTAACGTAATCTTTCTTGCAAAGTGTAAATTCTTTTCTCAGAGAATACACGAGCAGAAATACCCATCCTCACACACAAGGTGCACTTATATTTTCAAGTGCTTATTGAGGTATCTGCAAGCTGTGCTTTATGTGCAAACTGTGAAGAAAAACAAGAATGTGACTTACAGTTCTGATGACTCTTGGTCATGTTCTCCGAGTCCAAGGCATGGTAGAACTCATACGCGGAACGGCCCAGCAGCTCCTCTGGGTGGTATCCAATGAGTTCTGTTATTCTAAGTTAAGAAAAAACGAACATTTAAAATTCACATCACCTGACAGCACATCACAGCTCTCAGTTCTAGTCCTTAAATTACAAGAATTAAAACCACGACGCGAAAAATCCTGAATTTCTGAACATATTAGGAGCTACAGAGAATTTCCAGTCATGTTCTTAAATATTTCCAAGTTCAGAATAGGTTGCCTTTTACTACTACTGTAGTAAAAATTCCTAGGGTAGTCATTATGTGTATTGCAAATTTTCCCAGGCCTATTGCACAGTATCTCTTACAGAAGCTCACAACAGGAAAACGATTGCTGACAAAGTCTGCAAGCTGTCTGCTACATACAGAAACTCCCACTCCATCATTCAAAAATAAATGCATGCCAGGCAGTAGTGATTGGCACCATCAGGTTTGAAAGTTTACACAAGTTTTTAAAATATATACATAAGTGTTAACTCACTACTTTGGGTATTACATTTAATAAAATAAAAAAGCAAAAAGAGAAATTAAGGGCAGTTAAAAGAACAAAAATCAGCTCTTCTACTTAGTGTTTCCCAATTATATGAGAACTTTACTATGTGGATTAGGTTACTTGGGTGACTAATCCACAAACTAAGTAGGATTTTACACAAAGAAAGCTATGGTCTGAAAAACTAGACTTTTTTTCAGAGCTTTTCTGAGTACTCAAGCAAGGCAGGATTTGTCACAAGTTCCTGAATAAATGAAAATAGGTCATCAAACTGTGTAGAAGATTTTCTCTAATGAGAAGGTGGAGGAAAAGGGTTCTTTTTTCCTAAATTAAATTTGAATAAAACCCATCATGCATGGAAAATACAGTTAATAAGTAAAAAAAAAAAAAAAAAAGAAAAAGAAAAAAAAAAAGGAAAAAAATGTGCTGTGTGCATTCAAAAGCAAAGATCGTGCATCTCCTGGAAAAATAAGGAAGCATTACTGTTTTTCATGTCAGCAGCAACACTCTTGGATGCCTTTTCCTAGCTTTGAAAGTGCAATAATAACACAAAATGTTGCACACCAGTATCAAAACAACTACCAACTGATTGCTAAGCTGTCATAAACCTTAAAAAGCTGGGAAGTTTGGAAAAGGATGGTCATGTCTTACAGCACATCACTACCATGAATGGTAACACCCAAGTTTTATGCCTTATAACTAAACTCCCTTAGTAAGGGTTTATCTGCCACTACGTTTGATTAGCAGCATTACCGCATTGCTGCTTTTAAGATGCACGTCCCCAGTTTTGTGTGCTTGTTGGAAGGACAGTCATGGCCCAGCTCTCCAGACAAAAGCATGTCTTTACAAGACAGACATGTAAATACTGTAAAACAAACAGAACAAGAGCATGGCAGTCATCTGGATCCCCCTCGAGCAAGGAAGACGAATAAGATGTAGCTATTTTGTGTACAGTTTGAAAGCCAAGGTGTTGAGTCAGCTTTTCCCTCGCCTCCACAGAAGCGTATAGCTCATACCCCCGGGACACCTTGGTTTGTCACGCTGAAAACTACTCTCTGTCCTGATCCCCATGGAATGAACCTAAGTTTATAATGGCTCAGCTAAGCAAAGACTGTAGCTGATTTTACTGGGTTCCCCCAGAAGACTTAGTCTTCTGTTTATGTTTACAGCTTTAATTATGCTTACAGCTAGACCAGCAAAGGGGAAAATCTTGAATCAGGTTTCAAACAGTTGCTTTTTTAGACTATCTTCGCTGACTAGTTTCAGATCTTTTAAATTGCAACACAGTCAAATCTATAACTTTTCTCTGAAACCACAATGCTTTTTCTTTTTAATAAAAGCAGAAGTTCTCATAACAAGTGGGTCACAACAGCTGAAATGTCAGGAGAAAACACTGAGTACAGAAGGAGCCCTGATAAAATTAAGGCTCCCAAAGTACATTTGCTTCTTGACTTTATGCAGTCAGTGAGGACATGCTGGTATAAGTGGCCAGAGGCTTTTGCCAGTACCAGTGTAAATATGCAACCTTTAAAAACAGAAACTATGGCCTTTGGTTATACAATGGCACAGTATCATAAAACCATCAAGATTAGTTTGGAGCTCAGCACAAGGGGAAGGCTTTTAAAGTTCGTGATCTAATCTTAATCCAGTCATTTGGAGCTGAAAGACAAGTAGGGATTGCATATGGAGGAGGAAAAGGAAATAAAAGTAATGAAAAAAAAAAAGAAGCATCATGTACCCAGCAGCACGAATGCAAATCCAAAACCACATCACAGCCGTAATGGGTGTCAACAATGGAACTGAGATAGCAAGCAAAAAACATGCATTACAGCAAGCTAAGGGACTCTTAACTCTCCTCATATATGAATTGCAATCTCTATGCCAAAATTGCCTATTCCAGTCCTGTAATTCCCCTCTCAAATTACTCCTTACTGATCAGGTCATAACAAGTATCCTTACTATAAAACTACCCTTCTCGTCATTCCGCGGCACAGAAGGACTTGTGGTATGACCCTGCTGTGATGATGTCAAATTTAATCAGATCGCATTTTGTCTTGGATTGAAGCTAGCAAGTGGTATGTAGGTTTTTACTATAACCAACTAAAAAGTATACTAAAAGATTAAAAATAAGATACCCACAAACCCCACAATACTGACCAAACTCTACACCCAGGCCAGGTAACAGTGAAATACCAGTCAAGAGTAACTGTTTTCAAATAGTCACCTTTTACTGTCTGCCCTTGCTAACTGATCTGTTACCACTACTTAGCTTCATTATATTTCTCTTTAAACACTCCTGGGAGTAAAATGATTTCTTTAAAAATTATATTTCTCTCTCCCAGCCCAAAAAAACTAAAGCTGGCTGACAACATTTCCCAGATACATTTGTAAATGCTGCTATTTTATAGCAAATACCCTCTCTCCAAGAATTGTTAACAGGATTGTTTCTCAGCGCAAGAGCTGGCAGATCACACACTCCTCTACTCCTCCTCTGGTGCTGCTGACTCTGAGAGGCTCCAACACGCGCGGGCTGCACGGGGCTGGGAGTCAGATGAGCCAGCTCCACGCTGCACCACGCACCAGGGCTGGGGCCAGCAGCTTCCCCCCCTCCATCACACCCGTCCCGCGCCTCTCCAGGAGGTTTATGGAAGAAGACTGGCTGCAGCCAGCAGCCTGAACAGCCCAGGGGCTGAAACACAGCAAGTGCTTTAGCAGCCTCTGCACTGACGTTGCTTGAGCGTTGCTTTGAGTCTGGCTGTTGAAGCGCATCCTCCAAACTCTGCAGGCTTTCCACAAGAACCTCTCAGCCATATGAGATGCCAGATGAGCACGCAGAGCGGTAAGTGCAAAGGAAAAAGCATCCTACGGAGCTGTGAGGAGTACCAAACTAAAAAAGTCACAGAAATTTATACGCCCCATGGGACCAACGGGTCATTTACAAAACCTGAGTCCAGAGCACAAGACTTCTACTTTTGCTTAGACACCAGACAGAAAATTGCTCTTTGTGCATGCTGTGGAATGACAAAATTGGAAAACAAACTGTACGGTGGTTTTGGATGGCTCTCCCCGCCATGTTAGGCTTTGTGCTTTCTTTGCATGTGTAAAAGCTGAATTGGTGCTAATTAGAAGGAGAATACTAATTTTTGTTGAAGATGACAGGTGGGCTGAGAGGCTGTTTATTCTCCCATTAACCACCCTTTTCTGAAATACTGTTGGGGGAATCTTAATTTTGCCAAACTGGCACTTCGGTTTTCTTAGCTAAACTTGTCACCATGATGTAGCAAGGTCAAAATCTCAGAAAACACATTAAAGAGATGGGCAGTAGCTCTCCAGTGCGGGTCTGTCCCAACTGCCACTATTTAAATGCTTTTTGAGCACTATTTCAGTTTCTCTTAGTACATCCATTTCTTGGGATGTGGAGTAAAGGCAAACTTTTGCACTTAAGGTACACAACGGAGAAACAAATGATCTGAATCCTGTATCTACACACATACAACTATACAACTTTGGCCTTTTGGTTTTTTTTTGATCTCTGAGACACGGCAAAACATAAACAAAGCACACTTCTTCAAAGGCTACATCTCCTAAGAGATGAGTTATTGCAGGTGTTTGTATTCTTTTTTCTTTTTTAATTGGGCTTTAGTACTTTTCTGTCTTTACAGGAGCCCAAAGCTTGTTATTGTATACTATTACTTGAGTTAAAATAGTATGGTATGAGCTAACGGGACTGAGAAGTCGGACTCTTTGTGAAAGCCTACTGTAATGTTTACTGCTCATAAAAAATAGCTGGGTGTGTATTTGTCAGCCCTTGCGTGGACTCTGTGTGTGAGGGTGTGTATCCCTTAACAAAGCCTTTCTGTATTCGAACTGTTACCAAGTTATTGAAGTTAAATTGGTCTTGCTGGGAACAAACAAACAAAGTTATACTTAAAGCAGAATGAGTTGTGCTTTTTTTTTGTGGGGTGGGGAGCCCAAACAGCTATTGCCCTTGGGGTAAAGCTGGGCAAGCACTCTGGTCCTGCTAAGCACCCGCATTCCCTCTTGAAAGGTGGCTCCAGAGAATCCCAGAAAGTGCAGTCACAGAAGGCAGCAAGAAGCAGAGACAAGTTCATGGCTTCTTCCACTCTAACCCAGGCCAAGAAAATGCACAGACCTGGGACCCCCATCTGCTCCTCAGAGACAGAGCTGGCCTGTTGGGATGTGTCTGCCCTGCTAGGCAAAAAAAAATAGATGGGTACATTGAGAACTGCAGCAGGACTGTCTGTCTGTCCTCCTCACTTGCTCTATCTAAACCAAAGTTGATTTATTAACAAAAGATGTTATTCCTGTTCTATGTGATACTTAAGAAAAAAAAACCCAAGAGCCAGTTTTGCCAAATGCAAATGTTTGGCTTCAGCTATCACCACTCTCCTCTCCCTACAGCATCTCCTCTCTGAGCAGGGATGGAGGAGGGACAGGAAGTCCTTTCAAATGCTTATTTGCTTTCTCACCTAATTTGAAAATACTCTCTAAATATAGGTCGAATGGCAAACTGACTTAAAACCTCTTGTAAGGTCCTGTGCGTGCATATTTCTGTTTTACACAGACATAACTGGAAACAATACAATTCAGTGTCCTCTCAGCCTGGCACAGACTGGATCCCACATGTACGCTTATACAAGAAGAAACCTGATTGGGACCAACACTGTTGGAACTGCATCTTGCTGCGCAGGCTTATTTTGAATCACCGTACACTCCATCGCTCCTTTTTCTTCTTCAACTCTTCCATTACAACGTTCCAATCAAGAAAAAGCAAAAGAGCATAACTAATTGGGTTTCTTGTAACCAGGAACAAGCAATTCCCCAAAGCAAGCATGCCTTCAAAGTAATGGACAACATATGCTTTCCAGCGTATCGGTGCCAGGGAACTGGTTTGTGGCAGCCTCCAGAACCACCGCCTGCACCGCCAGCCCTCTCTCACCGTGCAGGATAGATTTGCTTCCTTAGCCTTCTCTCCTTGCCTCTCATGCATGCCAGCCACAACCATCAGGGGCAAAGAGTGCTTCCCCCTCCCCTCCACAGCACCCCACAGAGAAAGGCAACGCCACCCACAATGCCGCGTTACCCCCTGTGCTTTCAAAGCCCCGGTCCCCTCCAAGGTACAGCATATGGGTTTCCTTTGCACCTAAGGGCAGCTGAGGTAGTTTTGGGGTTTTCTATCAAATGCAGATAGTTTTCACTTTTGTTTTGTGGATTTTTTCCAACACAGAAACATACTGCAGTTATTTCTATCTACCCATCGCCCCAGCGCTACTACAGTAACAGAACTCCTTTCATACAAAGACTTGCCTTTTTCTGACCAGAACACCCTCATTGGAGATTGTCCCCGACACAAAGCCTCGTGCAGCTGAACTAAGTCCTCACTTGGATTACTGAATTGTACCACTGATCAGCATTTCCGTATTACAGCTAAAATAATCCTTCCTGTAAACCACTTAGCCAAGATAAGTGGAGCAAGGGAGTGTGTTCAAGTCACTCTCCAGGAATGGCTGAAGCAGGCGTTTAACAAAACAATTTGAATTATGGACCAATTTTTAATATTTATGTCTCAAAAACCTTTCCTTATAGGCTCCTCACCCTGCTAAAGTTGTTTTAAGAATACAAATACATCCCACCTAGCCACAGACAAGTCATGGGCCCACATATATATATACATATATATATTATTTTTTGGAAGGCAAAATATATGGGCTAGTGTCTCATACACTTCAAATGAGGGAAGGCCAGTCTTATCCATTTCATGTCATATGCACTTCATGTCTCGTCTGTCCCTGTACCCTCCTGAGGAAAAGCCAAAATAATCAAGGTACTTTCTATCAGCCACCTAGTTTTTGTTACAAACTATTGAAAGGCAGTCAGTGTGTTGCTTTGTCACACAAAAGACTATGAGCTTTCCTAAGGAGATGACAGATGTCATCCTAATTTGCTGCACAGATAAATTTCAGTTTCATGCAGCTATCTTTTGTATGTACTCAAGCTTCATGCTGAAGGTGGATGCTTCCATGAGTAATGTCCAGCACAGCCACCGTTCATTACAATACTCCCCCAGAAATCGTAGAGTTTCTTGAGCTATGGAAGCAGCCCAGAGAGCGAATTTGTTCACACCAGATGAACTGCAAAGGGGATGCTCAGACCGTGACAGGAGCCTGCTTGAGGAGGCACGCTGCCCTCAAGGATATCAGCCCTGAGCTCAGAAGACACAATGTCTTATGGAGAAGTGATCCTTGTCGGCCCTGCCGCGTCGCTGCAGGAAGGCCAGAGTACACGGAGAGGGGTTTAGGCATCTGACTGGCACATGCTGCTTTTCCTCCCCCACTCCTCAGCCTGGATTTATGTTCCTGGCATAAGCTGTTCCTTCAATACCATTTGTCTAGCAGCACTGAATTTGATAAGAACAGCTGAGTGTTTTGCATTTTTATGTGTCTACTGATGTGTCGCCTGTTGGAGAGAAACCAGCATTCCTCTGGGATGGAAGAGAGAGCCAGAAGGATCGGCTGCGAAGAACCCGAAAGGTGCGTGAGGTTTATTTGCTTCTCTGATCTGGCTGGCTTTTTACAGCTTTAGCATAATCTCAGTAAAACATGAATGAAATATCCAACTAAATCTATCTAGTAAAAGATGTGCTGTTTTGTTGCCTGGTTTTAAAGACAAATCTCTGAAATTCCTTATAGGTTGAATCATCCAGAGGAAGCTGTTGTATTTTACTGCCATATGAAAAGTTTTCCCTGTAAATCAACTCCCACTATTTAAGACAGGGCATGATATTTCATTCTTTTTAAAACAATCATATGTATCTTTAATAGAAAAGTATCAGTCCCTTGAATTCAGAATTCACATTTATAATTGCTTACGCATCAGGTCTGGTAGAGACAATCAAATGCTGCAAAATACAGCAAAATCCTCTGCTAGTCTCCTCTAACCTACCACTGAGTAAGTTTATGGCCACAGTAATTCTGAGGTACATTACTTTTCATAAAGAGTCACTACTGTCTTGTTGGATTTTTCCCCCAATAGCAAAATCCGGTTGATATCTCAATATTCTCATCCTGAAAGTATTAAAGAAAAAGAAGCGTCTTGTATTGCGGTTACATCACAGCACATTTCTAATTACAACAGACTTGGCTGCTAAATTCTCAGAGAGGTCAGAAGAAGGTCAGTCACAAGTTTCACACTTGTAATCTTGCTTTCATCCACAGCTGCTAACCCAGCTAGTTTATATGGCTGCTTCATCATACTATTTAAAATAATAACCTTGCTTGGAACAAGCTTTAAAAAACCTTCAAAGGATCAAGAAAATAACCAAGATCTCAATCTTGTGAGTTTTCACGTAAGAGTCAAGCATATGTATAATCCCACTGACAACTCTACAGATCTCAGCAGTTGCAAACATCTCTGAATTTCAGGAGAGCAGTGTCATTAGAAGCCATCAGAAGATTTCAGATTAAATTCAGGAATCGCAGAAGCACAGAATATCCTAAGCTGGAAGGGACCCACAAGGATCATGGAGCCCAACTCCTGTCTCCACACAGGACCACCCAAAAACGAAGCCATATGTCTGAGAGCATTGTCCAAACGCTTCTTGAACTCCGGCAGGCTCGGTGCTGCGACCACTGCCCTGGGGAGCCTGTTCCAGTGCCCGACCACCCTCTCGGTGAAGAACCTTTTCCTAACACTCAGCCTGACCCTCCCCTGTCACAGCTCCATGCCGTTCCCTCGGGTCCTGTCGCTGTCACCAGAGAGCAGAGATCAGCGCCTGCCCCTCCGCTCCCCTCGTGAGGAAGCTGCAGGCCGCCATGAGGCCTCCCCTCAGCCTCCTCTTCTCTGGGCTGAACAAACCAAGTGACCTCAGCCGCTCCTCATGCGTCTTGCCCTCCAGACCCTTCACCATCTCTGTAGCCCTCCTTTGGACACTCTCTGATAGTTTCATGTCCTTCTTACACAGTGGTGCCCAGAACTGCACACAGTGCTCGAGGTGAGGATGATCTCATTAACATAAAAAAACAAATGAATAAAAGAAAAAATAACAGTAGTACAGGTAGGACTTTCTGGGAAAGCAAGGAACAGGAAGAATCGTCATGAGAAGGAATTTCTGGTTATCTTACAGGCAGGGCAGATGGTTACCACAACATGTAAGCAGGGAGAAGAGAGAGATGGCATGAAATGCCACAGAGATCCCAGGGGAAAACATGCAGGCAGAGATTAAGGGGATCCCCATTTTTTCACTCAAGTGGAGGACAGTGCTCCTTAACTGACCCAAGATCTTCCTCTCCATTTCACCACTAAAAGGAGCAGGCAGATAAATAGCAAAGGGTAATTGCTTTTCATTAAGCATGAGGCTGCAACCCTGTTTCAGAACTGCAGATGCTCTAGGTGCCTTAGCAATTCTTAGTTAATCTAAAGCATAAAGTACTTTCCAGCTAAATGATAATAGCACCCTGGGCCAAACCAACCATCAGACAGTTCTTGACTAAGGTCCATAAGGCATGTCCTTTGAGATGTCCTCTAAAAACACAGCAGAAATCCTCCATACTCCTCCAGTTTAAGACCCAATAAGCTAATGCTTATGGCTCTAATTGTCTCATCTTCTGCCAGCGAACTCAGACTCCTCACTCAGCAGGGGGAGGAAATACAGCAGGAGTACCATTTTGTCTAAACTGAGATTTGAGATGGACTAAACGAGCCACTGAATAGCTGTCTTGTAACAGATTGTACTTTCTTTTAGTCCTTGCTTACCAGGTCCACACAGTAGGGCAGTCTGGAGGGAATGACTTTTTGTTTTGTTCAAGAAAGTAGAAACATCCAAGCAAAGGAGAAATCAGTGGGGTTTACCTGTCATCACAGTAGGTAAATTTCATGTCCATGCTATGGCGACTCATGAAGGTCTTGCTGTCCAGGGGGATATCAATGTTTGAAGGATGCTGAATAGGCTCACACATTATTATGAGGCAGGCGAGAAGAGGCTCTTTATACCCACACAAAGTGTGAGGAGGGCAAGTGTTATACACTTTAACTTGTCCAGTGCAATGCAAAACCTGAAATAATGATTTATGAATGATAAATGAACTTAGAATGTACGTTCTCCAGAAGCCAAAATGTCTTTTTAAATAAAAAACACTTCTTATGGCTAAAATATGGTACCTTCCATGTGGCAGATTTGAGGTTAACGGTTCTGCCTCTGTTGGTAACGGTGCATTTCATCCTCATGAAGAAGTCACGCTCTGTTGACATCTCCTTGTTTTTCTTTCCAAAGCCTGGACCTATGAAAGAAAAATGGCAAATGAGTTCTCTCAGTTTTGCTTCTTGATTTCTCCTATTTATAAGCACAAAGGATTCGATAGAAATAACAGACTAATTCTCAGATAATTTAGCTGCAAAGACCATCAAAGGTGCACGGACCATTGAAGAACAGTTTGTAGATCTTAAAACTTTAAGTGGAACTTATATGGGACTTTAAACTTATGTTTAGCCTGCAGCACATACATCTTTGCGAAGTATTACAAGTGAAAACATTATCCCTGTTTTAACTTGATGAAAGTAAAACACTAAACGAAGAGTTCTGAGGGCTATCATATTTAAGCAATATTTGGCAAAACAAAACAAAACAGATCTGCAAAGCATAGAATAAGAGTTAACGATTACTCTAGGAACAAAAATTCCCTTTACCATGACTAACAGATCTCTACTATCAGCCAATTACTTCATTTGGTCATTTAAAAAGCAAAGAGCGACCCTTTTGTTTTCATTATTACCATTTTTCAGACTCAGATTCTCTCGAATTTCTTCATGGTCACATGGGTGAGTGAAGTCAAAAATGCTGTGTCCAGTTAATTCCACCTGTTCAGAAATAAAAACTATACTTAACCAAATAAAAGTGACTTATAACATATTGAAAATAATACAATGTGAATCAAACGGACCAGGAGACAATTTCTTGGGAATCATCTTTTCTTGATGAGAATTTCAGTTGCTCATTTACCTGCTTTTAAATACTACCTGTTTAGAAGAAAATGGTCACTAGAATTAAGTGCATTCACAGCAGCTTTGTTATCCAAAGATGCTGTAACCTTAATAGAAAGGGAGAGGGGAAACAAACAAACAAACAAACAAACCAGAAACACTGCTGCCTGGTGTTCAGGCTACCTGTCTGACAAATAAGACATTTTATTTCCATCTTTTTTGCAGTAACACGCACCTGTTTTTCTGCATTTAGGCATATGTCTAGTTTCTAGGAATTGTATTACAAAGACAGGAAAGTGTTAGGAAACAAGTTACCTGGGTGAGACCCATGTATTTGTTGACATTCTCTGACAAAAAGATCATGTCTCCATCCTGTGTCACCACGGCAATAAATCCCTCCAAAGCTTTCAGGTACAAGTTGTCCATCTGCTGGTCTGCATCTAGTTCATTCTCATTGTCAGCACATACTGAGAAAAAAAGAAAAACGACATCTAAAATCTTCAGCACCCTAGCCAGCCTTTTTCAGCACAACCACATCCAATTACAAGGCAACAGAATATTTTTCTGCTGTTTGAATTTCCTTTCCATAAATCCCTTCTGGTGGAGCCTTTTTTGAGAAGAAAGCCATCCGCACAGAGTATAAAAGGGATGTCCTTATTAGTGGAAAGGCAGGAGATATTTTTCTAAACCTTTTGGCAAATGCAATAGATCCTCTATTGACCTTATATTCTTTTCTGCAGGACGTGTTTTCAGCACATAACACCAGCAACACCCAGACACAAACTGCAGGTTCTGGGTGCACATCATTTTGGCGACATGCTACCTTTATATCTTCTAACAGGTGCCAAGTACAGGGCAAATCTTAAGAAGGTAAGTAAATTTGTGCATTCCTAACAAACGGTTTAACAAAAGACGTATCTATCAGGTCAGTTTTCTAAGTAGTTCAAATACTTTTCCTATGAAGCGTGCCTATAGACCTCTCCACTCAGAATGCAGATGTCTGCTAACGCTGCCTTTAGCAGAAGTAGAAAAACACTCCCTTGAAGTCCTTTCAGGAGCATCTCTCATCTAATAAATGAGAATTAGCGAATAGCCCCGTGAATAAGAAGCCTGCAGGAGACTTTTTGTACATAACTTACATTGAAAAATTTCTGTGTAGGAGTGGACCCATTTTCTTGACATGTTTTATGTGAAGCTTCTGGGATTTTTTTTAGAAAACTAATTACAAATATCACAATCTGGCCTGTGTCCCTCAGACACGCTGTGGTGAGCTTATCTTTACAGTTTTACCAGTTAGCCTGCATGTTCACAATCAATCATTACAAATTAATGCAGGGGTAAGGCTCTGAATTTGGAAAACAAAAGAACACAACACAACCTTCTTGTCTCAGAGCACAGGATAACAAACTGTTAATACGCTGCGGAAGATACAAGGCAATGGGTAAGTCCCATCTAGACCGAAGGTGCTCCACAGCCAGAGGCAGCAAGGATGCCTGAGAGGAGGGGGCAGCGTCTGCCCCCTGTACCCCTCCAGCCCGCGAGTGCTGCGAGCTGGGCCCACCACGGGGCTTGCTGGCCAGGGGCTCCAGTCCTCAGCCCGACTTGCAAGAACAGGGAGACTCAAGCCCGGTTCTTGGAGAAGTTGCTTTTCTTTGTCGGTTTAATGTTCCAATTTCAGCACACAGATTTCGTTCTCTTGTGCACTTGAGAAAAGTATTTCATTTCTGTTCTTTTTGACCCTGGAACCGCGCATGCATTGTTTTCCTTCATGTTTCTTGTGAAAATGCTCGTTTCAGTAGTATAGAAGCAGGAATGGGGTATTGCTCTGTAAAGCACATTGATAGAAGTGTTTTGTTTTGTTTTTTAAATAGGGAAGAAGCCGAGCCAAAGTAACATGGTTTTTACTTTAAAGTATTACAGAGTTATGATTAAAGGATGAGTCTGATCTATGTACCTCCTGCAACTGCATCCACTAACGCCTAAGGCTAGACTGAGAGCAAATGCAGAGGGATGAGCTCTTGCAATGCAGAGCCCACCCAGCCACTGTTTGGAGCAGATGCGTGGTAACAAAAACGACACCAGCTGCTGCTTCTGCATCCTCCTGCTGCACCTCAACACACCTCTCTGGCAGCTGCCCATCATCCGCCGTGTAAGCACGGGAATGAACTGACCCAGTCCTGGAGCCATTGGGAGCACTTAGTTTATCATCCTCCGCGTCTCAACTCAATCGTTTGGTAGCAGGGAAGAGAAGACACTGGGGATTGCCAGCACAGGCCGGAGATGTATCATTTTGTGTCCCTGCTCTGCAATTTTAACTACGCTGGCAGGGGCCAATTCCTCCTCAGTACAAAGCAACTGACTTCAGGAAATTACATCAGGGCTAGTGTTTAAAATACAGAAAATACACAATAATATATTTGAATAGTATGCACTTTGACCATAATGACATTTAGGGGAGAAAAAAAAAAAAAAGGTAAGTGACCATCTGCTCCCAACCTTGTTTCTGCTGTGTAAAGAATGTCAAGGGTCTTTTTTTTTTTTTTTTTTAAACTTTTCCGGAAGCAAACAAATGGTTTATTCAGCAGGGATCATGGCTATAGCCCAAGACAATCAGCCAAGTGTGGGTTCAGAGAAAAAAATGACTTTTCAGCTCTAACCCCAGACCCTCCTTTCCATTTTTTTTTTCCAGCTCATTAAGTTTGCATTAACAAAACATCACCATTCAAAGGCAGGAAGGCTATTCAAAGCATTTGTATTCTTAAATGCCTCCAACAGTGAAAGACAAACACTTTACTTGTATTATCAGATGATTAAGTTTGCTTTTCCATGTATATAAATTATATTACTTGTACAAACACACACAGAGGACATCGGATCACTCACATCAGGGCTGCAGGTTCAAACCCTCAATGTCCTAGTCCAGCAAAGCACTTAAAGACATCGTCAGCTAAAGCGCGTGGTTACAGGGATTTGTTGGATCAGAGTTTAACTTTATTATTAAAATTACCTTTGTCCAGCTGGAGGCATCTGTGATGTGGACTGGGGGAAGGGAGGGGAGAGGGTTTGTGCTGCTGTGCCCCCCCCACATAACCTGAAAGCACCACCAACGCGTTTTGAGCCCTGTTGCATCCCTTCCTCCCTGCTTAGCAGCCAGCAGCAGCAGGCAAGGGGAGCTGGCGGACAGCTTCCTTGCAGTACTGAACAGGGCAGGCTCGCGTTTCCAAGATGGATCACCTGTACTGAGGAAACTGCGGGCACTACCAGGCACATAAAGATGGGTGACAAGTACATCCAGGAACCACAGAGGGAAAAACGCAGCCAGGTGTGCTGCTGCCACCGTCTCTTCCTTGCCAGCCCCACGGGCGCCTCCGGCCACCTCCCCAGAGGAGGCCCAGGCACGGGGAGATGCCCCAGAGGTGCTTGCATTTCCCCGTGCCCAGCTCCTCTGTGGTGGTTGCAAATGCAGCGTCCCAGAAGGTGCGACCTGTGCTAGACCCCCAAACCGTGCTAACTGGCTGGAGATCCCTAGTCTGCAGCAAAGAAATATGCTGGGCATCACTGCGGTGCCCCGAGTAGGCCCTGTATCAGGTAGCCTAGCAGTATAATTATATTAATATAATTAATACATAAAAGTCCCTCATATGGCTGCAGTTACAGCATTACAGCTTGTTCCCTTTCTCCTGTGAAAATCACTAGTTATTAATGCACAGAGGATATGCACACATTAGGAGACTGAGATATCAGAAGCAATTCAGTTATTGCCACTAGCAAAAATCTGGTTTTCTTTAGAATGAATCTATTACGCAGCAGAAAAACAAATAAAGCCATTGCTACTGCACGCTGCTCCCAGAAATCCCTGTTGTCTTTCACTTTGCTTTAAATTTTCTTCATTAATTTATCTTGGGGCTGGACTGGAGCATTAGCATAATAAATTTCAGCTTCAGATGGAAAGCATTCGAGAAAGCTGGGACCAAATGAATGTAGGAGGTTAGCACGAGGAGGAGGGGGCAGAACTTCAACCTCTGGTTTCCAGTAGGTCGGAGGTCACTTTATCGGGGTAGTGGCATCCCACGTAGACTTGCCAGCCTTTTCCAGGTCTTAAAGAAAGGTAACTGTGGATTCAATTTACCCTGATTTTTAGGCAGAAATTTTATTGTCATCATTGCCGTTTAAAATAGCTGCTACACAAATTTAGAAATAAGGATGCGCTTGTTTTTTTTTCCTGTGACTTTTTCCATTTCCTCTCCAATAACAGGAGTATCTCAGCTCAGGCACCACGACAATATAGAAGGGAGAGTGGACTGCAAACATCCCAGTTTAACTATAAAAATTAATAGCACAGTCAGCAGAATGAGGTATTGTAATATAATTGTTCATATTACGGTTCCACTTATGGACCCCAGCCAAGATTGTTCTCATGCAGCACTAGGAAGCCTATAAAGGAGGGAGAACCCTATCTGGTTGAGATGGGAAGATCTTGAAATAAGTCAGAGAGCCACAGAGAAGTGAAGCAGCCTCCCTGGGGCGACTGTCAGTGCTACAGCAGAGCCAGGAACAGAGCAATGGTGTCCCAAGTCCCCTTCTGATGCGTCACCCACTGTTCACATTGCCCCAAGGCAGAATTTCTCAGTCTGTATCAAATTTTGATACAGTATTTTTAATTAGCTCTATTTTGAAAAAAATCCTAACAACCAGAGTAGAATGTATTCATCAACAAGAAACTTTGAACTGTAATGGCAAATGCCTATTGCAGTGTTTATGATAACCTTTTATGCTAAAAATAGCTCATGTAAACAAGCTTTGATTAATTCCCACTGTCAGGATGTGCACTGTTCCCAAGTTTAAGAACACTTTTTCCGTAGATGCTTGCTCATTTCCTTCAGTCCAACCTCTTGGAATGAGTCTGAGGGCTCAAAAACCAGGCTCTCCTCACAAGAAATAACTGCTCAGGTATAAACAGTCTCCTAGCAGACAGCCTCTCCTCCTTTCACCAGCTTTGATCTGACTCAAAGGTGTTTGTTTTCAGAGGTACAAAGTGTAAAAAGGGCTTCTACTAGTGGTCACATCACCTCCACAGAATTTTCAAGGCTTTGTCTCTTATCCTAGATCCTACAAGTACCAAAAAGTTGCTTGGATATTGTGCATAGTAGACACAAGGCTATAGCTGCAACTCCTTTAGAGGGTTGTAAAAACTGTCTGATGCTGGTAAGCAGAAGTTAGGGAAGATCTAAGAGCAGGTCTATCCTGCATCAGAGAGAGCAGCTTTGAGATAGACTTGTCTCTTCCCCGTTTCTTGTTTTACAAAGAAAAGCAACTGATTTTTTTTTTTCTGTCATACAGGACAATACATCCTGTTCAAGGGGATATTTTCAATATAAAAGCTTTCGATTTAGATACATCAGGAAAAAGCTACTCTTGAACTTGAAGCTTCCTGAAGGGCTCTCCTGAAGTGCACAAGCAACTTTGATAAAGAAAACACTTATGTTATTGTTGCTTTGCAACTTTATTGCAGAGGTTGTATCTAGCCAAATCATTGAGATACTGCTCCGAGGAAGGTCCTTCGAGTTGTGCAGTGATCAGTGTTGAACAGTGGGACCCAGCATCCCATCAGGCGTTCTGAGCCCATCTTCCCAGAAAAGGGATGTCACTTCATGCAGCTGAAGCACTCGGTACCTGGCTCCACTCATTCCTAGCAGCACTGTTGGCATAGAATTACTTTTCCAATTTAATAAAGGCAAACAAGTAGACATGCTATTTTTAAAGCACTGTTTTATGCCACAATGGTCTGAGATTAGATGCAGCTTGTCCAGACATTCAAAAACAATGCCCACATCAGTTCTCCCTTCGGTTTGCGCTCTCCTTTAAAAGCACAGAGAAAAGCTATTTTTTCCCTTCTGCTCCCTGC
The DNA here is from genome assembly GCA_013399475.1 of Chauna torquata. Classification (NCBI taxonomy): domain Eukaryota; kingdom Metazoa; phylum Chordata; class Aves; order Anseriformes; family Anhimidae; genus Chauna; species Chauna torquata. The sequence goes on from VXAL01015507.1 coordinate 478,022, forward strand.
TGGCTTTCCGGCTCTGTTGTCTCCCTCCCTTGAAACAACTTCACACTGGCTTCCTTGTGGCCTCCCTTCTCCCAAACAACTTCCCGTCTGCTTCCCTGTTCCCTCCCCATTTCTTCTGCTGTCTGCCTGCACAGGAGCAACTTCCATCCAGTTTCCTTTGCTGGATTCTCCACACTTGGAAAGACACCCCGGTGACCATACAATTAGCATGGGATTGAAGAAAGCTGATAAAGTTGTGTTTGCCTGATTAGCCTACCTAAACAGTCTGCAGCCCTGGCACGCAGACCCTCACTGGTGCCAAGGAGTTCTGGTTCCAGTAATGCCTTTATCACGAGTGTGGTCCAAATTACCACTTAAAATGATTGGCACCCCATACAGGCTTCCTGAAGTGGATTCTCTTCCTAATATTCAGCCAATAACAGACTGTCTGAGGCAGCCCTAGCAACTACCATGATGCTAGCTGTTAACCAAGACAGCTTTATTATTCTTTAGCAAAAGTCAGGGCTTTTTTCCTTTTGCTATCTATTAACACCCAAAAAGCATTAGGCTGAGTTACTAGCTATAATAGAGAATAGGAGACGAATACCGGCATCAGTTTTTCTGACTATGCTAAAGCACGTAAGACCCTATATCCACAAGCTCCACTACTGGTAAGCATCAACCAGTCTGTTTTCAGTAGCAACTTTCTGGGATCAAAACCTCTACTTTTAATGAGCAAACACCTATTCTAAATTTATCCCAAAGATGTTAACATAGTGATGGCAAAACGTGTTATGCCAACAGAATTAGAAGACATCTTGAAAAATATTTAAGAGGTCATAATTAAATGATATTTCTACTAACATTCCAATTATACCGTGTACTGTTGTGTGCACAACATGGAAACAGTATTATAAAGCCATTGTTTCAGTTTGCTTCCTGTGATACTAATCTCAATCAGGCCGTCAGACTAACAGCCTGCATTTCTAAATGTTAAAGGCTTCCTCTCCAACATTCCCACACAGAATTGCCTACTGTGAAAATCAAAGGGAAATGTGTTACTAAGTAAAGAAGCAACTTCTATAAAGCAAAGCCTGGTATTTTTTACCCTTTTGAACTCTGAGATATACAACCAGCTATTTCCTATTATGATAGGATACAAGGGCCAAGGCGAGACCCCGCCATGCCTGCAGGAGAAGCGTGCCCTGCAGCCCAGACGCCGGGCTTTCCAGAGGCACGTAGCGGGCGAGCTCTCAATGCGGGCTCAGACTCTGGGCTCTGCCATTCACCTGCTGGAAGAATGTGGGCATAGATCTCTCGAGGTTTCGGCTTCCCGACTGATAAATAATCATTATGCAGACACAGCTAGTAAAACAGCCCGAGTTACACAAATGAAAAGCCCTATTCCAAGCCAGGGAGTAGCACGAAGGGGCATTAGACACTCAATGCCAATGGACTGAGGCTGGCACGCTGCCTGAGGCTGTCTCTGAAATCCCATCTGGAGCATGAGCTTGCAGAAAGATGAGGATGCAGCCCTGGGAAGGCCCTCAATTGCTCTGTTCCCAGCAAAGCTGCTGTGGAATGAGGAGATGTGTCCTCATTTGAGGATCGTGCCCACAAACAGTAGTATAAAATAAAAGCTGTTGTGCCGGTAGATAGAATTAATAATAAATAACAAAAATACTAATCAAGCAGTACTTTTTTCTCTGCTAATTTTTGAAGTATTAAATAAGCCTGCAGTGCAGGCTTATTTTAGCGATATTATATATACATGCATGCAGTAAATGTTATTTTAATGTCCTAATTAATGACAGAACGTATATTCCCACTTAACTCCAGTTTACACTAACTGTCTAGCCTAAATAATCAAAACTATTTCCATGAAGACAACATAAAGCAAAGAGGAGGTCTGCAGGCCGGGGTAGGAATCTGTCTCTCAAGCACTCTCAAGTTCCCCACCTCCCCATTTCCCAGTTCACCTGTCAGAGACAACAGAGGAAGCCCTGTGATCCCAGTCACTGGGGTTAGGCTCCTTGGATGCATCGCTGAGCAAACGGCCAAATGCCAGCCTGCTAAACAAGCCTGTGAAAAGCGGGCAGCTTTGCTTGGGGCTCAAAAAGAGTCTAGAACGAAAAAAAAGCACAGGATGGATAGGCATCCTGCAAGCCATTTCCATTTTGCTCCATGCTCTCGTCAAAATGTGATAAGCAGCAAACCTCTTCATTCAGGAGCCAAAAACTATGTCAAAACCCTGTAGTTTTGAATTAAATCAGATAGCCTTCTAGTGAAACCCAGTATCCTTAGGGAGACTGACATTGCTCAGCAGCGCAGTCAAAGACTTTTGATTCTGCTCTCACAGGAATGGATCAGAAAAACAGCACCCTTCAAACATTAGCTGCGTTAAGTAACTATTGTACAACACCGGCATTAATCAGGCCTGAAAGGCAGTATTTTTTCAACAAAGCTCACCTGCCAGAAGCCTGCTTAGAAATGTCTATATTCAATTTTCCAGTCTTGTCTCCTGAGGGGAAGAAACAGTTCTCAAACTGATAGAAATTTACTTTGGATAGACCAGCATTATGTATCTGTGAATCTCAGGAATCTTAGCAACTGCACGCTGTAGGACAATCAGATGAGGAAGAAATAACACTCTGAAGTCATTATTCTGATAATGGTGAAGAAAGCTCTCTCTCTGACGCCACTGTATTCCAAAGCCTGATAAAATTTATCTTTCAAATATTCAGGGCTAAACAAATTTTCAGCCTTCTTGTTTAGCTTGGCTAATTTAAATGTTAGCTATACCCAGAAGAATATAAGTAGCAGATGAGGCCTTTAAAAGCAACCAGTGGTTTTCTGGCTCGAGTTCTTTCTCTTCCATGTATTCCCCATGTCAGAAAATAATACCCAACTCTTCCAGAAAATCAGTCCCTTTAGACTACCTTAAGCTCAATTCCTCAGAATAGAAGCATTAAAGATTTTGAAACCCTGATCTACATCTCCAGTGTCTAAAGATACAGCCATGGACAAATCTGCATTTGACTAACAACACAAATTTTAATGAGAGGACTTAATCCAAATTGATATTTTAACTGGGTAAGAGGATCACATTTAAGGCTAAATAAATAACTAACATAGGAGAAGCATGGAATATTATTAAAAGACATCCTGCCACATTTCATTTCCAGCTTCCTTTCTAACTGCTTGGTCATGGTGATACTTCAAGAAAATGTAAATCAGCTACATGATTCACATTGGTTTTCAAACACTGTCACAGAAAAAACATAAATGTATGCAAATATATGAATATTATATAAATATATGGAGTTGTCATCACTTCAAATGATATCATCCTGAGCCTTAACGCTACAGAAGCACTAAGACAAGTATGTTATCCGTAGAATTTTTTCCTTGCCAAGAAATGTATTTGAAAAGTTCACTTTAAACTTAGCAGCTTCCAGGTCAGCAAATATCTTTTTCTCATGATGACAGCATCAAACTATTTCATTTCAACTTTCACAGACACAAACGTTATTTATATTATATTATAGTCCTGCAGAAGTTTGCTTTTCCTATTCTGTGCCAGTCTCTAGCTCATCTCATATAAATATTTGTGAAGCTGAAGCTGTGTTTTTATGAGAAAGCTACTAACAAATTGGCTTGGTGTACAGCATTTGCAAGAACATTTACCTATTTTATGCAACTTCAAGAATTACTACATGAAAAAAATCAGTGATGATTTCCAAATGCTGTTCAGCAAATGAACTTTTCAGCAAATAAACTTTACTTCTACAGAAGTAAACAGTAAAATCAGATACTATAAGCTAAGATTAAAAAGCTCACATTTCATAAAATAGTCTTAGTAGAGCCCAAAAAAGCTACAAAAATGATAGGGCATACAGATGTAGAATTGAATTTGTCATGTCTTTCAGACTAATAACAACAAACGAACAGCATACTTTTCCAGAGAATGAGATACTTCCTAATGGCATTTATTAAAGCAGTTGTTATGGTATGACTCAACTTTTCTAAAGAGAGGAAGTGCAGTCGTGACCTTATTGGGAGTTTTGCCATTAATGAAGGAAAAGATGCAATTTTGGCTTTACCTTTCACAAATAATTCAGGATTTCTTTTTTAAAATATTCTTGGCACAGAGAAGTCATTGTGTGAAAGTTCCCCCCCAAAACAACAGTTGTTTTCATTGATCTTACAGGCTACTCAAACTACAGATTTCTATCAAAGTGATTAAGCAAATATAGGAGCAAAATATGAATATCGTTTGTTTTATCAGTTTTAAAAGGCTACGAAAATGATGCTGGTTCACATTTCATACCACTCCAAAATGAGCAAGACTGATTAAATAGAATCCATTCATGTCAAGTATTTAAAAGTTGTTTGCTTTAGCTATCTCACTCTTCTATGTATTAGACAACCTACTGCTCATTACCAGTGTATAGCACAATTAGGTCTTTAAAACGAAGTATTGGACCTTCAGAACTTCCCAGCTGCCTTTGAATGCACTGGCACACACGTTTGCCATGCCAAATCCAGATTTACTTGTTTCAGCATGGAAGCTTAAGGTGTATGTCTGAATTCTGATCAAACTCCTAAAAGCTTGAAACCTTGTAACTGAGTTTAATAAACCATATTCAGTGGTTTCTGGAGTTCTTTTTTTTACAGATGCAAAACTGCATCTGTTGTTAGTTTGGTAATGAAGACCTTATATGACTAGTATCACTCACATTTTCTATCAAATATACATAATCCTGATGGAAAAAAAAAACCCACTGTATCCTTAAATCTAGTTTTATTCTCTCCAAGCACAAGGAGTTGTATCCTGTTCTCACTTTAGGAATGTGTATTCAGAGAGGATCATGCACATTCTTACCAAGCTGATACCAACCAGCATTGACAACTTCTTTTAGCCAGACGTTACCTGAAGACAGAAGCTTGTGAGTGCGTAAGAAACTGATTGCCAGGCGCATTATGGATGCCTTATCCAGGTGGGAACTGACATTGTGGGGCAGGGGCAGCTCGTGGGCCAGTTCATAGAAAACTTCGGTCTCTTTGCTTCTTCTGCATCTTGCTGCATCTCTCGATTTCTCCTTCCTCCGTTCTGAACTGCTCCTGGCAGGTAAAGGAGAGAAAGGAAAAAGCATTTCTTGAAATGCAATTCATGACTTGGGAGAGGCATTTACAAGACTAAGTCTTGTCAGCAATGAATCCATTCTGTCAGCTGGTTTAAATTCAATTCACCAAACATTAATATCTATTTGCTCCTTCTGGAAAATCAGCCTTTGGACCTCCTTTTGAATGTAACAGATATAAGAACTGTCTTAGGTGAGAGATTCAAAATGAAATGGCAGACTATTATTCCTGGAATAATAATAAATAATTCCTGGAACTAACATTCAGGAAATGTTAAAAATTGTGTGATATCTAAATTTTTTTTTTATTGTTGTTCAATCTACATAAATTTACTTGAAAAATACTCCAGGATGAGGTGACAATCCATTTTAAAGCTGGAGAAACTGCAGTGTGTGTGGCTGTCACAGATAAAATGAGTTGCAATTGCTGTTCCCTGCATTAAAACAAAGGTAATAATAGGGTATCCGACTGTTTGTATATACAGCTGTCTCAGCTTGTAGCACTACTCTGGTAAACCAACTTTCCTTGACCATGAAGAACATAAAATGGGAAAGAAAATACTACTGCATGCAAGAAACCGCTCCTTAGTAAAAGCTATTCTAATGAAATCACCGTCTCTCCATTGTCTATGAGAACAAGCTCCTTGAGTGAAATAACAAAACGAATAGCGCCAGCCTCCCTCAAACTCCATAGAGAACAGAAGAGCAGGAAAAAACAAAGGGGAAGACATTTTATGAAGCAAGTATGCAAAACTAAGCCACCAAGGGACACAAATCTAAATTTAACATGTGAAAAACACAAAGGCTACATTTGTTATGGATTTGGGATAGGATAGTTTAAGAGAAAACTTCACTGACTAATGTTGTTTCATAAAGTACAACTCTAATTTCTGAGCACGAAGAACCCAAATTCATTCAAAACCTGCTTAAAAACTACTATTTCAACGCCATGTAGCACTGCTGATATTACAAGTTTCCCCCACTTGCATGACTTGAGGTTTTGTACCTTAGTCACTTCAATACATAATACATTTATCTTCTGGCAGACTCCAGTAACACCGTATCAGCGCAAACAGCACAGCTTGGATGAGCGCAGGCTGTGGAAGAGACCAGCCACACTGTTTCTGCTGATGTGCATTTGTTTCCAGAATCAGTAGAGGCAGCTCCCCACTTGCCAGGCCTTCTAAATACAAAGCGTATTATAACCTGCTATTTCCAATGTTAGCGTAAAGTAACGAGTTTATAAAGTTTAAAAAAAATCCCCATCAAAACAGGATATTTCACTAACTATATTCTTTCATGTGAAGCAGATGAGGAAAACAAACAGTGCAACAAGTATTAACCACATCACTTAATCCTAGAAGCTGTTCAACTCGTGGCTGGTACAATGTAGAACTGGATAAAATAAAAAATAAAAAAAGAGTTTTAATACATACTAATGTATTTTAGAGAAGAGGATCATTTCTAGAAGAGCCAGACTGACTGCAGAAGTTTCTAGCATGGAAATTACAGGTGGCTTCAAAAATTATAAGAAAAATAGCCAGGGTATGCGTTAAGTGCTAAGAGCAAAGTTACAGTAAGGTCTTTCCTGGGGCCCACGCAAGGCTGGGTGTTCATCATCTTCCAAAGCAGGAATCTGCTCACAGCACATCAGTAGCGATCCCATGCGGCAAAACACTTGAAGCTGGGCATAGGCTTGAGGATCAGATCGGTGGGACAGCAGGTGTTTGGGTGTGCTAACAGAGCACAGGGCCTCATAAATGCTTACGGTATCTTCTCAAGATCCATGATCAGCCTTTGGCAAACCTCTTTCACAATTATTTTGCCCGAGGTGAACGTTTTCTAACATGGTATCTGATACAGGAGGTATGTACAGGATGAGACCAACACGCATTTCGGTACGTAACAGCAAGATTCAACTTTGGTAACAACTTCAGTGGCATTGCTGGAGAGAGTGCCAAGCCATGCAAGTCTGAATCTGAAGCATCAGATATTCACAAGGTAACACTAACTCCTTACTTTTCTCTTTGCCAAATAGGGGTCAGTTTTATAGGCACATAAAAAGAAAAACAGTCCCTTCATACACAGACGTCCCTGAACGTACAACAGAAAATGCCCCATGTCATCCTGGGGCAGACGCAGGGAATGGGAGAGCCACATAAATTACTTACACAGATGTTTTTTCAGAGGTACTTCTTTCTCTCTAAAGAAAAATGTGTCTATGCTGTGCCTATAAAGATTCCAGTCTGGGAAAAATTCTTCTTAGTTTCTAATTCTACTACTGAAATAAAAGGTTAGAAACAAAGCAAAACCAAAAAGAACATAAATTATGCAGCAATATTTATGAGAATCACCAATTGCAGCTTGGAAAATCTAACTTGAACCACAAATCTTTGAGCTCTGCTCTAAATCTAGAGCCCATGATTTTCACATTAGAACCAGCTTGGGGAAAACATGGTCCAATCCCTCCTCATTTAAATACTAAATTTTGGGAGCTAGGGCCAAAGCTATGTCGCAATTCATGAAGGAAAAAACGGGTTGTATAAGAGAGGGTTGGGTCTCTCAAGATGCCACTCCAGCCACGAAGAAAAATATTTAGTTTTGCTAACCTCTGTAAATATAATTGTCAAACGCGGCTAATGAGACAAGCTGGTTTCATTAACCATGGGTTGCCCAAGATTTGTAACAAGTAATGCTATGAGCAGAACATGATTTTTTCTCCGTGCTGCAAATGCCTTCGCTCAGCACTGCCTCTGACAGCAGTTCACGGCTTCTCTGTAACGAGACGTAGTTCATCGCACGCCACCCGAGAGTCTTCTTGACTTGAAAAATGAGAGGAAGAATCTGCCTATTTGGCTGCTTTCAAAAGACATTCTTGCTCACACGTTATCATTTTAAATAAACAAACAATTTGCTTGTTAAGCATTTCCCCGTGTGGTTTCCTGCACCTCAATTTTCCTCCTCTTCTTCCCTAGCTCAGCACACCCTCAAGTTGGGTTGTTACTGTCGCCAGGCAAGTACAAGCATGGAGGCACAAAACAACCCCCCAGCCCCATGTCCCACACCATTTCCCCCAAGCAGACAGCTATGCTTGCTCTTTCCCTGTTTCAAAGACTGTCACTTAGCACTCATTCGTCTTGGTTGCACAAAAGCCTCCAAAACCCGCAGTCAAGTGATACAACTCTGCAGAACGCAGTATTTTCATGGTTTTCCTTTGCAGGCGGCCGGCCTTCACACCTCCCTGCAGCTGTCCCCATTTTATTCACTTGGTGAGCTTTTGTCCCTGGGCAAGGCTTGGCTACCCATAGCCGGAAAGCGAAAACGTAACTCCTCATCAGCCTCGTCTGAGGGCCAGGCAGAAAGGTTTACACTGAATCCTGCTCATGGATCATTAGGACAATAGAGGAAAGGCATAGGCTGCAGCTAATTTATGAATCATTCCCTCCCAGCATATAAACCACCCACTTATGTGGCAAAAACGAGCACACATGTGCGTCACTACTTGGAGAAAGTGACGCAAGCAAAGGCAGAAACCTCCCTCACCCAGACCTGTGTCAGATTTTTAAAAATGCAGAGGGGAAAGAGAGGAGAAAGTCACCGTTGATCAACCCACCCATTCCCACTTACAAGGCCGGGAGGTCCTGCAGGGAAGCCTCCCTCATGCCTTGCTCTCTGAGGAGTCCCGGGACCTGGCAGGATCCGGCCCTGCTTCACAGACTTGCACGCTCATGCTGTAATCACAGCATGATCACAGACTGTTCTTAAAACAACAAGAAAGGGATGGGAAAGCTCAAATCTCCACTGGAAACAGGGTGATGGAGCTCAGGAGCAGGCCTGGGGTCTCCAGTCAGGACCCAGACCACTTGCTCCCGGCCATGTCTGGTTTGCCTTCTGAAAACAGAAGTTACGGGCCGCTGCCTGCACGCAGCCACACCAAACAACCAGCACGTGTTGGCAGTTTCAGGTGAAGCTCCCAAGCTGTCAGGAGCTAAAGCTCTCCATGTTTCTTCCACGGACCCAGACACCAAGCCAGCCCAAAGGGCACACCCATGCTTGCCCAGCACGCAGATCTGCTGGTGGGGAGCATCCAAGCGGGCGCAGCAGTGCTGGCGGGGGCCGGATTCCTATCCCCTCACTCATCCCGGCACCCTTGCAACAGAGCTGTACTGAAATCAGTGGGAATGCCTGCAGACGAAGACCTTGATCGCTCGGGGTTCAGATCATAATCTAGCTTTCAGCAGCCTCTCTGGCTGCAGTACTGGAAACTCCAGGCACGGAAAAACCTGAAGCCCCACATAACCACTCCTGTCCAAACAACCTTGCAAAACTATCGCGTTGGCTTGGGGACCCGTCCTCCCGGTGGCTTCAGACCCCTGCAGGTGGGAGCAATCCCACCTGCTACCCGTCAAAGCCCTTGGTACCTACTCAGCCAACGATGATGCTGGGTGGTCAGCTTCAGCCATCCTCCTGATGTCTAGGACATTGACAGCCTCTTTGAAACTTGCGGAGCAGACTGCACTGCGTCCCAGGCTGCGATAGCAACCTCCAGTTCAGGGTTTTGCTGCTCTCAATGAGTCCACTTGGATCGCTACTTTCCTCGTGTAAAACTAGGCAGCACAGTAACTGTGCTGAATTATTCTCCCACCTTTTAGGGCTCAGATCAAAGAAGATTTTAGAGAAATCTTCTTGCCTGAGAATACCTTGTATGTAATCTGGTAGCCTTCACTCATACCTACACAGTGTGACACGGACATAAAACCTTTTGAAATACATACTTCAGATTGACTTCTCTCAATTTCCTTCACTATTTTGGTGACCCTTGGACTTTGCTTCAGACTGCCTTGTATGCAAGCTAGTAAAACAGCAAGCATATTACTTTATATCCAGTGGCTGGTTATTAAATGTTTCTAGCTCCAGCACTTTAAAGGTCAAGAATCCACAGTTAATTAAGCTGTCACATGAAATTTCTGTAGTAAACTCTCATTTCAAATGGTTTAGAGTTAAAACTTCAAATACTAACTTGCAGAGCAAGAAAAATACATTCTAGGGATGAAAAGATAAGAAAATATTTTACTATACACATAAAACAAATGAAGAAAACTGATTGGATGCTTAGCATTAAAAAGATTTTCCAATTCAAACCAGTAAAAACTCAGTAAAAAAATTTTAATGGGCAGTACTATCTTAGATAATGACAAAGATTTATTTCAAACTAGCAAATGCATTTTTTGCTGTGTTTACATTTTGCTTTACCTTCTGCATAGAAAATCCCTAGATGATTTATAAACTACCATAATATCTAAAAAGGAATTTCACTCACTGTGAGGCACTCCATAGCTATCTCAGACCCATGCCGCTTGACGGCCCTGGAGATGTGCTTCCACAGGGCACCAAGCAGCCAGCAGTCACGCTTACTTAGCCTTAAAATTCCTTTACAGAGTATTCACGCAGCTTTGTAACCATTCTACTCGACCAGCAGTTTATTCTGGATGGCATGCTGTGCTTTTTGAAAGCCCCCTCCATTAAAGTAATAAAAGTGACCATCAGCAAATAAAAAGTGCTACAAACAGCAATTTATTCACTCACCAGGAACTTGGACCTCAATATGAAAGCTGTCAATGAAACCCATACACAGTACCATACAGATCCCTCATACCTGATCTCTTTCCAGTGAAAATAATTATTTCTAAAATCTGAAAATGCACTAGATGAGCAAGTTCAGCACACCAGCAAGAGCAAAGGAAGGGGAAGGACACAGAGTTATTCTCAGACTGAGAGAAAAAAAATGGCCTGAAAATATATGTAGTGCTCATGTTTGTTTAGTGCTAAAACAGCATTGTTGCACACTGGGATGCAGTACCCAGTGCACAGACAAAACAAATATAAACTCCAGCAAAATAGGGAATTTGTTAATAGAGGAAATGAGAGTTCGAAGGTAACAAGAAAAGCTAGTGGCAGAAAAGGCTATTACAAAAATAAGGAAATGAAATACCTTCCACCCTTCCTTTAAAGCTGCTTTAACTTACAGCATCTCACCACTGACTCCTTGGTTTGTTTGGGGGACTTCTTATGTTTTATGTACATACCGATTAAATAACAAATCACTGCTAGTTCAACAAACACTGGCACCTACTGCCATATCAATATGTGATGCCATTCTTTCCTCCCCGTTTAAAACTAAAGGGTAGATTTAACGAGAGTCAGGAAAATGAGAAATGCCAAAGACTCAGGGACAGATCAGGGAAGAGTTCATGGTAAGGGCAGGGAACTCATTTCTGTTCTCATCAGGCCTTTCCAAAGGATGCTTAGCACGATATGGGACTTGGCTAGTACAAGTAGAGTATCACGAAATGAGGCCTAAGAGAACACTAGACTTCTGGTGTCTTTAAGCTGAGCATGGACTCAGTGAACCATCAGTATGTCACTCTAGGATCACCACAGCTGACAGTAACATAGCCATGAATATGGTTTCTTGAACATGGAACACATCAGATCTTTAGATAGGTGCAAGGAAGACAAAGCCAGGCTCTTTACAGTGGTGCCCAGTGACAGGACAAGAGGCAATGGGCACACACTGGAACATAAGAGGTTCCCTCTGAACATCAGGAAGCAATTCCTTACCGTGCAGGTGACGGAGCACTGGCACAGGTTGCCCAGAGAGCCTGTGGATTCTCCATCCTGGGAGATCTTCAAAAGCCGCCTGGACATGGTCCTGGGCAACCTGCTCTAGGTGGTCCTTCTTGAGCAGGGAGTTGGACCAGATGACCTCCAGAGGTCCCTTCCAACCTCAGCCATTCTGTGGTTCTGTGAAATCCCATATGAACTTTAAGACCAGCCTCCCCAGTGTCTGAAGCTCTGATAGCATCTAAAATCTATAGTCCTGACAATTATGCATTACCGAATTTGCAATTTATTTATTTTAATGAAAATTCCTGTCATTCATTTCTGAAAAAAGGTACGCTGAGACAAAAAAAATTATACCTATGCATTTTAAAAATACTTGTAATCACTTGCATCTTACATTTTATGCAATTGTTAAGATAAAAACTCTTTGTACCTCCAATTTGAAGTACCACTGTGAATATTAGCTATCCCAGTAGCTAAAAAGTACTTTGGGAGTTTGATGTTGAGAACCTTATTGAGGCTGCTGGAGCCCTGATATTTTTTAAAGCATTTAGGTTTGCAATATGCCACCAGAGTCTGATAAATTTAATCACAGTAAGCAAAACAATGTCCACAGGATTTATGTCCTACCATTTTCTCTCTAGTTTTATGAGTACCTTGAACTGGAGAGATAAGTATTAGGATTTCAGCAGCCATTAATTTGGCCCTGGATTATTTTACGATGCTGAGAGCGCAGCCCATCCGTCAGTCTCCATGCCAGCATGAACCTGGCACCTTAGAAGATGTGCTGAACACGTTGCTCCTGGGGCAAGGCACAGCCCCTGGGAACGGCATGAGGCGCATGCCATGCGAAGAAGATGTCGGGCTGCTGTTTGATCAGCAGGTAGAGCAGACATAGGCATCGCCTTTTTGCCTTTTCGACCCATCCCCTGCATTCAGGCTAGAGGAGCACAGCACGGTGGAGAAACACTTCTCATGGCTTAGTTTTCAGGCAGAGCAGTTTCCTGCTGCAAGTCACTGTGCGCTCAGCAAGCCCCAGTGCTGGCCACAGAAAGAGGCAGGATGGCTCCGGATCATCCCGCAAAGCTGCAGCCCACACTTAAGCAGATCAGAGAACCAACTCCCCTGTGTTCTTAAATACTAAGGAAATCGTGAGAGAAACAAAATGCCCAGGACATGACCAAACCTCAACTGGAGGAGAACAAAGCCTTCTAAACTCTTCTAAAATCTTCCCTCCTGAGACTAGTTTTGCACTGCTCTGCTCAGTCAAGATAGGGGATCACGGATTCCTTCCCTGTGGCAATCAACTCTGATACCAGCCAAGACACAGCAAGCTTCAGAGATAACTTGTAGACTAAAAGGAAAAAACAGACCCACTGAACAACTCTACAGAAAGGACTGTTTCAACATTGGCTGAAACTGAACATGCTTTCAGCCAGCCATTTTTGGGGTGATAAATGTACAACTCTGCTTTTCTTCATGGTTTCTGCTCACACATTCAAGAATACCTACAGCACAGCTAGAGCTGGAATCGCACCGCAACAGCGGGGATAAGGTTATGACAACGCACAACCCGAGATCTCTATCAATGATTTGTGTTCTGAGCGATTACAGATTCTTATCTTGTGGCTTTACTTGTAGTAATCAGTCAATTTTGACAGCTAATCTAAGGGTCCATACATATTGTTGCTCAGAAGCTCAGCAGGTATTGCTGAGATCTGTTTTCAGATAACCCAACTATTTACCTACTTTAAAAAACACATACCAAAGGATGTGCTTTATCTCTTCACCACCGGGTTAAAGCTAAAGGTGAACGAAGTGCAATTCACAGGCTGGTGGGGCCCAGAAGTTAAACTCAAAACCAGCCTCATTTTTCAGATGGGACACTGACCACATCCCAGCCCATATCCAACCACAAAGAGCATTATTTATCAGGATGGTGCAACTGCAAGTAAACAAGGACAATTTTTCATTTACGCTTTATTTCAAGCCTAAGGGACAAATATTGCTATCACATGACTACAATATCACTAGTACACATACTTACCCTGGTAGCACTTCAGCCTCAAACCCCCTCAACTATAAACAGTTGAAAGAGTCATGCTGAAACTTGTTGACAAATCCCGAATTTTACAATCTAATGCTGCGTTACGATGTGGGCAATACCCACTGAAATTTGTGGAGCCTGTGGTTAAAATCTCTGGCGCTTCACCAGGCTCAGACACATATCCCACGACATTTTATCTCGTCGCATTGGCACATATGCTGACAGGTTCACACAAGGGGCCTTTGTGGATAGGAACAATGAGAGAGGCGCGCACAGAACAGGAAAATGGGTGGTGACCACCAAGGACTGGAAAAAAGCCTCTTTCAAAGGAAGGTCTTTGAAAACACTCATTACACCCCACCCAGCTATTTTCACTACAATATTTCAGTACATAAAAACAACACAGGGAAAATAAACAGCCCACCCTTAAATATGCTGTAGGCTCTTCAGCCCCTGAAAAATGATCAGCAAGCTGTAACGCTGCAGAAATCTTCACCAAGCGGAGCTGTGTGAGAGGTCTGCAAGCATCCACCGTAACCTCCCCCCACCAGCGGTCTGACGTGTCTCCAGTCTCTCTGCATAAGCACAGTCAATCAGACATCTTTATTTTCAGAGTAAAGTCATGAAAATTTCAAACTGCATTGGCTGGTAAATAAATGACAGTGAGCATTTATAGGGATCATAAAGTAAATATATTGTGACAACTTAAAAAATTGTTGAAGAAGTGAATGGCCTTCCACACTGCATTCCAGTTATGCTTTTTGCCTTGTATTTGCTAATTTCATCAATTAAAGCAGTAGTTAGAACTAATAAAATATTTAAGATAGAACAGCTGCAAGACAGAAAAGGAGCAATAAAACCGAACCATAATGAAATGGGGCTCTGAAATCAGCACATACTCAAAGGCTAGAGGCCAGCCTTCAAGGTATGGAGGCCAGGGTTTCACAGAGGCTTGCCTCCACCGCAGTCGGTGAGGTTACCAGAAAAGCAAAGATTGAGCAGGTGAACCTCTCCCAGCCTTGGGAACACAAAATGATGTGCTCCTTCTCCTAAGGTGTTGGGCTGCTCTGTGCTGATGCCCTCCACAGCGCTCTGACACCCAAATTCAGTCTATAAAGATAGCAGAGCATCTACAAAGGAAATTCTGCCAGCCTGCTGATCATGTTGCTTTGTTTCAAGCACATGGTCTTTGCATTGGATGCTCAAAAGACTGCGGTGGTGGTGCACACCAGCCCAAAATTAGAATGTTTTGCCTCCTTTAGAGAATGTTCAAAGCAATCATCAAAATTACTTGGACCACTGTTAATAAGCTGTGTCTTGTCCTTCCAAAGTGTCAAATCCTTTAAACACTGCTGTTAATAAAGTTAAGAAAACAGCTCTTGCAATAAAAATCTTTATGAAATGATGTTGACTCTTCTTTACTTTTTGGACCTTGATCATTTTAATGCGTGCTCAGTTACAATGCAATTTAATGGTTTCTCCGTCTCCCTCTCTTGGTCATTTGCAGACATCCACAATAAGATGGATGTCCAGAGGCCCAGAAAGACAGATTAAACAACCAGTTCTTTGGCAAGGAGGGAATAATAATTCTTCAGAACAACAATACAGACATTCCTAAATTTTAATTATTCCATGTAATGTAGTTTCCTCAACTTCCTGAAACAACTATCCAGTGTAAATCCTGAGAGCCAGGCTACATTTTTTGTCCTCTGGGGTGTGAGTTTTATCTGTACAAACATCCTGGGACATAACTCAGTCCCTGCTTTCTTTTCAGGGGGCTGTTATTTTATACCGTAGCTCTTTAATTGTCTTTCTCCTCTTCATTAAGCCATCAGGTAAACTGAAGTAGTGGCAACTTCACATGGTGTGATTTTGATCTCTCATTAGTGTTTAGGTCTGTCACTAGTTTAAACTGATAAAATAGAAGATTAGTAGCTTGATTTTGGTCTCCTCTTATTACATGGGAAAATGAGTCGCCTACCAAAGGGTGAGGCTATTTCACCTATATGGCCAGAAAACCAGCAATCACTTCAGCAGTGTTGGGCAATTCTTCTAGATTTACAGCTCAAATCAGAAACTGGAGTCATGTACTTCAGGGGAATTGGTGCCCCCCTGCACACGTACCTGCTTATAGGCCATCAGTAACCATCTCCTGCCCCTCTCATTTAGACAACTGCAGTGCTACACTGGGTGGGAAGAATAAAGAAGCTGGTGATCACTCCGGCATTTTCTCTGGCACTCTCTTCCCAGTGTGCAGACAGGATGTTCCCTCCTGCTCCAACCTCAGGTTAAACATTTCGGGCTAACGTGCTGCAATACTGTGCTCCAAATGCCAGGGCAGCCAAACTCGCTCCCTGATGCTATTGCCCTCTCTGTATGTGGCTGCACCAGAGGCGAGCTTAACCAATGCGTGTCATCTCAAAAAAGTAGCACAAGTCACTGAGAAGTTATTTTTCTGAACAAAACCCTCATCATTTCTTAGCAAAGACTTTTCTTTGGCTGCTAGCAGTGCCATGATGAGCGCTCTCGTGGCTGAGCTGCCTCACAGGATCCAGCAGAAGCAAGGGCAACGTCGAAACTCCAGTTCTTGAGGAGGAAACAATTGTGGCCTCTCCAAGCTCAACTGCAGAATTTCAAGTATTTTAAAAATTAAGGCTTGGTTCTGTCAGGAAATGGCCGCCAGCTCTTCTGATGCATAGCCCTGAATAACTAATTGCTCACTACACAAAGACTTTCAGAAGGCAGTCCACGGTTGTATCACAAACCGTGAATAACCGGATGTAGTCGTACTGTTTCAGCATTTCTTGCTTTGTCTGTGTTTCTTTTCCTACTACTGCTGAATAACTCCTCAAACTTCTATGTATCTAGAATCAAAGGATGGCTGCTCTAGACAAGTATAAAAGATGATGGTGAATGAATGGGAAGCTGCAAAGCTGGGAAGCATTCAGAGTGTATACAAAGGCATAGTCACAATGCAAGAGTTCTCTTTTTTTTTTTTAAACTTCAGAACTATGAAATAACAAATCAGTATTTTGCCATTATTGCTGCTGGAGCTTTTACTCTCCCCAAAGTTAAGCAAACAAGGCATGTGCATATATTGGGCCTGATTCTCATCGCCATCACTGTCCCATTACCCCAGAAGGGCAGGAGGTGGGGGTCTAAGAACAATAATAAATTATAGTTATGGCAACAGTATGCGGTAGATAAAACCCAGTTATTCCAGATAAGAAGCTAGATTTTTTTTGTTTAATTCATTACAATTCACAGATGTGATCTTAACAGTAAGGTCCCTCGCATTCTCTTAACGAAAGACACACTACAATCAGCCAGGCCTTGGACATATATCAGAACTTAGCCTTTCAGTTGTGCATAAGTCAGCATCAGCAGGGCAATGAAACAAGCTCAGAAAGAATAACCATCCTCTCTGCTCACGTAAATCAGCATGACTCCATGGGCTTCGCAGAGATGCTCCCGTTCGCATCTATCAAGGTGTGGTACCTCGATATTTCATTATTCCGATTCTAACTGTATAGTAGCCAAATTTCTGTCAAGACAGCCCAAGATACACATGCTGAAATGCATGCAACTCTATCAGTACATGCATAGGGGGTCACAAGAATTACACAAAACAGATGGCGCTCCCCAAGACGAGGGCGAGGGTGCACTCATCCTTTTGGAGCTGACAGTCTCAATAACTACCAGCACTGTTCTGGAAACATACCTCGTGCCTCCTTAGAGCAGTTCTTGGAAAACACAACTTTTTTTCTTGTCCTTTTCAAAATTAAATAACTTAATCAACTAACCCAGGTTGTTCCAAAAATTACTTTCTCAGGAGAAGCAGAAAGAAAAAGAGGGGGGAAGGGGATGAGAAAAGAAGCTGCACTCACTGCCAAAAACAACGATTTTGTGTTTTCTAATGACAACTGAGATGGTACACAGGCCAAAGATGAGGTATGCTGAAAAACAACTGTACCATAAGCCTACCCAAAATGAAAGTGCAAAAGAAAGGTGAGGCAGGCACAGAGCGAGCAGATGTACCTGTGTTGGTCCAAGCTGAATCCAAAAGGCAACATTGCTTGCATCAGTGTATCCTTTTGAGTTGTATTTGTATGCCAGTGAGGTTAACAACATTTCTATAAAATATGCTGCCATGGCCAAGAGTAGTTGCAAAAGGATTTTTATCCCTTCACAGACAGAGAAAGAAGACCAAAAAAAAAAAAAAAAAACCATGAATAAATATTTAAGTCTTTTACTGGAACAGTCAGTGTGAAATGCATTTAAGATTAAGAAACCTTTATAATGCAATGTGTACGGCAAACAACATCAATAATTAGTTTTAAAGAGCAAGGCATAGCACACCTAATGGAGTCAATCCAAATCGTACAAACATGATTTCAAGTTGATTTAATATAGTTTTTATCAAATACTGCATTTATGAAATAATAAACCTTAGAGAAATACAGCTTACGTACATCATTTTACTCCCAATTTTTTTCATCTCATTCACCACTGTACATAACAACCACCAACATCAACTTTCCCCCCTAGTTCTTATTATCATTTCCTCATACATGTAATGGACTTCCACCAATTTCTGCTGACTCCCACTACTCTTTCGAAGAAAACTTGAAAACATTTGAAAAAAAAATTTCCAAGGGCTGTAAGAGAACAATGGTCATTAGCAGAGCAAACCCACACTGGTGAACATTTCAACGACAACTTCTCCACCTTGGAGGGGTCCAGCATCTCAGATCACTGCCTAATAATCAAATAGGTGATTTTTATGAACAGTATGAAATAGAGCTTTATTAACTGCCAATAAATGTTTATCACAGCTGAGAAGTTTTTTTAGCATTAACTAACAAAAGTTGGAAAAAGTCTTTCTAAAAGCACAGGGAGTAAAGTCTGCCCACAGCGCAACAAGAAATGGGAAAGTCCACTGGTCTATTATATTTTCAATAAAACTTCAAACCAGAGCGGAGGTAAGGCATAGGCCTGTGCCCTCTGCAGATGCAGGATTTTATTCATTATGATTATAGCACGTTTTATTAAAATCCTGCATGAAGACATGTTTCCCTGAAGCTCTGGCTTACTAACAGTGCTAGGAGAAGGATGAATGACCGCGTCAAGCCTCATCAGTCCAGAAAGGACGAATGCCAACAACTTGTCTAATCTGTAGATCAGAGGTTACAGGTTTCACTTGAATTAATATAATTTGAATCTGAGCATTTCTTTGAAAGAACAACCCGGTCATTTTAAGCAACTTTCACGGCTAGAGAACCAACACGCTCTAACATTTAGTATGTTGTTCTACTGGTCAGTCACCTTCACTGTCAAAATATTTGCACAGATTTTATTTTTCCTCCATAAGAATTACTTTCTCACTGCCTATTTTTATAGGTCTGAAGTTATTTGGGGCATATAGGTGTGCCAACCTGATACCACGTGACTTTCAGCCTCAGTTTTATATTCTCAAAAAAAATCTTCTAACTAGCAAGTCTTGCATCACCGATACGTTCTGTGCAAAAACACCATTCAAATTCAAAACAAACATTTAAAATGAGAAAACTTCAGGCTGAGCAGTAACGAATGCAGAATTACAAACTGGAGTCTGGCCAGAGCAGAGAGGAAAGACAGAGAAACAAGCAAGATAAGCTGTAGGGTTTGGGGAGAGAAAAAATATAAACAACCCACAGCTCCCAGAAAATACAGTGCTTGCACCTATGCTGTTTCTCCTTCTGCATTACGTATGTACCAGCCACAGCAAATCGTTATTTAGGTGCTTTTGGAATTACACCGTTCACTAGTACTCACCACCACACAACTTTGTCTGGCATGAACATTTCTACAGACGAGCTGTGGCTGACAGTAAAAAAAAAATCCACAGGTGGCCAAAGGTAGTATCTGTAAAGCCTGCTGCCATATCATCTCTCTCCAGCGCTTACATGGGAAGGACTGAATTGCCAAGGAGTATATCCTCTGATTTAGGGTTGACTCAAAACAGCTCTGCACAGCCAGCCTCCAAACATGTCTTTCTCATGCATTATGGGAGCTACAGCTACTTAAACCATCATCTTGAAATATTAAACTACTCACTTCCTCGCTTTAGCATTAAAAAACAAAACAGCAACAAAACAACTCGGAAAATCATCCCCGACATGTAGAGCAGGATGTCTCACACCTGTCCCATCAGACTCCAATTCAGCGCGTACTTCCAGTATTGACACTCATCCCCCACACAAACAGGGATCCCAAATACACTGGGGAACAGCAAAAACCATGTGAAACTCCATCCAAACAATGGTACTTGTGGTATGATGAAGGAATAGGACACAACAGGAACCCAACAAAGTCCAGGACGAAGGACTAGCCTGCAACGCCACAAAGGCAAAGTCTCCCCTCCACAAGTCCCCCTGCGGGGGATCACGCCTGTCCCTGGGACCTGTTCTCACCTCATGGCATTATCCTGATGTCCATGGGTAACAGACCAGAACACAGCTCTTCCAAAAAAGTTTTGTTTTCTGTTTTCATGTCTTGTGTCAATGTCAATAAACAGAAAAGACTTTGCTTTCAGATTTGCCTATGACATGTCACACTCCTGATATCAGACCAGCTGCTAGAAGAAGACAGTCACTGTTCCTCATTGGAAGGACCATCCAAGTTTCTGCATCAGTTCTGTTACTTGGCTGCCAAGAGAGGAGCATAAAGCTTTAAAAAAGAAAGCAGGTAGTAAAAATAAATTGGGGAGAACTTCACACAAAACAAGGGGTCCACATGGAAAAAGTAACTATTTCTACAAGTCCATTACAAAAAGCAATGAAAGTTTCATGTAATTTCATAGGCCAAGAAAGAATGAATGTCTAGCTAGCTTATCATACAGTATTTCCAATACCTAAAAAATATATCACTACAGAAAAAATAAATTCATTTATATATATAAATTCACTATATATTTATTTATAAAATTATTGAGGAGTATTTGAAATTGTTACCACTTTAAGTAAAGCAAGAAGGGTCACTAACAGAGCTTCATTAAATGATTTTTTCTACCACAAAGAGGCCTGAAGCATAGGGAGAACTGGAAACCAGATTTTTATCAAGCCATCTCTGGCGGAAGTAGATAACACAATTCAGAAAATGGGAGAAAGATTTGGGAGTGCCGTCAGCAGACTTAGGGAGAGGAAGGGGAAAGGAGACAACCAAAAAAAATCCCATGGGTGCAGAAAGACTTCAAGGGCATGGAAAATATTTTTCAGTGCAGACCTAGAATTAGATAAAGAGAGAAGTGGGAGAACTGTTCAACATAAGTGTCTTGCTTCACATAGTGTGAAAGGTGCAAGCGTGGTTGAAATACAGGAACATCTAGACTCTGTTAAGTCCCAGTTATGCAAGCAGTGATCATCTTAACTAACCAAGCTTTGAGAACAGTCAGAAGGACAAAGATAAATTCAGTTTAACTCCATGAATAACACTTTTAAGATGAAAAGGGTCCAGCCCACCCAGTAGCTTCATCAGCCTGATGTACCAAGACTTAGTAGATCAGAAATGGTCTAAAGAAGGAGCCACTTCGCATTCCCACAAAGATATGGTAAAGAAAAGTTAAGACATAAAAACTCTTAGAAACAATAAACATATACCCTCTATTCAGTAGTACCTTCACATAAACATATAAGGCTACAACTGTGCAGACACAGCTTTACATCAGGATCTATTTTCTATTCGCACAAGTGTTTCCCCCCACTCCCCATGCTGCTGCCCACCAACTTGCTCTTTCCTCACCCATGCAAATCTCCCAAGACTGCTCAGTAAGCCTCACGGCTAGTACTTGCACATTCGAGACCGCTCTCGGCCCCTTCTCAGAAAGGTACGTGCTCTCCTAGGAAGGAGAGCTCTCCCTTCCAGTAGCGACAGTTTCATTTACTGGAAAGCCTTTGGCACTGTCTTTCCTACCTCTGGCCTGAACAAACTTCTGTCAGTCCAAACAGCCCAGGTCTCCCATGCTTTACTCTGGTTTGACTGCCCACCTAAACTCCCTAAAATAGCAAATTTTCTAGCAGGCTTCTATCTCTGACCATAGCGTAACTCAGCAGGCCTGGACACGGTGAGCGCTTGCAACCTCCTCTCCGAAGACGAGTGGGACCTACAAGAGCTTAGGCTGAGACCAGCCAGTCTCAGGACTCGGTTCTGCAGTAGCTTGCATCTCCCCATGCATTTTACACTGCCTTTTCAGCAAAGAGACCGTTTTCCTAAAGCTCTCAATGCTTCATGCTGCTGTTTTCAGTGATTTTGTGGTCTATTCCCCTATTTCACTTTGTCATCAGGGAATAAGGGACTATTTTCTGCAGTGAAACAGTTTTGTCCAACAACCATTCATAGCTACAAGACGACAAATACATACGTAGATACGACAGACAGCAGAGCTACTCCTATTTCTACTTGTGCACTAGAGTTCACCCTCTGGCCTTTTTTTCTAAATGCGCATCAGTTTTGCGACTCCATTTTGTTCTCTGATGTGCTTGTTAACCAGTGCATAAACATGGTGCCAATGTGTTAGCCTGCTTTGCTCTCCAGCTGTGGTGATAGAGACTTGACGTTACTCAAAGTTTTACCTGAAGTTGTGTTTAACACGCCATGAAAAGCGTTAGCTTGTGCATCCCATCCTGCCTGCCTGCGTATTAACAGCTAGCTGTTAGTAACAGTGAACTGCTACTGGCAAGCAGACCTCTGCCCTCATGGTTTCAGGTTATTTTCATAATTTTGTTTTATATCAGTAAACTAAGATTTAGGTTTTCTTCCATTATGGCATTCTTATTATTCTATTATATTGATACCTAATTATTATGCCACAAAAAGCATCTCTGAAGGCCACTAAGTGAAATACACTTGGTGTTCATCTATTTGAACAGCATTGCAAAATAAGAACCTAATTATCTGTACTGATCTATTAACATATTTTAACAGCACACTTTTTTTCCTAAACACTTTGAAGCTACGGAGGGAATACACACAAAACAGGCATAAGACAGAAGCAAATCTCAAAGTATTATACAGCATTACAAACTTATAACAACAGTATTCAGCCACAATAGTAAAAAAGCACTTTAGAACAACACAGACCAATATCACTTGCAAGATTTTTTCAGATAAAAGTACTTTATAAAGTTCTTACATGTGATATTTTCTCCTACATTACAGATGAAAATCAAGGCATTCTTGCACAGTAAAATATCAGAATAGTAGCTTTGTACCTCATACAAGCCTGCACCTATAAGAAGTTGTCTGACCAGCAGCAGCAGGAGTGTGTGCTCCAGCCGATACCCTGCACAGACACGCAGACAAAAAGAGTTTCCCTAAGTTCCACAGTGCCCTTATTTCATTTTTGGGAGCAAGCAAAGTGAGTTCATATGCTTTCACAGAGTGCCTGGCCCAGCAAGGCCCTGGCTTCCCAAGGATTATAGGCATTGCAGTGATACAGCAAAATAGCAACTGGCAGCAAGGGCTGGAGAAGGAACACTGCAGAAAGGGCAGGTTTTTTGAAGGATGGTCAGAGGCAAGCCATTCAGGAATGTGACAGTGTAACTGTCCTTGACATTTTCGAACTGGCAAGCGCTGTACAGCAGTATCCAGGCTGCAAACATAGAATACTTTTAGGTACTGCAATTATAGCTTGGCAGTTGTTCCCTATGTAGCCATTCACAACTGAGTGTCTTTAAATAAATACTTTTATGAACTACAAATGTACCAATCAGCATGTCCAGCTATAACAAGAAATCAATCCTCTTCCAAATATTCCATGGCTAATATTTTACCCTGGACACTGGCCTTCCATCATAAAACCAGGATGAATTCCAGTCATTTAAAAAATGATGAGTCAATTTCAATAGAGATAAAGCTGGTTTAAAAGTAAATTATAAGATTTAAGAAGGTGTGTACGTTTCTATATACACACATTGGAATTACAATATGCACACAAAAACACATGGCTCAGCAGTCTCTGCATCTTCCTTCCCATTTCTGAGTTTTTGTGAACAACTGGGACATGGCTTCAAACTTGTTTCTATCTTAGAGTCAAAACATAAAACAACAACAAAACACAACCAGACAGAAAAGGGAAGTATGAGCCTCACCTAAACACAACCCCAAGAAAGCCTTAGGCTGAAAGCCTTAGTTCATAATTCACAGCCTCACATAATTAACAATAAGTTTACAAGAGTTACCAGGACTGCGATGAGATAAACCATTTTTCTCAGTTTTCATCATTAGCAGATACATTCCAAAAGTTAGGATGGATAAAATTATACTGATACAGCACTTCAAAGCACTATCTACATGCTTTGACTTGGCAATATTGTAGTACAGAAAAAGATTTTATACATATACATATATATGGTAATTACACCCCAGAAAGTTACCCCTGCTAGCATTTAGCATACCCATAATTTTAAAGGCCCTTACCAGCACGGAGAAGGGGAGAAGACAACAAAAAACAGAGGACAGAAGTAGGTTAGAAGCACTAGCAAACATTATCCATTTAAACTGCTAATGGCAAGCTCTGTTGTTATATTTTTATCATTGCTTTTCTGCAAATTACTTTTATCAGTGATAATTTAGCTTTTATTTCATTATCTAGCACAGCAGACAAAAGGAAAACAGATTTGTTTTACAGCAGCTCCAGCACTTGCTCTGTCCATTAACATTGACAGATGAAGGTAAATTAAAGCTCTTAGACCACATTTTCAGCACGCATGGTAATGAAACCTCTGTATCTAACCAATATGTGTTTCTAAAGGAGAACAGAGTGCATGCTAATGATTTTACTTTCTCCATATAGAAGTTTTCGTATTTTAGAGAAAATTACATAGCACATTCTCATATTTTTCTCTGTTATGTTCTATCTGCCCCCAAAAACATCTAAATGTAAACAGGGAGAATCAATGTTTTAAACAAGGTCATTATTGCATTTCAGTTGGCTGAACAGTAAAACAGCACTTTCCTTCCTTCCAGTTTTCTTAAGACCACAAAACCACAGAGAAGTCGTGTTTGATTAAAACATTATATATGCATAAAGAACCCTTGAATGATGTTATGTTGCTCCAACGCTGTTCTTCATCCTTTTTTTAGGGATGTTCTAAGCTATTCTACTTACTTCAATAGAGGTAAACAGATTGCTTTATAACTTTCATCTAAAATAATAAACTTATTCATAGCAGCTAATGTAACTTAGCAGCTGTTCTCGGCAAATGGTGGCCTTTCCATTTAAGTGATAGTATAATGGCTTTGATTACAATTTTGCAAGAAAACCAACAAAATGTTATCAACTCCTCTAAAAATGCAATTAATAGTCATTAGTAATAGCCATTCTCCTAAGCAGTAAAGTCACTTCTGTTCTTGCACGAAATATCCTTTCACCTTAACCTAACCAAAAAGCCTCATTAGCAAAACAGAATTTCCAAAGTCTGTTAACTTGCAGCCAGGTGTTTTGACTGTCTTTGAAGACCACCTACGCTAACATTACAAAATACAACAACAACAAAACAACAACAAAACAAAAACGAAACAAACAAACCCATTTACTTCTAGGTATTTGGGATAGTTTTAATTTGTGACATACAGACCGTATAAAAAGGTTCTCAAAAGCAACAACTATCATTACTGTTTGTTCACTTTGAAATTGCCACCGCAATCCAAGCATAAACATTTATTAACATATAATGCAAAATTAAAAGCTAGTGACAAAGTATTTCAAAGAAAAGAATATTCCATGTTGTAAAAGCAAAATGAAAGAGTTCTCCTACTATAATTTCTTTAATAAGTATTCAGTTGTGTGACAAATTACCCACTGATACTTGTCAAATTCCATTTCGTTTTCTAATAAAAACTTTAGTTTTTCTAGAATAAATTTTTTAAGTCTGAGATAAATTTAGTTTAGTTTTTATGTCCCATCAGCAATCATTACATGACCAATTACAAACAAATTTTACTGCTGGGGCAGGTCACATTGGCGAAAACAGATTAATATTAAAGAGCATGGAAATTTGGAAGAGCAAGAAAATACTTCTTGGACTTCCACCAAGGCAATTTGAAAGCATAAACATGAATATAATTTAATCATTTCCTCACAAGCAGGCTTGGGTACAGGGCTCCCAAAGCAATGATAAAAATGAAGTCACAGTGAATGTATTTTAAGAGGACCTTTACTGAGCAGGGTGAGGAAGAAGAACATGTTAGTTGAATATTTTTAACCAGCTTTCCACAGATGGGTCTAAATCCAGCTCTTACGATTCTTCCCTGTCATAACCCACTCCAGAGGTCAAAGGTTGAAGCTTTCCCAGAGGTTCACTGTGCATAACAAACACTAAGAATTTCCCAAATTTAGTTTACATATAACAGCCCAAGTGCTTCGGCCATTTACATCCCATACAGTCCCATTAGTATTGAACAGGGCATAAGTAAGGGCAGACAAAGGCACAACATCTTCCACATTTTCATTTTGCTTTGTTACTCATGACTGCAAAATTAGTGCTTCTTACTCTCTTTAAAACATGCTTTGAAAGGATGACAATTCCTTTACTGCTAACACACATTTTGTTATAAATAGTGTATTTTTTTCTAATGTATTAAAACTATTAGTGATCTATTATTAAGCCTTACAAAGAGACTTGGGTGTGCTCAGATTTTTTGTTTTGATTAGCAGACCAATGAGTAATTTGAGATCATGAGTCTCCAGCCTAGACTGGAGTAGGTTCAATAACCTATGGCTAACCTGGAGAAATCCTGGAGACATTCGGTCTGTGGGAGTTTGGCCACTCTGCCAAAGATGAAGTCTTTGGTTCTTACACCAGGCATCTGACCTGCATGCTATTCCAGATCTATAATTTATCTTAAAACCAACAGCAGGGACATTGGTAGGACAGGGACGGCTGTTGAATGAGTGTGCTAAACTGTCTAGGAAATTGTCATTCCAATTGCAGTTAGGACTCCTCCTTCTAAAACTCTTTCCAATCAACCAATTAAGCCAAAAATTTTTCCTTGAACTTCTTGAAACACTTCAAAAAATACAAAAGCCAATATACTGGGGATTGTTCCAGAAGGATCTACCAGAATGATCCCAACAGGGAAGAAAAACTATTGAGTTTCACAAGACATTGTCATCATCAGCGAACTGAGTTTAAGGAGATTTTTCTGCCCCGAGCTGTTCATACAGGGGAAGAACAAAGGGACCTTAATGATGCCGTTGCACATACTGCACAGCCCAACCAGCACCATGTAAGAGTCAAAGGACCGCTCCAGCTGCTCCTTCTCCAGCCATGCACCTCCCGCTGCGTTTGCTGGGGCATACGAGCTCCATGAGCAGGTGCTGCAGAAGCCACAGACAAATACTTGAAGGTTAAGGTCTTCACAACGTGATGTGAATGAGAATTTAGATTTTGCTGTTTTTGTGAATATGGCAGGTACCTGTAAACCAATCCTTTTCACACTCAGTCGATCTTTGACATTATTGTGCCCTACAAATATCCAGAACTTGTTTGGCACATGATGATGTTCCAAAAACAAGAACAGCATTGTAATTATGGTTTTGCTTTGCATATAAGTAGTGGTAACCACAAAATATATTTAAGGCTATTTGCTGTATATGCAATTCTATCTAGCATATAAACATCCATCCCTCTCTTAAACAGAACCCCACATTAGCTACCCTGATGCCCCCTAAACTTTTTGGAGTGCTCATCACCATTTCCTCTCCTCATAACTCCCTGCCTACGCCAGCACTCTCATGTCTGTCTGTGCAACATCTTACAAGTCTCTATCACAGATTTTACACTTTCCAAGTACAACAGATGCATAGAAGAGACTCAGCATTAGCATATCCTAAATGCCTGCTGCTCCTCATTAAAGTCACCCTACAGGAAACAAATGCAAATTACTGCCTTCCATATACAAGGCACGGTCCTGGGGACCTTGTTATTAAATCATTAACCTTCACCTTTCATTTTACCTATGTTTCCAGTATTCAAATTCTGCTTGAAATAGACTATGCTACTATTTCCCCATGCTGCAATTTATTACCAAGTAATCCACTTCATTTATTTAACAGTAACAAACAACTGAGAGCACCAATTTTTAAGCAACAAGAAATGAGTTTAATGATTATTGCAAAAGTTAACAGGATCCCTATAATCCTTGCAAAAATCTGTTTGCTCATGACTCTTATTCAAACCTGAAAGAAGAGTTTCAAATGATGTTTTCTCTGCCTTCCAAGGCTATAACTCTGCACCCTAATGATGCTCCGGTTTATCAGGAGATTATGCTAGCCATGGCTAGTATCTTATCTAAGTAATCCCCCAGCGTTAGACCAAGGCTAAAGTTGTGCTCAGGGTATGCAAAATGTGCTTTGCTGAGGAAAAAAAAATACATACCATTTGGACTAAAGGAGCAATAACTGCTAAGGAACAACTACGGTTGCTAGTAGCAAATGTTTGTTTTCCTGCAAAACAAAGCAAAGCAGAAGCCACAAAAATACTTGTATCGTAAGAGCCCTTACTAACCTTTGGATTGAAAGTTGATTCATACACATATCAATGACAGACACACAATGATGAGGGTGTCTGCTCAAAAAGCTTGTATGGCCACTGAAATCAGCAGGAGGGGTTTTTGCAGAGAATTTAGGTAGAGAGAAAGTAAAGCTGGTTTGCCTGTTAAGGTAATTTGTGTCCCTACTTCTTCAACCCTTTCTACCCTCCTGGGGTATCCCTGTCTCCAGAGGAATGCACAGGAATAGCCCTGGTGGGCCAGGTGAGAGGTGGATAGAGCCAAGCATCTGCCCATTTCAATCAGTGCACACCTGGAGAAGGGCACGGAGAGCAGAGTAGTGCTTCCCCAAAATGTCCTCCCGGCCTCCACCTGTCTGTCCACAGCTCTTCAGCGCAGTACCGTCCCCAAGAAGTTTGGTTCAGTCAGACCTCTAGTGGCTACAGATGCTTTCGATGACTAGCATATACCTAGGCCTCAGCAAAAACCTTTCAAATTACATGCTCTCGTAGGCCAGCACGACACTCACAGCTAAACTGCTCATCAGCTTTCTTCACCGCTCATGGTCCTGTCCTGCCAGCCCTCCCATGTAGCAGGCACCACCATGCAGCAGCCTCATCAGGAGAAATCTGTGCTGAGGAAGCGGGCTCTGCAGAAAGGGCAGAGCCCCCTTGTCCCTTCCCAGCCCTCAGGCACCATTGGCACTGCACACACCATCTCCACCCAAAAGACAGCCTCACCAAGCCTGAATGAGCACTAGCACCAGGAAAAGGAAAGTCTACCTCTTGTATTCTGCAAAGCTCACGTTGCAATAACCTTGTCTTTGCCTTTGTTTCAACAATGTTCCTCATTAAAGGAAACAGAAATTTCCTTATTGAAGGAAACAGAAATTTCCTTATTTTTGCTGGTTAGAGAAACTTAAGTGTGCAAAATTTGTGAGATGTCATTGTTCTTTCTGGGACATTTTTGCTGACATTTCAAAAAGGTGCATTTTCATAATTTGATTCCAAACCTCCTGCATGACTCCCTAATGCTTTTAAAAACACAAACAAAAACCAATGCACCATAAGCAACAGGAATGTTTACCATTCACTTTTGCTTGATTTGGCAGACCTGACAACCAGAGCTTTTCAGATCTCTGTTTTTTGTAGTATAGCTAAGATTAGACTTCCTCACCATAGCATACACTGGTTTTCACTGTTTATTTCACAGTTCCTTCATTTCACTTTTTCAAACCACATCCATTTAAGCTTTTAAAGCATACTTAGACTCACAAACGTACTAATTGTCACTATTAAGGTCTATCCTATAAGAGGCTACGTACACTGCCTTACTACATCAGACAGTAGGAGAAGTTGTTCCAAAACTCCTGAGGTCTTCAGTACTTAAGTAGACCGGATTTTATGGTATACAAGAAAGTTGTTATTACACACCTACAACATTCCTTCATGTGCACAGATCACTAATTACAGCATACAAGTTATAATACTGCATGAGACATGGCGTACGCTGCAGTGGCATCACAAGTTTGGCTTTCTTTGGGGATGGACTGCAGCCTACAGGCAAGTTTCATAAAGAAATTTAAAATTATAATAAGAAAATTTGAAAAAAAAATATAAATCACCAACTCTTTCTCCCCGGCCATACACATGAGAAGCATCTAAATAAAGTCACAAGTATTTCATATTCCTCTGCACAATACACACGAAGAGGTTTACAGATGTTGCCTACTTTGTCAGCTGCAGAACTCAATTCACAAAGAACGCTCTCATACTGTTCGGCACCACAAGCACAACCCCATTTCTAATGTTTCCAGTTAGTCTGCACACAGCCTCTTCCTTAGATAAGAAGGTTACTCTTGCTCCTGTAAAAGCTCAGCCTGAGGAACAAGGGGCGAGATCTTTGGCTTCACAAACTGACAGGCATTTAGGACTGAAAACATCCAGCGTTAAGCAAGCTGCT
Source organism: Chauna torquata (assembly GCA_013399475.1). Taxonomy (NCBI): domain Eukaryota; kingdom Metazoa; phylum Chordata; class Aves; order Anseriformes; family Anhimidae; genus Chauna; species Chauna torquata. The sequence goes on from VXAL01015507.1 coordinate 508,307, forward strand.
CCCTTCTCCCTTTATCTGTGAGCACAGGCATTTTGAAAGTGCGTATCTGCCCTGACACGTCCTTCAAAGGAGAGCAGTATCTCTCTGCACCAAAAGCTGAGTGACGGAGGCTGCTACCCCTCAGAGATAGCTATCGCTCCCCTCCTGTGGTGAGACGCGTGTGGATTTGCGATCGCAGTCGCCGTCCTCAACACCAGCCTGCACAGAGCTCAAGATGTAGACATGTACGCAGCCACATGTTGGCAAGTGACACAGGGTGTTCCCCTGCTCTAAAAGCAGATTACTGTGCACAGCTACATGCTTGTTTACTTAAATGAGATCCATATTTAGGCATGTATACAAGTGCACAACCCTGAGCTGTTTATTCAGACGAAACCTCGCTGAATGCAGTGGGCATTTGTCTGCGTACGCAGCTGAGGAGTAAACCCTTAAATTCTCTGCAGCAATGACTTGCACCTTTCTAAATCAACAAAGAAAAAGAAAGGAAAAGGAAAAAAAGGAAAAGAAAAGGAGGGACAGCATGACCTCTCATACACTCGGCTAAATTTTTATTCAGAGAGCGTTTATAGTGCTGTAGCATTGCTGATACAGATCTAAAGCTCATGTAGAATTTGAGGCTTGTAATTCCTTACTGTGGTTGAGCTGATCTGTTTTGAAGGAGAGCTTCTGAAACCTTATTCTGCATACTGAATAAATTTCTAACGCTGTGACTTCATTAGCCAAATCATTTTTTCTGAAATCTCTTAAAATTGTTCTGATAGTTTACATGGTGGGGACAAATACTTTTTAAAAGAAACAGACTGCCAGGTACTAAAATTCATCTCTAACTGCTTCCACTTAGAGAGGCAATCTTTCCTTATCAATTGTTCTGCACTTGGGTAAGCTATGATCAGCCCAATATCTTTTGTGATTCTTAGGCTTCGTCCTTAATCTTAGAGCCATCCCAGCATCAGTCTACTTCTACAATGCAATTTTTATTTGCATGGCTTATCCAGGACCCAAAACCATCAGTATTGGTACAGTAGCTTGATATTGGTACATAAAGTGGCTTCTCCGTCACCTGCAAAAAAAATGCTCAGACAAACCTGGTTTCTCTGGTATCCATCTGCCAAAAATGTGGTATATTTATACAGTCCTCCCAGAAATACTGGTATTCATAATACTGTAAAAAGGTCTGCTAGACGTCAGTAGTATTGACATTACGTTATCTGAGAATTCTCCAGCTGCCACATCAGCTAGACTACAACAAAGTCATTAAAGTTCCGATCCTAAGAATATAAAGTAATAAACCACTCTTAACTGACCAGAAAAGTGACCTCATAATACACATTAACTGATAAAGTATATTTTCCATTAAATTAATCAGATTAATAAACAGTGTTGCAAGAAGTCGTGTAGGCAGCATGAACTTTTGTGTGTCAAAGTTACTATGACAACTGGATAACCTGGATTCATGGAAGAGATGACAGTACAAGATGATTTAAACAAAACCTCACATAGCTGTAATGATTAAGCCACTTCAAGTGCTTCCCCTAAAATGATCTTTATTTATTTACAGCAGATAACATTTAACTGGAAGACCATACGAGATCTGAGAACTATAATGCGCAAATCAAGTAAAGTCTACTGAGGAAATTCACAAGCGTACTGAAACAACTGTTGCGTAATCTTTACTCTTCAGCTTTTCAAAATCATGCCAGGAATGGGGTTGCCAAAGAACAGGATTAACAGCTTGAAAGCTGCATTTAGAAAGGGGACTGTTGAAGGTGTCATGTTAGACGACTGTCTTTTTGAAAATAAGTTACCGACAAAGCTCTGTAATTACACGCAGTGCTGTACGTATAAACACATGTGAAAACAAATATTTAAAAAATTACCAGCATAAACACACAGTTCTGTCACAGAAACTGCTATGAAATTCACTTCAAAAGCATATATAAAAATATTCCAGGCTAGTAAGCAGTAAACATTAAAATATGCATTAATTTCGCATAACTTTATTAACAGCAGACAACTGCAGAAACTACTCGTGCAGAAGCACTAAAAATCAGCAGAATGAGAAGACTGCCTTCTTAAATACTTTGGTTTTGCTACCCTTGCCTCAAAATTAATACTCCAGATACCTGGAGCGCATTTGCAAGGCAAATGTAAGGACTCCTAACGGAGTGACGACTAGCAATAATGAGAATTTCATTGTGCTCTGGAAACGTGCTCTGGAAACATGCTCGTTCATTGATACGCTGCCCGCGGCATTGTCTCCCCCTTCTTAATTAACGTCTATGTCTGCCACAGGAATCAGAGTAACAGCAGCGCATATTTCAAAGGTGCAGTCAATCTGACGTTTCGCCCGGCGCTTATCTCGTCACGGGGTCGAGGCAGGCAGCCTTACTGCTGCCAGCCACGGCCGCACCGCTGCACGGCCCCGCCGCCGCGCTCCCGGCTCCCCGTGGAAGGGCATTTCCGCCAGCGTCACCGCTGGGATGGCTCCCGCGGCCACGGCTACTCACCCGCACGTTTGCAGGGCTGGCCTTTTAAAAGTCAAGCATCTGACGGGGCAGTGACCAGATCAAGTCGCAGTTATACAAGAAGCAAGGAAATATTATGCAAGACCACAGGAAGTCAGAGGAGACAGTATTCTGGGCAGGCCTGGCAAGGAGTCTGTGTGAACTCCAGCTAACAAGCAAAGCTCAGCCATTGGCGCCAAATTCAGCAGAGAACATTCCCAGTGCTGCAAAGGATAACACTCCCCATGTTTTTGCCAGTGGGCTGCGGTCCAGGACGCCTTGTACCTGATGAGATGCAGATAAACCCAGGTCTTATTTTTCGCCAAGTCTTCATTTATTTTTAAAATTTGGAGCGTATTTTTGTCCGACATTTGTTAGAAGTGGCAAATGGTTTGTTTTCATGGCTTTGCTAATAGACCGCTTGTTCTTATGCTCCCTATAATTTCAACCACAATAAGTGACCTACAAAGAAAACGTGTGGCAGAAGTCTCATTTTTTCCGTGCGTTTTGCCCATCTCCACCTCAAGATTATCTGCGAATAGGATATGTGAGGGTCCTGGATTCCTCTTCGCTTGGCATTTTGGAACAACCGCTGCAAGTGGACTTCGCGCAAATAAAACGATGCCCGCCTCTCACTTAGCGACACTATTTTAATCTGCTTCCATGCAGAAAGTAATTGTATTTTGTTTGTTCGTTTTTTGCATTTTTGAGAACTACTTTAACCAGATATTACTTCAAGAAGACATCAATTCAAGTGCAGCAAACTTTATGTCCAAAATGGCTGAAAAATTTGGCCTCTATCTGGCAAACGTTCATCATCTAGCAATGTACCAGTCTGGAGAAGTTTCATGCTTTGTTCTAGGACCCACCTTCAAAACATCAATGGTTTGAGGTGGATATCCATTTGAGATTCACACACATGCTCCCAAATAAGAAGTGCAGCACATTAAGTATTACACGACACAAAACAATTACCGATTGTGATGAGTGTAGACAAAGCATTCTCAAGAGAATCTATTTTATGTTTGTAATCAACCTCTTAAAAAACAATAGGGCTCTCCTTTCAGCAAACACATAATACAAACAAAAACCAAACAGTACTACTGCCTTGATAGGGGGAAAAGATTCTGAGAAGTGTAATAGATCTTCAGTAGATATGGACTGCCAACAGCAATGAAGTGATTTGAAAAGTTTTCGTCATTACCATCACTTACGGGAACAACAAACTTATGTAACTTAACAAGAGATTCCCATCTTTCCCTTGGTTCACACACGAAAAGGCTCCCATAACTTAGTACTTTTGCAAAAATAATTAAATGAGCACTGCAACAACACAGGAAAGTGAGAATGTTACTGGTGACAATGCCTTCATTGTTACACTAGTATAACAATGACCAAAATTAATCATGATCCTGACAATAAATACTGAATGCACACACAATTGGACCTCTCCAACCAAAACAGACCTTTCTACAGCTGGATCCAAAGCTATAGCTGGTTCAGAAGTTTATTTGTTTCACCAGTTGAAGACAGCAATTCCTTTCCAGAACAAAGAACTCCAACAGCTCTGCCCAGGTCTTGAGCCAAAATCACACTGAAGGTTTTAATCTGGACATGGTAAAATATCGTGTAGTATCAAGTGTTAATATTAATCATTTCTCATGTTTGTCCAAAATTGGTAAGGTTTAAGCATGCTGAAATACTCTGAAGTGCCAAGAGTGAGGAAAAACATTTTATATGCATCTATTTCAACCAAATATAAAGGCAAATATCTCATGATGACTTTTGAAATGCTACAGGAGTTAAATTAGTAAATCATTCTACAAATGCAATGAGTTGTTCTGCAAACTATGGTGCAAGCAAAACCTCGCTTCTCAGGGCTCTGCAAACTCTTGCTGGACTCTGGTATCTGTAGCACAGTGAGCTGCAAAAGCATGGTGCTGGCTGGAGTTACTGCCACTGAGCTTGTTAAAAGAGGATAGCTCTTCTAATCACTGCCTGATTTCTATTATCATTAAATCTTGTATTGAAATTTCTTTTGATGACTGCATTTCTTTTTAAGTAGTTTAAAGGCAATACACACCCATCCAAAAATCATACTCTGAACTTCATGTATCCAATTCACATTCAGTTACAACAAACTGAAGTATTTCTTGTGTTAGTAGGTATAAAGCATTTACTGTCTTTGGGGCAGAGGAGGGAGATGTTTCAGCTCTCAATAGCTAGCATAGCTAATACATACAACCCGAGGGAATGGCATGGAGCTGTGACGGGAAGTCCAGGCTGGGTGTTAGGAAAAGGTTCTTCACCAAGAGGGTGGTCGGGCACTGGAACAGGCTCTCCAGGGCAGTGGTCACGGCACCGAGCCTGCCGGAGTTCAAGAAGCGCTTGGACAACGCTCTCAGACACAGGGTCTGATGTTTGGGTGGTCCTGTGTGGAGCCAGGAGCTGGACTCCATGATCCTCGTGGGTCCCTCCCAGCTCAGGATATTCTATGATATCTCTAGGCTGAGGCCTTCTCTTTATTTTCCTTTGGTACAGTAATTTCATACTCCAGAGCTTCCCTGTAAGTCCTATAACAATGGTTGGTATATGAGCAAACTAAATGCTTTCAAAACAGTGTATTAAAATAGATTTGTCCATTAAATATTTTCTTCTATAGCTTGGTAAATCAGCAGTTACTTCCCACACAAATAACTACGTAAGAACAGATTGTTTGTCCGCTTACCTTATACCTTATTGTTTAACCACGTTATTTGCTTAATATACCACTTACCTGAGGTAGAAGCCAAGTGGAATGATCATGAAGTTCCCTTTTAAGAGGGATAAAGGTTCACACTCTACACGGTTTATCTTACTTTCTTCAAATGTGTTTTCACAAAGCAATATGCTGAGACCTCAGACAGGAACTGAACCCTATTCTGCAAGAAGTTCTACGTATATTATCAGACTTCAAAGATTTTGGAGCTGGAGTTATTTTGGTATAAAAGCCAGAGCACTCAGTACTAAGTAAGGCACAAATGCAAACTAAGAAACCGAAGTGCAGCACACATGCCAGCACACAAATGACTCAGTAGGTTCACTCCACAGCTGTAACCTACTCAAAATGCAATACAACATGAAATCATTTTATGCTTGCACTGTATTCATTACACTGACTCCCTCCAAAGGAATGCTTTACATTGACTTCATGTTGGCATGATTTGCTCTCAAAGCTTTTCAGATGTCACGATCCAGACACCCTTCCTCTTTCAGCTTTGTCTTTAGCTGGACCTCTGCCCCACATCAGCTGTCGTTACACCTGAAACCTTTACTGCGACCTGCAAACGCTGACTTTGCTCCCTGCAGCATTCTGCTCATTTTATTTCCCAGGTTTGAAAAGCATTGAAAAGTCACTACTCACTACTCTTAGAATAAGTACTATCTGCTGTCATATTTGAAAAAATGTAATAGAAATCAGAAAGTAAAAATACTGGTCACTGTGGTTCATTACTTCATTTTTGAGAAGCTGGAATTGTGTCATGCCGTGTTTATGGTGGAGTTTAGCTTTGTGGGGTGTGGTGTGGAGGTTGTTCTAAGATTTGGCAGGCAAAAGGACAGGAGCGGTGCTGTACAGATAACGCGACTTCTTACTTTATCTTCTTCAGGGCCTGCTTATACAGTATGCAAAGCTGCCAGTAAAAGCCTGTATAAAATGTTATGCTTTTCTCACACTTCTCCTCAGGCTGAGGAACGTGCCTGCTCCCTCTCTAGGCCTGCCTGCCATGCACAGGCAGGAGAACCTTATCCTGACTGAAGACCCACTGAAGGAGCTTGTGCACGGTCACCTCTCCAAAACCACTCCAGGCTAGCCCTGTAATTCAGGGCTGCTCTCCTCCATTGCAGCTCTCAGTTCAGAGAAATGGAGACCAAACGATTCCCATTTGAAATGCTGCTGAGCTCCCCATCAGCAGAGAGCACTGGTTTCAGTGCGACAGACGGATCCTTCTTCTTGTCCTTGTCGCACCATTGGGTTGCTCACCTGCATGCGTCTTGAGGAAATCTGAAGGAATAAGGGGGGTTTATCACCTCCCAGACACGTTCCGGGCAGTACAACTCCCTGCTCCCCCTCACCCCATCTCCTGAAGTGCACACTGATCTCATACAACAGGAGGGCCCAATTCAAAGGTGACGCAAACGAGGGCTTAGGCCACGCGTCAGCATGTGGGTGTAACCTACATATGGAGGGATAACATGGAGCGGTGCAGTAAAAAAAGCAAATAGCCAGGGGAGCAAAAGATAACTAGCCCCTTGCATTTGACAACCTCCTGTTTGAGCATTTTCAAGTCAGGTTTATAACACGAGCTTCTTGCCAACACTGCTACGGCATTGTGTGAGGCATGGAAATAGAAAGTCTCCACTTCAAGAAGTTTACAGTCTAAATAAATAAGACACACAAAGGGTGGAAGGAAGGATATACTACCATCCCAGTTTTCCAGACTAGGGAGTGAGGATTAATGACGAAGATCAGCTGCCCCAACCGGGCTACGTTACCAACCCAACAGCCGCCCTGGTCCCCAGTGAGACAAGGAGCCTGGCTGCACAGCAGTTCCTTTGGAGTGGGCATGGTGGAGGAAAGGTGAGGGCAGAAGCCACAGAGGCAAGAGCCACTCACTGGAGCAGCTATTCAGCAACCAGATGCCATTTTAACACCCAGCTCTACCGATTGCGGCAAACCAGCTCAAGAGTTGGAGTCCAGAAAATGGTTTTATTCAGCTTAGCTGCGCACTGTGCTGCACTTTGGCCCACGTCCCCCATTCCAGAGAGGCTCTGTCCGGGCCAGCCATGTGGTTAACAAACAAAAGTAGGGTTGGGGGGGGGTTGTTTTTCTTAAATGGGAAATAATGGGCATTTCGAAACGCAAGCATTAAGTTTCCCTCAAGTTACCTGTACTTGCTTCTATTCCACTTTCAGGTCAGCACATGCCTAAACGAATACGATAGTCCCTCTTGTGAATCACTGGAAAGGCAAATACAGCTTTGCTGTTATGTAAAAGCCAGTAGCAGTGTTAAGACAATTCAAGTACAGAAAGGATGTTCTCATAAAAATGTCCCTCTGATTAGTAATGGTAATGGCTGTAACACATCCTTCTGATCACTTTCAGGGAAAAAAAAAAAAAAGAACCCAAGAACTGAAATTATTAACTGTAACCGATAACCTTACAGCTTTAGGACATAAACAAGGCCACCCTCAACTGAACCAAACCACCAGAAAGACGGTCCATCAGTCAAATAAATATTCCTCCAAGTCACTCACGCATAAATGCAACAGTAAGCTGCTGAAAACAATAAAAGAGGTCAAATCCCCCCAAAACGTCTACACGTTTTCTTAAAAATGTAAGTAACACTATTTTGTTAAGACCAAACATTCTCTTCTTGGCCAGATAGGGTAGGAAAGCAGAGGAGGAATTGGTTTCCTCCTCTGCAAGTGAAGGTCACCCATCTCACAGGCAAAAGTTGGCCATTTCCAGCTCTCTGTGTTCCCTGAAGTGCAAGAGTCAGCTTAAAAGGACAATGGGAAATGGGTCAGCCAGGTCAACACTGGAAGAAGTAAACCCCAAAATCTACAGTTCATCATGAGATTTCCTTTGAAACAAGGGTCCTCTTTGAGGAGGGATGGAAAAAGCCAGGAGCTGCTAGAGCAAGCAGTGAACAAAGCCCGACTGGTCCTTCAAAGAAAGCTCTCCCCTGCTGGTGAGGCAACATGCACAGACCATTCCTAAAGGCTAACCCCTCTAGGGAAGTGGGCAAATGCAGCCTTGCCAGAATAATCACCTGGCATAACCTCTACAGGAATTCCACCAAGATCCAATCTTCTCTCTCAAGTTACAAAACGCACAAGAGGCAACATACTAGTCTTCTGTTTAAATCCTGGAGCAGAATATAGCTATTGTTGGTCACTGAATTTGTATTCCAGAGAAATACCGCCTAAAAACTCAAGGCATGATAAATGCCTAATGTGACCTAATGTGAGAATTTCTTCTCACATTTGTATGTATGATTCTGGTATTCCACGGATCATTTAAAAAACATCTTTGTTCTCAGCAAGCTTCATACCAGCTTCAAAGTCAATACTCTCCATAATTACCTAAGTCTGATAACACTGTCATTGACGTCACCTGACAAGTACCTTATTTTATCATAATGGCATATGAAAATCTAACCAGGAACAACAACATGTAGTATCAGAAGACATTCTGGTATTTGCGACAAGTTTTGGATACAAAGTCCATGACAGTTAAAGTTCGGCACATTCATACCAACATTCCCCATTTAAAAATGTAAAAATTCAGAGAGTTTTTTTCCTCGTGTTTGTTAATGTCACAAAGACCTTTGAAGTATTGTGACAACAAGTAGCCAGTAACACCAAGAATTTACTCACAGAGAGGGTAATACAATGGTGAATGGACAGGGCTAAAGGACCAACAACAGCTGCTACAATGTCCTAAAAACAATGACTGAATGGATCTGCTTTGTAGTTTATCATACAAATGCAAGTGAGAAGACAACAGCGATACCAAGAGTTTAAGTACCATTTTATGGCATTAAAGACTTTAGATATGTTAACGACAGAAACAAAATACAAGGAATGTTCTTTAAGCATACTTCCACCACCTTTAGAAAAAGTCCTTCATAACCACGCGACTTGATGCTTCCTTCAGTTTATTATCCAACCAACATTTATCTTACATATTTTAAAGGAGAAAACACTATAGAGTAACTTTTGAACACGATGAGATGACTTTCACCAAAACTTTCAGATCCTAATGGATTTTTTCCAGTACTAAGATTTTAGAAAGTTAATAAGGCTTCTAACACTATAAATTAGCAAAAACTTTCCCTTTCAAGAAAAGGAAAGCAATAGAACACATCTTTTAGATTTCATGCAACTAATTCAGGCCATTGCATTGGCTTGTTAAAATGTAGTAATTCAGCAAATCACCTCGTGTATAAAATAGTACGTATTAGGGGACTTGGAACCTGACTACCTAAAGAAAACACATGTACCAGGCCAAAAGAGGATGTCACCTAGGATCAGTGTATTTCAAGAAATTATTGTATCTGTTAGTTAAAGCAACAGCTTTTGTGGGAAAGACAAACATTTCTATCTCTCACCATACGCAGGCAGATTCTCAAGAACGTGACTCTAAAATTATCAGTCCTTTGAGAACAACCAAGTTAGAAATTTGGCAACATGTTTTTTTCATCTCTTCTGCATTTTGACTTTCTCATTTGTAATATCACGAGCTGCTGATGTGGGCTGCGGGTGTACCTTTACTGCTATGTTTTCCACCACACTACTGTTTTTAAAAAGCTGTTCCCATAACCAAAGCTAGAGAAGACCTTTGTCATTGACGAGTCACTCTTCCTGCCTAAACCAATCCAAAGATGACTAAATATTTTCATCAGACCCGGTAACTTGTTTGAGCAATTGCCATTTTTGACAGTCTGGGCCAGCTTTGAGTTCAAGGCCTCAGGTGACAAAGGCTCCATCAGAAGCTTAGATGCAATATTTAGTATTTTGGTTTAGTGGATAAACTTAAAAAGAGTCTTCCTGAAAGAAAGACAGGAGCTTGATCCAGGTCAAGCCACCAAAACAGATTCATGTATGTGTATCATGGCTTTCAGTAGGAAAAAAAGAACATCTGAAAAACAAAGAAATTGAGTCCAATACCAGAAAAAAATATTTTATCATAAAGAGGTTAAAGATTACCTAAGTCTCATTCAAACTAAATTTAAATTGTCCCGTTATAGATGAGCAATATAGTGCAACTCAGGAATTCAGAAAGCTTATTAAAATAAAATTTAAAATATTTCAGCACTCTTCAAATTGTTTGACATTTTCTCAATCCAATCCCTTCATTTTAGTCTAATATGAGCCCTCATTTCCTCCTTAGAAAGTTATTTTCCAAGAAAATATTTATTTTTATAGAAAATACTAATTTCATAAAGCACCCAGTTCTACCAATTACATCTACAGCTATTCCAGTTTTTAAAAACTTGTACCTTGTATTTTGCCTTCATTTGCCTAACTCTAACCAAATGTATTTTGATATATTTGAATACAAGTAATAAAATATTTACAATAAATTAAGTTAATGTTTCAGCCATTTCAAATAGTTTCTGAATAATCCTGGTAATCTCACTGCACATATATCTCCAGACTGCTTGCTATCAAGTGCCATACGTTACACCCACATGATTCATCCATTAGGAGAGTTAGGAGAGTCGCTCAGTTTTCAAAAAGGAAAAAAAAAAAAAACCCACACCTCCCCCTACTCCTACTAATTTTAGCCTCTCATTAAATAATACAATTTCCTGAAACAAACAAACAAAAAATTAGGGTGACTGTCCTCAGACTCTAGTTCTAAAATGTTATTTGTAAACTTTTGTAGAAGTACTTGAACGTACACAGTGACTCATACCCAAACGTAGAGGGATGCTGCGCTGCTTGAGATTTCTGTCCTGCTGGGGCTACAAAGAAGGGGAAGAAAGCAACAGTGAGCAAGAGTGGGAAATTTTTGAAAAGAAAAAAACATTTAAAAAAAATGTACTTAGGCAGACAACAGAGGATACTTTGACATGCAGTACTGGTGGCTTTTCTGTAGAAGTAACAGTAGGGCAACCCACTGGAGTAGTTCAGTAGCGGTGAGACAAGGCGAATGAGTTACCAGTGGGGTTCATCCTGCACCCCAAGACGGATACAGGACCGCAGTTGGACATGCGACAGCCACACCAGCATCAGCACCCTCTGTCCCCTACCACTTCTTCCAGGGCTTCCAGGGACAGCCCCCATGCCAAGATCAACAAGACATCCAAGATGTTACGTCGTGAGCACACGTAGTGGCCGGTCAGGAACGTCTCATGGGGTGTGCTGGCCAACAGAGCAGCCCCCCTCTGCATGGAAGAGGTAGCAGTTACTCCAGTGCATAAGGAGCAGCAGAAATTATTTTTTGAGTTCAAAGAAACTTAATGCAGGTTTCACACCAGCCCAGACCAATAAGAAATTGCATCCTCTTCCCATCACCTATTTCATAAACGTGTCCTTTATCTTACAGATCTGAAGTGCTGAAGCAGATACTTGTGGGGGTATCGCCGCTCTTAACTTCACCTTTGTTCTACCACATTTGCAACTGTAAAATAAGCACTGCCTTCACAGAGCAAATGGTAGGTGACCTAATCTCCACTACACCTAGCTGGAAAAAATAGCTGAGAAGACTTATTAGTCTTCTGTTGTAAGTTATCATAAGATCTTGGTGGGGCACTAACTCTTAAGCATACTGGCAATACAGTAAGAAAACAAACAAACAAAAACAACCCAGCCATATATCCCATAAACAGCCACAGCCAGGTTGTTCTCTCCATGACAACTCTACTTTACAGCCTTGCGCATTCTGTCCAAGTTTTTAACTCATGTGGGTCACGGCTGAGATTGAGGGATGGGCCTCAAGAAGTGGGGGAAGGGAGGGGAGGCATATGGACAAGACACATTTTTAGAGATGTGTTTATTTCTCCTGCATCTTGTTGGAAACACCAACAAATTGTTGAGATCTTTATGAAAAAGTCAGTTTGGTTCTACAGATACACGATAAATACTTGAGATTAAAGTATACGCTACTAAATGTTTCTTTGCTTGAAAGCAGATCACTATATAATGCATACACAGCAGAATGAAGAAACATTTTTAACCTGAAGGGTGGCTGAAAAACATTCAACATGTTTGTATTAGGAATGGAGGAAAAAATGCTAAGGACCCTCTATTAGCCTGTTTTTGTCCCACTTGGAAGCAGAAACAAAATAAGAATGCCTTTTTTCCATATGCCCAGATGCACAGAACTTATTCATAAAGCTGCAATAAGCCAGTATTAATCGCACACCCACAGGGTAACATAAAGCATTTGTAAAGTTTCTGAATTTTTCAGACAATCTTTTTGGAGGCAACACCCTAAACATTTGCCTAATCAAAGAAAAGTGCTGATTCCACATATTCGTGCACAGAGAAAGGGTCAAGACCAGGGCAACTCTTTGACTGAAGATCAGACATGAAAATTCAACTAAAGCAACTTTGCTCTTGCCTGGCAAAACATTTGATGAGTTTCTATAGAATGGAATATTGAATATTTGCTGCGTCATGTAATGCAATGGACAGAGGAGCATAATGGATACTTTATCCTACTCCAAACTCCTTGTAATAACAGTCAAGTAAATTAAATTACAAGTCTAACTGTTTTAAGAGCTAAATACGCACATTTAATCAAAATATATTATGGTAGATTTTGTTTCAGCTAAATTTTCTACAGCTAAATAAAGTCACAGAGGAAAAAAACAAAATCAAAATTAGATTTGAGCTCAAGAAGTAAAAAGCATAATTAAATGAGAGTTACTTTGGAACATTACTTATTTATCAGCCAATTGGCCTACTGTATTTCATTAAACTACTCTCCAAATGCACAGTAACATACGGTTTCCTATTTTACCTACTTCAGAAAGAGTCCCCATGAAAAGTAGCCCTGTAAATCCAAGAAGGCAGTTATTTTTTCTTTATATAAGCAGTCAAGATTTTACCCTGAGCAGTTAACTATTATATTCCCTTTTAAGCAAATAGAGCACGAGACTGACAAATGAGGGGGGAAAAAAAAAGTACCAGCTGCACAATAACCATACTTTTGCTGAATTTAAGGGAAAGGTTGTCTACATTGTGCCAGCAACTCAGAGCAAAATTATTTATAACTACTAAGATATATATATATATATATACACACACACACGGCACTATGAATATTGGTGTAATTAACAGAATAGGATCTGAACTGGATTTCACAAATACTTTTAGAGGAGCAAGAACATTCCATATATCCAAATTATTATTAAATTCCACCTGTTCTTTCATTGGTTATTTGCCTACTCCATTGCTGTTTGTGTTTGAAGCTAAAAAACACACTTTTGTATCATTGCTCAAGTGGAGTAACAGATTTCATGTAATAGATCCCAGTACAGTATTTAACTCTTTGTACAGTACACTAAGTTTAACCAGTGCTTTTTGGAAAAGCCACACTGAAATTTGACACAACGTCAGAACGCCAACTGTTACTGTTTATATTAAGGGCCTCTTCATTGCCAGCCAGTTTACTGCCACCATTGGCTGTCTCACGTGCATTGCCTCCATGAAAACAAATGATTTTTAAAATTCAGAATCATCAACAAAAAGTCTTTTCTCTGCATATTCACAAGGCTCTTGCAGATGTGAAAGTTGACTTCTAGAGAAAGTGATTTTGTACTTGCCTGCAGATAGGTCAAATTTTGAGTTAAAAAAGTGTTAAATAATTGAACCTTTCTACCCCCACCACACCTAACAGCAGCTCCTACTTGGAACCTGAAAACAAAAATACTTAGTGATTATGAATCCACCATAGTAAAATACGTTACAGAAAGGCAGAGAGACCCATTTTTAATACGCTTGATGGATCTCTTAGATTAGCAGCATAATCCCAAAACTTCTATTAGCAAAGTACCACCAATATGCAAGATATTCCCAAGGACCCAAACAGGATAAACATGACAGAAGACAAGCAACATCAGAAGATGAAGTTAAAAAGAGATGACAACAAAAGATGCTGTATCACATATAGCAGTTGTAGATTTTTAACTTGTTCTTGGGTCAAGTGCCACACACAAACAGAACCAGGCCTTGTGGCATCAGTGCAAAGCACAAATCCTCAAGAGCCCAGATAATTTTGGGAGGATTGTACACACCAGGAAGCACTCGCATTGCACACCACTCTCACAGTGAAAGCCATCCAGGTCCAGCCCTCATTAAGCTCAAACACTTCAGCTCTATGGATGTGAAGCCACAGTAGCTGGGCAGCTGAAGTCAAGCTTTTCCAAGTAGGCCAGGACGCCAAGTCAGAGCTCAGCCCAACCTCTGCTACGTGCAGAGCACAAGGAGACATACACACATGCAGCCTATCATTCCTCATTCCTCTGCCCTTGGGCCACCCTCTAGCAGAAAGCCCTTTCCACATCTGTAGAAATACAGAAAGGGTGGTGAATGCAGAAACCAGAAGGGCCAAAATCAAATGTCACGCTCAAGACTTCTCAAAGTATTGGCAATGTCATTGCCAATAAGGTTGTATTACTTTTCAATATAAACTTCTTCTCAGGCACTCATAATTGTCACAGCAAGCCTACAGTATGAATCAGCTCTGGTGCCTACTACTCTTCACTTAACCGCCTTCCGAAGTGAAAGAACTAAAAATCACTGAGTTTTGAATTAAAATGAGAAAGGGAATACGCTCTTCATACGTGGTAACCGGCCTACGGACAGAAAATACACCAGCTGTGAACAGTTCCAGCTTCACAAATTGTTCCACAACATAGACCTATATTGTTCAATGCGCATAGGAGCCACGTGGGTCAAAAGGTCCCATCCAGACACAGCAGCAGATGTCCAGTCACTCCACGGTTAAACTGATGAGTATTGAGTGGCCACTGTCATTCAACAAGACCTGCACGCTATGAAGCACCTGCTTTTTGGGTGCTGAAGCAGAAGTCCAAACTTCTTGTTGTTAACATACCATAAACAGACTGATCATCAGGAATTCAGGAGATTACATTTCCTTTTGGTAACTCCAACAAGGAAAACTGTCACGCAGATGTTAACACAGAAGCAATTAGGAGTAAATTAAATATATGGGCCATGTGTGGAGAAATGCTGAGCAGTAACAAAACTTGAAGAATTTTTAGATGAAGTCAAGTAATCTATGCAACAGTCTGCTAAGGGAAATGTTCAAAGCTCAAGCGTCTGAACTACTTAAAGCGAGATTTACAAGAATATAAGGATGAAACTACAGTAGCAAGTGGATGATCTAATCAATTGTCATCACAGCGTAACAGATAAGAGGCAGTATATCTGACAACGGTGACATACCTTAAAATAGAAAGCATACTGGGTGGAATAAAGCTGAGACTGTACGTTTCCTGAAATCAGCCGTTTAACACCTTGGCACATCCAAACACACATTTCCTGGCATTCGAATGCATCCATTAAGAGCAAGCGACTACCTGAGCTCTGGAGAGCGGTGCCGTCAGGCCCATTTCCTCATCCTGAGGAGGAATGGCCAAGAGTGACTTCAGCTCTGCAGAATCACTCTCTTGAAGTAAAGATTTGTGGAAATTGAGGCACGAAGGGTCTCACTAGAGAGGCTCCACATCTAACAAAGCCAAATGTGAAAGAATAATTGAAAGCAGACAGTGATCTAGTCAAAAACTGGGAGATATCTCATTTGTTCACTCTCTGGACAAGAAGTTAAACAGATTTATATAACATTACATCCTTCGCGTCACAAAACAGACACTTTTTTTTTTTTTTTTTGAAATTCAGGTCCAAAAGAGTACTTCATATGGGAACTACTATTACAGAATCTCCCTAAGCTGCAAAATCGGTTTATTTCTCATACTACTGGAAAACAAACGCAGCCCCCCCCACCCCCACCCCCCAACACCACAATTACAAAGCCCAAATCAAATTATGTATCCTACTCAGTGGTACCTGATTCATCCTGAGACTGGTTTCAAACTTTTCTCAAAACATATGCTGTTGTCCATCCAGAACAGTCCATTTAACAAACCACCCATTCCTAACAAAACAAAGATGTCCCTCAAATGTTGACAAAAACACATGATGGCTGAATAATTAAAAACAAAACAAAAACAAACAAACCCCCAAGATATTCTAAAAGACTGTCTCCACTAAATTGGGACCTATTTACTAATTGTCATTGTGCTGCACAAGAATCATAAATACAAATTTTTCTTTTTCGGCTTTTATTATTTTATCAAAATGAGTCTTACCCTTTTACTCCTCCTTTTCCCAGTTTTTAATTACTGGCATTAGAAGAAACATCAGACTTTGTATTTAATGTAGACAATGAAATTTTTGTTGACTAATAATCATATTAATCTCAACACTGTACCTTGGACTAACTTCAAATGTGAGAAATGACCATAGTTAAACATGTGCTACATTTGTTCCGCACAAAGCAACTGCTCTTTTCCACTGACAGACAGAGCTTCAAATGAGAACCTGAGGATGCTCTTCAACTTAAACGCACCATTAAAAGAATCAAAGATTATCTTCCACAGAGCATCTGTTTAACAGTAAGAGAACTGCTCTTGTAAACATATGTTCCAGAGTTGCCTGCAAATCTGGTAAACCAGATTACCCCCACCACCTTTTCTTCTTAAAATTGATTTATAAATGCTATTAGCAAGTCAGGTTAGAGTTCCCAGCTGTATATCTGGATAGAAATCAAGCAAATAATACAACAACTGTTGAACTCAAGGCAATAAATCTATTCTATAATAGTACTGGAAAATTAAGAAAATACATATTCTTGCTTCAGTGGGCTACAGAGTAGTCCAGTAGCGCGGTACACACTCACATAGCCGAGGAGGCACGAGCATGCTATCTTAAATCACTCATGTGATACTCTCCCAGTTCTTTCACAAACATCAATTTACACAACAATCCCATGAGCCAGATAACAACTGTTAGCCTACTTCTGAGAGAGACAGAAAACTGTCACTGGAATGTCACTATATTTACGTAAAATTGGGGACAGAGCTGGGATTAGCATTCAAACACTCCAAGTTTCCAGTTGATGTTTCGATGCTGTATCATAAGAGTATTTCTATAAAGCACTTCAGCGTGCTGTACTGCAAGACTAGACTCATTCCCTTACTGCGTTTGAATATAAGAGGTTAAGCCCGAAGAGATCAAGAATTTCTCATGAAATGAGGTGATACAATGAGTGCATGGAGCATTGTATTCCCAATATGCACACTATTTCATTCTTCTAACTCCTATAAACCCCTATAACACATTTTTATAAGCCCATCTTAGTGTAATGTAATTGTTTACTCTTTTCAACAAAAGATGATACACAGTGTACCCACATTTTATACCCTGCACAGAAGACTGATGACCAGAACAAAATACACTTGATGTAATTCGTTAACAGTAACACGAGTGTTTGACAAACCCAGACTGGCTACATGGGAAACGTATGGGATGTATGACGATAGCTCCCCTAACCCATGGTCATAGGGTGACTCAATAAAAAAGAAGCTATTCTACAAACCAAAACCAGTGTTCAGTGCAGCATCAACTGGAAAGCACACATGACAAATAACAAGATAAAATTCTTACTCAGTAAATCACGTCTTTTATGAACAAAACCTACAGTCAGAACAGAAAAGCAACCTGAGCCAATAATAGAACCGGCCTTGTGACTGCCTGTTGTATAAAAGAGGCTGAATAAACACCCTGTTGTGAGACTTGGTGGACCTTTATTCACTTGCTTAGTCTTCACCCTTATAAGCGCCCTCGCTCATCCATACGAATTGTTGACGGCTTGCAGCCACGACCAGACACTTTTCTAACTCTCCACCTGTGCCTTCTGTGTTACGGATCGCGAGTTTTATTTTGACGTTTACCCTCGAGAACCAACGGAGAAAACACTCCGACGCAACCACAGAAGTCTAGAGCCGCTTTTACCCCCTCTAGAAAATCCATCACGGCCAAACGCCAACGCCTGAGCTTCGCGCTCCTCAGCCCGCAGCAGCCGGCCGGGCGCCGGGGCGCTCCTCGAGCCGCCGGCCCTCCAGGAACAGCC
This sequence comes from Chauna torquata, assembly GCA_013399475.1. Classification (NCBI taxonomy): domain Eukaryota; kingdom Metazoa; phylum Chordata; class Aves; order Anseriformes; family Anhimidae; genus Chauna; species Chauna torquata. Next base: position 526,523 of record VXAL01015507.1, read on the forward strand.
GCAGGCGGCGGGGAGCCT
>VXAL01015507.1:527581-577841 GCA_013399475.1 Chauna torquata
CGCGTCCCGTCCGCGCGGGGGGCGCCGCACCTGCCCCGCGGCGGCGCGGCCCCGGCACCGCTGCCGCTTGGAAAAGGGGGGAGGGTGTTGAGGGGGGGGGAGCTGCCTTCACACCAGGAGTTATAAATAAATAAATAAATAAATCAACCCACAACAACAACCAAACAAACAAAGCAAAGCAACACCCAACAAGCGACCCGCATGGCTGGCACCCGTAATTAGGAGCCTGCTAGCTCTGGGACTGTGCGCTGAAGCTGTCCCCAGTGTGCGGGTCAGGGCCGGGGCTAGAGGGGTGCGCAAAGGTGCTGGGGGACTGCACTTGTGACTCGCTGGCTGAGCTTCCTTCCTCTGCCTCGCTTTCCAATTTTATTTTCTGCGCCACACTGTGTTTCTGTAACTTAAACTCTAAAAGCTCTCGGTTGTTGAAACACGGTGAGGTAGGTACATCTGTGGCAAGAAGTGCTAAAGCTCAGCTCATGCGAGCACTCACTACAACTTGCTGCAGTTAGGGTCAATAGAAAAATCAAACTAAGGGGTCTCTTCTTACTTATTTGTTTTACACCAAAGCGACTAACCTTGCTAGACAAGAGATGAGGTTTTTTTTTTTTGAGATAGTCTTTCATCACAATAGAAAGTGCAGTCTTACCCTCATGTTTTCTAACGCTTACCTTACATTTCTACATCTCAAACCCAAATGCACACCTTCGCGTTAAACTGTACCAGACTTCCAGTACTTCTGGAAAATGGAAGTACTGCAGGCAAAATGAGCCAAAGTAGATTTATTTCTTGGTTATTCAAATTTGAGCAATTTCCCTGTGCCGTATCATAGGCTGCTTTGTGTACAATGGGTCAGAGGTTTTTCTCTTTCATACCATATGAATGTTTAAAGAAATGCGTTTGGGTCTGAATTTGCATATGCTACTCTCAAGTCTGAAAAGAGCTACACATGCTGACACAGCAACAGCCTAATTACGTGAAAACAGTTTTTTTTTTTCTTGTTATACAACAGAACCTAAACAAAAGAAAACCACAAATATTTAAAACCTAAGTAAACTTAGTTAAAGAGAATTTGTGTATACAGGACTAAATTTAACCTTCTGGGAATAAAAGAATGCAATAGGATCAAAGGGCCAAGTCACTCATTTCCTAGATTAAATAGACCTCTTCGTCCTTCATTGATCTCTGCTGATGTCAATGCTCCTTGCTATATCTTAAAGCACTTCACTTGGACAAACAACTTGCCCTCAAAAATCAGACAAGAAAAGTATTTAAATTGGCTAAATCTAAACCACTCAGTAAATTTCAAATATTTTAGGTCTAGCCCATTGGCCTAGCTCTTGTTGGCTCTGCCTACACGGATATAGTGTAGTTGATTAACAGTCTAAACCTCTTGCTTTCTTGACCAGCGAGGTCTGAAAGTGCTTTCGCAGTCGCAGCATTCACCTCCAAGCACCACTCCAGACCCGCCACCTGTCCTCCTCTGTGGAGAGGGACGGGGCGGCTTCAGCGCAGACAGGCCCAGCAAAACCAGACTCTTGCTGCTGCATCGCTAAGGCGAAGCAAGCAAGACCGAGCGATTCTGGCCGCTCCATCACAACTTCAGTTCCTGAAGCTGTCTATACTACACTATTATTTCTGGCAACTGAGCTCCTCATCTTGACCACAGAGAAAACAAATGTCCTGCCTTCTGGAGCTTACTTGACTTGTTAATTCCCTCCCTTTCCCATGACTACTCAAGGAGGGAAAGATGAAATGTATTTAATAGCATTGTCATTCTACCTGACCCATTCTGAGGCAGTCAGGAAGCCCATGGCACCTACAGAGAGAAGCAGAAAGCCTTCTTGTTGGAGAACAGTACAACTCGCAAAACAGAACTCACAAAATTTTATTCTCAAATGCATCTCATTACTGCTTTAATGTCCTTTACCGTCAGTTAATATTTATTAATGGTGTCCACCATAGGGTGGACTTCTTTCTCAGACTGTCAGAAGTTTCGGTAGGAGCCACATGCTTTTACTCTAGAAAGATGCAATATTTAATCTGCAGGAGATGACAACTGCCAGGAAAGCCAAGAAAAACCTCAAACAGTTTTGGTTCAAGGCAGTAAACACAGCTTGCCCTCTCAATTACCATCGTTGTATGGGCTCTTTCTGTTTCATATTCCTATATTACACTCCTTACATTTTATCTCCTATTTGCTATGTTTTACAGCCAGCTTGTAAAAGATGGGCGCCGCTCAGAGGAAAACTCACAGAAGGGGAAAAAGTGCTCAGAAAACTTCATGAGCTGACCTTAATAAGGGTTAGCTTCTGTTTTCCCCACCCTGTGAAGGTTCGCAGCAGAATCAATGTAACAGAATTCATCTAGATGTGCTTCCTAGATCCACAGATTTCTCTGTGGTCAGCGAAAATATAAGCAGTTATGTTGTCCTCTCTATTTCGGAAATTATGGGAAGTGACCCACATTGCTCCCATGTGAATTATTCTAGAGATGCTGTAAGAACAGAAAGTTCTTGATTTCCTAAGAGCAGTCTTCAGATGAGAGGCACTGGAAATGACTCGTTATCATCAGCCAGGATAGCAGTGGCTTGTTCTCAGAGGGCCCCTCAAGTCAACAGGGGACCAGTTTATGTCAACTACTTTTGGACTAGACTCTAGGGAGAAAACAAATGGAAGACTTACAAAAATAAAACCGTGTTGTGTTAGCAAGTTTCATGATTCACCCTCAGGTCAAACTGCATTGAGAAATTAGAAAATCTGCATATGACAGGGACTGGGCCACTGGAGCTCAACTCATCCTTCTGGCGTCCCAAAGCAGGAACACTGCCTCACCCAAACAAGAAGCGGGCAGGCTCCTGGCTACTGCCCTTTATTCTGAAACACACCACTGATTTAGGACCAGTTATGCTACACTGCGTCTTCTCGGGATATACATATGTATGCAATCAACCATCCAAATCAGTGCGTGCACCGGTTTGAATGCGCATAGCTATCAGCCACAAAGGAAGAGCAGTTCTAGGACTCTGTATTATGTATGCATGCTACTGGCACCTGTATTTACTGGAAGAGTATTGGTAAAACATACAGACATTCAATATAGCTCAGCAATTAATGCTCCAGGGTAGTCAGAAGAATATACGGATACTCCACTTCCTATAAGGGAGGCATTATTATTAAAATTAAAATCATCTTGAGAGGATGAAGTGTTTCAGATTCATTAATAGTCCCTGGTCATTTTCTTTCTTTTCCTGGCTCCTCAATACCACCAGAAAGTATGGCAACAAGAAGTTGATGCCTGTAATAACAAATAATTAACTTATGGGAAAGGGAAGGGGAGAAAGGAGAGTCCTGTTATTGCAAACACAGCTGATTCTTTGAAGAAAAGAGATGGGCTTCTTCACTTACTCATACCAGAATAAGTTACAGCCACAGAATGTTTATTACATGTGATAGCAAACGAGAGAGAAAAAATATTAGACTTTTGAAGGGGAAAAGGTGGTAATTGTAAACTGGATAAAACACAAAGGTCCATGGGAGAAATAGGGGACTACTCAGATGGAGATGTCTCAAAAATGCCTGAACTGGGGTGCAAGAAACAGTGTTTCTTGAGTAACCAGTCACCTATGCTCACTCACACCTTCTGTCATGATTACTGGCCCACACCTGCAGCTCAGTGTAGCCGTACTCTCTGCACAATTGGTAGCTGTGCCCTTTCCACACAGTGGCACCAACCAGCTGCCAGCGGTTAACCGGACCTCAACTAGCAAACGTGGAGTTTTTAAAGATTTTTTTGCCTTTTCTACAGTTTCATGCTAGAGTGGAGAGAGAAAAAAATAGAACAACCAACAACTTACAGTAGCACTCACCCCTGTTACCCTATGCAAAAAGCAACGCATATGCTATAGGCAATACTGGAACTGCTAGTTTTAAGTGTTATTTTGAGGGAATACGTGAAGATGTCTTAGAGCTTCCGAATACTGAGCGCACACCTTTGAGCAAGGCTCGCTGATAAGCTCGGGCATTTTGAGGCATTGATTACTTACAGACACATTCCAGACGTTTCAGTCATCACACTCCCATGAAAAAAAGACACGATGGCCAAAATGTAGGGAATGTACCTGTAAATATTAAAAGGCTTAAAATTACTCAGCTTATCTTTCAGACTTTTTCAAAATTGCATACTGAGGATGTCTCAGGCCTATCCCAAGCAAAGGTGGTAAAACAAAGAAAGTGATGTGTTGCAATAGGATCAGTTGAAAAAGAAAACTGATGATGAATAAGTACACAGAAACAACTGGAAGAAACAACTTACTGGAAGAAATTTTGGGAAAGCTCAACCAAGAAACTAATCCAGCTTGTTAAATGAAGAAGGCTTTTATTTTGGTGTTTTCCCCCGACCTTCAATAGCTTATTATTTAGAAATACTGTGTCACAGCTACATTTTTTGTGTTTCACAGTTACATTTTTTATTGGCCTGTAAAGAGTAAAAGCTAAATACATTTGCTAAGCAGGACCCTGATTTGTCATTTAGAGTGCGAACAACTCCAATGCAGCCTGGGCAACCACTGCGAAGCTTAAAAACGTAGCGCACATGTTAAACTACAGCAGACTAAAAAAGCAAACAAAACAAAACAAAACAAAACAAAAAAAACCAACCAATTCCCATAAGAAAACAAAAAAACACCAAAAAGGAGTGAGCTTAATCTGAGAATATAGTACATTACTGTATGCTTTTTGATATATAATGCAATAGTAGTTCAATTTAATGTAAATAAAGTATGAAGCAGATATGGACTTCATTTGCAGAGATTCTAATCCAGTGTTTCTGGAAGATAGGCGCAGTATGCATGTAACAGTAATTATTACCTCCTACTCTATTTTAACCTATGTACTTTGCCCTCTGCAGTACCCCCAGTCAGCGCTCACGTCAGGCAGGAGAAGTCTGCAGCCTCTTTCTCCTCCTCGACAGTAGCTCTGCGAAGGAAGCATGGCTGCGAGATCACCGGAGACAAGTTTTACTCAAAGCCAACAAAAACAACAGTAACATTCAGATGGGAAAGGAAAACATTCCTCTCGCTGGACTTTAAAGGCCAAACTTTGTAGCAATGTTTTCAATACTCATTACGTCCTATTCTCATGAAACAGCTGTCTTCACGTAGGAGGAGGAGCACCATAAACATGAGGCTCTCCCTCCCAAAAAGCACTGTGTGCCGGATGAGTGTCCAAAGAGATGGGAAGCTGCACTTGAGGATTTTTGCAACACTGAAGCCAATACCAATGCCTAATAGTTAACATTCAGTCACTCTACAAATACTTATTTAGAGACACTGTAACATGCTCACAGCAGAACTTTGAGTTTTAAAAAGAGCCAAGAGATCTTGCATGTGTGTGTGTGTGCGTGTGTGTATTTTATTTTAGGAACATAAATGCCATTGGAAATGTTGCTCCTGAATCTTTTCATCTCTGGCTGTTACTTCCACAGATTTGGGCATTGTTTTTATTGCCCAAAGACTCTAATTTACTTTAATGAAGATCTGAAAAAGTGTTTTAAAATAGTCATTCTTAAATTACTGATGTTCAGCAAAGGCACTGAACCTGTTAACCCTGTGGACACTCGTCACCTAAAGAAGATGACAAATGACTGTGAAACTGCAAAAAAATCCAAAAGTTCTCCAGACACTGCTATACTAAATGACAAATCCCTGCCCAAAAAAACAACTTTTCTGGGAACTGAAAACTGTCATTAAAAAGACAAATTCTTTATCACTGTATCCTTTGAAAGTATTGCTGGAGCTCCTAGGCTTCTAGACCTTCTCCATTTCATCCTAAAAAAAAAAAAGGCTATTTTTTATTATGTGGAGTTCTTGGTAATTGAAATTCCAGGCCCAAAGTTACTCTGTGCAACTCCTGTCCTGGATAATTTAAACCTTAACCAATCTGAGACAGCAATGGATATTGACAGTGGACAACCTTAACCAAGTCTCTCTTGGCTCCAAGTCAACGAAGAAACGTAACTTCCATGAGAGAGTGCCTTAGAGCAAGAACCTCACTCGCGTCTTGGCGACACGTGGGACTCCAGACAGCCTCCACCTACCTGCTACAGCCGCCCTGCGCCGACAACCAAGCTGCTCACAAGCTGCCCCCTCAACCTCTGTGAGACTACAGCACCCTGACTATTTCAAGTTCACCTTTTTCCCCTTCACCCTGAAACTTGTTCTATTTTGGGGAACCACTCCAGGATCCGTTTGGCACAGGGCCTAACACTTGCTTCTCAAGTAGGTCTGCTCCTGGAAATATTTATAGGCTCTTAAGTACTGATAACATGAGATATTGGTAACAGTGTAAGTGATTCACATACAGACAAGGGGTTGGGTAGCTATCCCCCTTTCCCCCCCAAAAGCCATCTCTGGGCTTTGTATTTTTCTTCTATTTCTATGCGCTGCGCTCTATGCATGAAGCACCTGTTATAAATAATGACCCTGGCTGCGCATACTAAGTGACATTTCTCTTCATTAATGTTGTTAGATTACAATGTATAGTTTATGATACCATGTACCATTTCACCAAGAAAGAAAAATAAAAAATACCACTAGGAGAAAACTGCAACGTTTGTATCCCAAGTCATTTATTTCTGGGGAAAAGTAAAGCTTATTTCGTTGCAGGTTGCTTTGGTAAGGGAGAGGAGGAAGGCTTTACCATTCTCCAAACCCTTAACTCTTGGGTTTCACTAGTAGTAAGAATGAAAACAAGAAGAACCATTCTGGCTTAGGTTCATTAATGATGACCCCAAAACTATTTAATCTAGCAGGATGTTTGGTCACAGCAGATCCATTCAAACAGGAGCTCATCATCCCATTTTTGCATACACAATATTAAGCAGCAGCACCAATGAGGATAGGTACTTACATTTCCACAAAACCAAAACTGGGGACTACATGAATACTGTTAGGTAGTCCCTGGTTCCAAGTCACTCTTCATTTACATTGGTACAGACAACTAATCAGATTTCAAGTATCTGAAAATCCCATTCAGCAACATGAATCCAAGACACCATCACATGTAGTTTTTCTTCTGTCTCCACCAGTGACAGAGGAATTAGACCGAAGACTCATACCATCCTTCAGCCATCTTTAAATTAAGTTTAAAAAGTGCTAAAAGCTCTGAATCTCCATGTCCAGCAAGTTTTTTAGTGCTCTACATCTACCCTTCTTCAGAACAGTTCAAAAAACAAAACAAAAAAAACCATTTGATCAGGCTACAGGTGTTGTTGACTTTTGGATTTTATATATGTCGTGTCCTATAGACAGCACAAGTACAGCAGCAAAAGGAAAGGGCAATGTTAAAAACAGTTTTTTCTCTTCAGACAGAGAGGCTTCAGGAACCCAGTTAAAACCTCCAATTACATTTTTCAAATAGCGGACGGAGCATGTTAGGCCAGTATGGCCCAAAATCTTGGCCAGCCTGACAGGCTCAGCAGGTTTTCTCCCTGAATTGTGTCACCAACCCTGAGACAAGTATAGCAGAGCCCCAGACATGCCTTGCATCAGAAGGGAACAACAAGCAACACATGAATACTGCACCCAAGTTTTCAGAGAGACACAGGTGGAAGCTTTGCTACAAGAGTCTTACAGAACATCAATGCAAATTATGCCACTGAAAACAGCCCCCCTCATTAACATTAAAGGCATCTACACCAGTCAATTTAAGACACATCCCACGGTCAGCAAAAGTTGTTTTCATTATGCTGAATGATCGCTGGTGGGATTTTCCTAAGTCCTTGCTGACACCAGTTTTCAATAAAAACAGCAGGATTTTGAAATCACAACACCAATTGTTATCACAACAATTTAGCTCAAAAGCAGTTTGGATATCAAGCCTTTTCCCCAAACCTGTACATTTCCAGACACTGTTCTGATTATCCAGACATGTGCTTTATTAAAAGTCTTTCAAGCCATGTCATACGACGCACGCAGGCCCCAGAAAAGCTTTCGGAAGTCTGCACATACTGTGTTTCAGAAAAATAAAAGGACATTCATATTTTGTAGCAAAGTCCAAAGGCAAGGTAACAACAGGGAATCAGCACCTTACTTAAATAAACCCTGATTTGTCCCAAAGAACTTAAGTTTTTAAGTCCTGCATTGACTGGATACTCATATGATTTGGCTTAACACAGGGTGCTGGCATACGTCCAAAGTTACAGGCACATAAATGACTTCAGCAGTTCTCCAAAAAGCTGAATTAACCCAGTGTTCACATTATTAACACAGCTTTCACTTTGTAGCTAAATATTTTTTATGTATTTTATTTAATTTTCGTTTCTATGTTCTGCAGCTTTGTCTCCCAAAAATGTTCTGGAAGAGAAGTTGCTTATGAACAGATGCTTTTTGATGGAAACAGTAGCTTTTGCAGTCTGAATGCATGCAACTGAGAAGTTTATATTCAAATCACAAGCTAATCCACATAAAAAATATTGAATATTCTTTAAAGTATTTTTTTTTTAAACTAGAAAACACCTGATATCCCTTGCCATGCAATCTAAAACAATGAAAAACAGAGAGACAAGACGGAAATGTCTATTCTGAAGTGATTTTCAATTCTTTTCAAGTAAAACCTGGTAAACAAAAGACAGAATTAATCTCCTGAGAAATGAATATGTAATTTATGTCAAAACGCTTAAATTTCTTCAGTAAATAACAGACACAGATTATGAAGGATTCAGATGAAAGATCTGAGCCTGGAAGTTGTGTTGGCATGAAGTATGTAATTTTATGGGCAAGTACCGGAATCAAACCAGGACTAGTCCTGAGCTCAGAGGTTAGCGCTCATATCCCATACTTATGTGGGATAACTTTTACCTTCTAGCTGAGATTTTCGGTCTGCAAAATGGTTCGTTCCTATTAGCTTCAAACAGAAAATGGTCTGTGAAATACCCCTTTAGTGATATGGAAACTTCAGCCACAAAGTAAGTTTTCAAACAGGCAGTGGACTGGGGACTGTAACAGCAGGGCAAAAAAGGAAGATGAAGGTGAAAAAGGAAAAAAAAAAAATAAAGAGGGAAAAAGGGGGGAAAAAAGGGGGGGGAAAAAAAGAGAATCACTAAGTATTGTTCCAACTGACCAAAATATTCCATGCCTTGTAAATGGTTTTGTTTGATTTACTCTTGGAATTTCTCTATTTTGCCCTGTAGAAGCTGAGTTAATTTTAATGTTCATATTTTAGAAGAGGTCCATAAAATTATACTTCAAAACAGTTAGTTCTCGCATTTTGAGGAGTGTAACAAGTCTTCTGGAGTAACAGAGAGGCAAATGAGATCTTCAGCACCTTGAGGTTGCACCCAAGCTGGGAGGAAGCAAAGCACTCTTTAGGCATCACCACAGGACTCCCCCTTCAGCCAGTCCCATGGCTTTGTCTGCCATCTGACACTGTCAGTGCTGTTTCCTAACTAGTTTTTGTCCTGCAGGAGTCTGCTGATGAGATGCCAGCTCTCTACCGTCCTTCAAATCCTCAATCTCTCTTCCCTCCTTCCCTCTCAGAAGCTGGAAGTCTCATCCCAGATTCCCCCTTCACATCTCTCCACCCATGTCAACCTTTGTCATTTTCTTGAACAGACTTTCACTCAAAGTGCTCCATTTAAGAGACTCATTAAATACAGCTGTTGTAAATCCACAGATAAAAGCCAGTAAAACAGCATATCCCAGAGAAGTTTTCTAGTATATTTGATATTATTGGTGAGAATACATCACAACTCTTAGTAACTGTTCTCATGTTTTACCCTCCCAGTTCCAAACCTACACTAAGCGTGAAATGGCTTGGCCTCTACTATCTATATCATGCTATGTGTGTTTCTAAATCAAAAAGAAGATTTTTCAACTTAGTTCCCTTTTCCTGGGGAGGTGCTCATGATCTGTGGACTAGTCAACTCCTGTCCTTCTCCTCGACTCTTCAGGCAGGTATGTTCTCCCTGGGTCCCACTACAAGCACAATTTTCTTCTCTTTTAATCATTCCCAGATGGATCTCCTGGGATTTCTATACTGGACTAACTGGAAAGTGTTATTAAAGTATCTCCTGTGTCAAACACAGAGCAAGTGTAGGTTCTATTGATACTACCTGGAATTCTTCTGCTCATAAATCTAAGGATCACATCAGTCCTTAAAAGCAATCAGAGTTGGTAAGAGCTAGGCTTTACCAAACCTTTCTAGAAACAGTCCCTATTCAGTTACATTTTGAGATCTATCAGTCGTGTAGTTTTAATCCACTCAGTATCTGTCACTAGATTGTGTCTTTCCAGTTTCTAATTTAAATAGTATATGACATCAATTGAAATGTTTTATAGGAAGCAAAAGATGTTACTAAAACACTATTGCTTTTATTAGAAAAACTTCCAGAAAGATTTTGTTTAGTGGGGTGTACATTACACTGCGGCAGTACTGCGTGGCACGAAGTTCGTGCGTTAAGCCTTCATCAGGTTTCATGTTACTCTTTTCCTTTATTTTCCCCAGAATATATCTATAATTTATCTTTCTAAAAATGATGCTACAATGTTTTTGGTCAAATCTCTTCATCTTTTCCAAGGTTTCAAATAGTTATTTGGGGAGGTTGTGGGAGAAGAAATCAGCATCTCAGAGACCCATTCAGCTGCCTCTGAAGCTCATAGATGCAAGTCATTTGAGCCTGTCAATATGCAAGTCAAGAAACTTCTGGTTTTCATGCTCCTTTGTTAGGAGTGATACTGACACACTTCTGATTTCTTCCTGTCATTTTTACGTCACTGGATTTCTCTCAAGTACAGAACACAAATATGTATGCTCAGCCTTTAAGCATCACTGCTTATTTTTCTGTTTTTACGTTTAAGTGAACTAATGACATTTTTTTTCCATTCATATTTTTAAATCCCCATCTTCATAGGCTCTACCATTCACGGCTCTACCGTTTTCATTTCCTTTTCTTGCAAGTTCTCTGTCATCAACAGACTGACCTGCATTAGTCATTAGTTTTTTTCAGCATGGGCAGCTTCCTTACTGCAGCTACCTGTGGTAACGTTTGAAGTTACACTTTCTTAAGAAAGTCTCACTGGAATTAGGAAAAATGTGAGTGATGACTCCAAATAATGAATCAGCCAACTGATCTGATGCCAAAGAGGCCTAAGCATTTAACAACATCTTTGCATCAGCATTTGCCAAAAGCCAGCTTGAGTAGGCTGCCTGTACAGTAACACCAGTGACAGGTATTACGTATCCCGTAGAACAGGGAAAGAATTAGTGAGAGAATACTGAAGTTAAATACTTTCACCTTGTGTTTGTCACAGGTTACTTAAAGATTGGGCTAAGATAAACTCAGAACCTCCAAGGGTTATCTTTGGGAACTAACAGGGAATGGTACCAGAGAACTCAAAAGGGAAAACTTGGTGGCTGCCTCTAAATACGAGGAGGGAAAAAAAGGGGTGAAAGATTTCAAACTACATCCAGATTGCCAGGCTTAACTTAAATCCCCAGAAAAATTATACAGTAAGTAATTGAACTAATTTGCTGTGGAAGGAAACAAAGAGTAACAGCAGTTGCTTTGGATCTATCGACAGCAAAGAAGGTAATCAGCTGGTAATCATCAACTGTGGTGAGAAGGACAGAAATGAGACTTCAGTTATACAGACTCTGATATTAGTGAAAACTAATTAATTATATGAAGAGGGAGCTGTGACTAGACATCAGCTTAGACAAATACTTCTCAGAAAAGAAGTGTGAATAGCTGATAAGGACAGATGTACAGCTGAAGGATCATCTCTTCACGTCCCTTTGGTCCTGTGTTTCCTGTGGTTGGCATGGGAAGGCCCAGATGCAGCAGTGTGAACTTGGCAAAAAGTGTATAGGACACTGCACACAGACTGGTGCAAATGGAAGGGAGTTAAAACATGATCAATGCAATTCCACTATTTTTTCTCCACTAATTTTATAACAGAAGAAGAATTATAGAATAGACAATATTTTAAAGATGCATCATCTCTTTCCTCCTCCCTGATGGTGGGTATTCATTTTCTGCATTTGGAAACATCTCCTTCAGTATTTACAAATCATTCAGAGCTTGCAGCATGTAACAGTCATATACTAGTCTTCCGTAGTAACTTTGGTACTCTTTTTATTTTGCTGTGTAGACCAAGTACCAGGTTTTACAAACCCTTAAACACCAGTGATTTGTTGTACACAGCAGACAAACTAGAGCTACATCCCATTCCTTTTTTTCTAGGAAAGTAATCAATGAACATATAAGCTTTGGTAAATCAATTGCAATTCTACAAGAAAGTGTTTAGGCAGAAAAGAACATGGAGAAGTGGAGGAATAACAGCCTAAATAGCAGTGTAGCAAAAATATTTGGAAAGAAACATCTAAATAGTTCAGATACATCACTTTCTACATTTTCAGAAGGATCTTCTTACATTCACATGCAATAATAGAGATTAGTTTAGGTGAGGCAGGAAGTCTTGTTCAGTTTTACGTCCCTATGAAGTAAAAAATATTAAAAGAAAAAAAAAAAGCTTTACTTCCACCATTCACCTCATTACTGATGATAAATTTCTTTAGATCCCAATTGCTAAAACCAAATATTACAAGAATCCCCCCCCCTTTTTTTTTTTTAAGTTTCTAATCCTCACAGTTTCAGAGGAAAACTTTTAAAGATAATACAAGCAAAATCTCAGGAATCAGAAAGCAAGCACAGTAAAAATAATTTTAGAAGTCCCATGCAGTAGAAAAAACAAGAGACAAAAATAAGAGAGCCCTAATACACTTCAAGGCAACTGAATCAATTATCATGGTCTGGACACATACTTTTCCAATAAAACTAGCAATATGTCCATCTTTTTTTTTTCCTGAAAAAATGTAAATATATTGAAGGAAGCCTTTTTCCTTTAATACTCTCTGAGCGATGACTTATAATTGAGAATTTCTTGAGCTATGCACCTATGGTATCTACAAACCACATAAAGCCATATGAATATTATTCAGCTTATTTTTAATACATGAAATTCATAATTGTGGGAAGACTGTTAAGAGCAAAGGTTTCTGAAGTACTCAACCACTGCTGGAACAGCAGGAGAAGAGCATATATTCTTTTGTGCATTTCTAAGCGCCTTGAAACAGGTACTTGGCAACTTCTAGCTCCTGTTAGAGTGAGCTGGGTGGTAGCCAAGAGGACAGAGGAACCTGTCAGGTTTCTGTGCGACTGATTGACTGTACTGAGTCATCTGCTTACATGTGTTTCAGAGAGGGCATGCAAGCAAATCTCAGTTTAAGACACACGTGCACTCAAGCTTCCCTGAAGTAACTCACTGCCTCACAAGAAGGCCAACAAAAGCATGTGGGTGAGACCTTTTGATTTTTCTCAGATGGCACAACACAATAGTTACAAAAACAAGGTGATAAGCACTTATCACCGTTACTGGGCAGAACTACCTTTGGGCAGAGATTTGTAACATTAGAGACAGCTGCACGAGGTAACTGAGACTAGAAGTTATGACAACCCATGTGTTAATTGAGTTGAAATTGTCTGGTCAGTTTTGCCAGAGGTGTCAGATTTCGTTGCTAACTCTTCTTTAGGATGCAATAGTGAAAAATTAGTTTCAAAGAAAATCCACAAGTGTCAATGAACTACTATATAACCGAGCGCAACGTAAATAACACTGAAGTGACCTTCCCTCCTGGTGAGAGGATATCAGCATGTGAGACTTCAAAGCCAGTTTCAGAGTGCCTTAGTCACAAACCTCCTAATGATGAAGTTCTAGCCATGACTAATTCCATTACAAGCCGCCGCTGTGGGTAGCAGCCAAGATGATACATCTCTCTCAATATTACAATGATGTACCATCTTTTGGTTTCCAGTCAGATTTTCTATTATTCCTGTTTAAATAAAAATTAAATATACTTATTTGGGGGTTTTATATTATCATTAGTCTCCACAATAAATGTTTCAATTATCAAGCATAAATATTTGAATTTGGTGAAGCAAAAGAATCCATAAAATTTTGCAGGAAAAGCAGAATTAAATCTGTGATGTAAATAGCTGTAGACCCAGACTCCACCTGGCACAAGGAGCTGAGCCAACAGAGGGAGGAAGCCACTACAGCTGGGCTGAGAGAGTCCAAAGGAAGAAAAGACAGTACTTGTACTCCATTTAGAAGTAGACTGCTTGCCAAGTTCTGCAACTGCACAAGGAAGCATTTTTTAAATCAGTTAAAAAAAAAAAAGTGTGTGTGCGGTTGTTAGAAATAGGGTGACTCTTCTATTAATTGGCGTTTTCCTAGAAGGATTGATCAGCTCTTGAGATCATTTTTTTTTAATGTTCTTTCGGTAGTTGGAAAAATTCTAAGAAGGAGTTTAAAGCAGCTGTCTCACAGAAGGTTATCTCTTGTTTACAGTACATTCTGATACTGCCATTTAAGCACTGAAACAGAAACAAACAGGCATCTAAACACCTTACGCATGGTTTGCAGAAGTGATGAATTATTAACTGTTTCCTGTCATCTTTTACATTTTCTTCCTGCTTGTTGAATGGGAGGATGTGTGACAGACGCGCAAGATAAAGCAAATTAACATAATGTGTTTAAACAGGGATATTCATACGTACATATGGTCAATACATCTGACATTAGGATACAAGTCAAATCTTCAAAGAAATTGCACCAGTTACTCTGCCTGAGGATCTGGCCCTTAATCCATGCAACACATTCTATGATCCTCCGCTTCTAAAAGTTCTCTTCGTAACTATCACCCTTTAAAAAATACATACATAAATAAATCTGCATTTAGAAGTTAGAAAAACAGAATAATTCACTCAAGTTGATCCTCTATCACAATAATCCTTTGATATTTTGATTTATCTAAATTTGGGATCATTTTCAAGTTTATTTCCTTACAGTCACCCAGCTAACATGGGAACAACAAGGGATTGTAGGCTTTAACCAATTCTGAAATAAAAATGTCAGAACATTCTTGCTGACTGCAGTGGGAATTAGATCAAATCAATACCACGCAAATTCCACATGCAAGCCATAGCTCGTCTGCACACTCAATCAGCAGATAAGCTTTTACACATTTTGATTATAATGAGAAATTCCAATAGAGATTTGGATGAATTAAATTGTAATGCTTTATTCCCAACTTCATAATCAATGCTATAAATTCAGATTCCATCTAAAAACCAGTGACTTCCGATAACAATACAATAGACCAAATATTTGCACGTGGTGTTTATTAACAAGAAGGCAGAAATTGGTTTAGGTGTCCAGTGAATATAATTACAGTATAAGAAAGCATTTTCTTCATTATTTATTTGCATAGGTCTTATTTGTCACTTCTTGGCAGAGGAAGCCCAAATGCATGCCAGTGCTCAGTTGCTGTAGATCAGAGGCACCTGATCTACAGCAACATCATGGTAAATGAACTCAGTCAATTTACACTGGCTCTGGGTTTCCTGCCCTGGAAAAATTATATGCAAGCGTTCATAGCTCAATAAATAATACTGCAACATAAACATGCATCCTTCCCCCTACCTCCCCCCAAAAATACCATGATCTGTGTCTGTTTACAGTATTATGGTATGTAACCTAAGAAATCAATGACAATCCCAGAAGCGGGCAACAATAAAATTATTGGATTGGAGTACTGTGTGTTTTATTTCAAGTTTCATCCTCATTCATCAGACATACCAACCCTGGCTCACTCACAGTAATGAAAGAAAAAGTGTATTAAGATATACTACGGAAGTGCATTGAACCAGAGAGACTGTCTGCCATGGAAATCCTGGTTTATGTTCTCTTCACAAAGAGGTCTTCGGCAATGTCTTTGGCGCTGAGTTAAACAAAGATAATTCATGCAGAGAATGTATTCACCACATAGGTTTTACGTCAAGGGTGGGGATATTTCAACTGAAAGTAGTGTAAAAGATACGTCTAGGTTGAGTACTTCTCTGGACTGGGGTCTATAATAGTCCCTCAGTTGCTCACACCTTTACATGTTGGATATGTCTGTACATACAGATCTCTTTTGAGAGACATGGGAGGGAAGGGATGCCATCCAGCGGGACCTTGACAGGCTTGAGAGGTGGGCCCCTGTGAACCCCTTGAAGTTCAACAAGGCCAAGTGCAAGGTCTTGCACCTGGGTCAGAGCAATCCCAAGCACAAATACAGGCTGGGCAGAGAATGGATTGAAAGCAGCCCTGAGGAGAAGGACTTGGGGTGTCAGTTGACAAAAAAAAAAAAAAACAACACGAGCTGGCAATTTGCATTTGCAGCCCAGGAAGCCGACCTATCCTGTGCTGCACCAAAAGAAGCATAGCTAGCAGTTTGAGGGAGGTGATTCTCCCCCTCTACTGGACCCTTGCAAGGCCCCACCTAGAGTACTGTGTTCAGCTCTGGGGCCTCCAACACAAGAAGGACATGGAGCTGTTACAGCATGTCCAGAGGAGGGCCACGAGGATGATCAGAGGGCTGGAGCATCTCTGCTATGAAGACAGGCTGATAACGTTGGGGTTGTTCAGCCTGGAGAAGAGAAGGCTCTGGGGAGACCTTGTAGCAGCCTTCCAGTACTTAAAGGGGGCCTACAAGAAAGCTGGAGAGGGACCCTTTATAAGGGATTGTAGTGGTAGGACAGGGGGAAACAGCTTTAAACTAAAAGAGGGTAGGTTTAGATTAGATATAAGGAAGAAATGCTTCACTGTGAGGGTGGGGAGGCACTGGACCAGGTTGCCCAGAGAAGCTGTGGATGCCCCATCCCTGGAAGTGTTCAAGGCCAGGCTGGATGGGGCTTTGGGCAACCTGATCTAGTGGAAGGTGTCCCTGCCCATGGCAGGGGGGTTGGAACTAGATGGTCTTTAAGGTCACTGCCAACCCAAACCATTCTATGATTCTAGATATATACAGCCTTATTATGACTATTACTAATATTGACCAACTGTAACAGCACCAAAATATGAAAGTTCTTACAAATGCATCTTTTTTTTAAATCATGTGATCACCTGGCAAAGAATGCAAATGTTGCACTTTTCCAAAACTGAAAAGTCCACAAACTCCCCCAGTAAACCCACAGTTCCCACTCTTGTTGTCTTCTTTGTCCTGACTCCTTTCTCCAGGGACAAAGGAAGATTTTATTCACTTTATCTTCAGACCTCGAAGCACGGAGAAAATTATCAATTCACCTTTTTCAATAATCTTTAATACAGCCATATCGATCAAGAGAATGTCCTTTAAGGACACTTACTCATAGCAGATCAAAAGAGCCAAGAAACGTAAGTTGCTTTTTTCTTTTTGGAGCTTGCTAATGCATTTATGACATGTAGTTATTCATCAACAGCTCAAGAGTGACTATCAGGCAGCAAAACGTAAATTCTGGTCTGAGGCGCTCGGAAGAATAGGTTTGAGAGTTCTGATGTGGAACAATTGATATGCTTATGGTGAGATAAGAGTATATGGCTGCTGTTAATGATTTGCTGTATGCCACCACACATGGTTGTTTCTTTCATGCAGGGGTGTCTCTCAATGCTAAAAAAAGAAACCCTGTTTCCTCTTTGCTAGCACATATGATCATGCACAGCAGAAACAAGAGAACCAGGACAAACTAGCAAAAGAGCACACTTTCTTTACAGTTAAGATGGAAGAACTGCTACCAAGTTTCATGCTTTCCAGGAGGCCCCACATCTTCATCCAGCATGGTGGTTTCGCTCCTCTCCAAGGGGCACACACATGCTCCATCGGCAGATCCCCATGGGCACAAGTAGCTGTCGGGCCTGCGAGGCCGTGGCAGGGCAGCCACAGAGGAGGGATGCCCCTGAGCGGGATGCGGCAACAGTTAAGCCCTTTGCATTCCTGTGATATGGCCTGTATTTACTTTTGGCCAGATCATTAGCCAAAGACATGAGGAGATAATACCTTCTTTATCCCTTTATGAGCAGGGAAAGCAAGGAGCAATATTAGGGGCATTTGGGGTAAAGAAGCTTACGTTTTGGGTAGACCTATTCCTCTTTTTTCATGGAAAGATTCAGGGTCACCTGCAACCAGGAACAAATGTATGTGTCTGCATCAGCATTTATAATTGTGCTAGGTAGCTTGAGTTCATGTTATAACAGAAAAAAAAAAAATCTTAAATTTAGAAAGACCGACTCCCTTAGCTGTGTAACATAAAACATATGCTTAGGTGTAAGAACACCAGTAAATCCCATAGCAACTCATGCCTGAGCACAAGTATGCACTTCAGTACTTGTACTTGGCTGGATCCTTAATTTCTAATCCAGTTGTCTAACAACTGGGTCATTCCCTAAGTAAAAGGAAGTTGTAAGAAATTACCCGGTCTCCCCAGTAGTGAAAAAGCATTTCCCATTCCCTTATCCCTCGTGTTTTTTTAAAAAGTCTCACAGTCACATGACTTTTGTTTAAAATGGAGCACTTTCAGGCAAAGAAAACAGTATTTGTTTTAAAGAGCAAGCCAGATGAAGTGGCATGTGCTGCTCTCCTTCAAACAGGACCCGATTTAGAGATGTGGGTGTGGTAGGCATTTACAGTATTTTAAATATGTAAGAACAGTACTGGGATTTTTAGCTCTTGGATTCTTTTATCAGGTAACCCATGTGGATGAAACTACTGTGGCTCTGTTTCATGACCACAGGACAAATCCCGTCACTGGCCAAAACAGTTTCCCTTCCTGCCAGAAAAACGCACTCAAGACTCATCTGGAGTGAGAGTCTCCACTCTGTCTGGACTGGCAGTCTTAATTCAAAGCTTTCCTTGCAGATGCCTGGGTGAGAGGGTTTCTTTGCTAGGAGGTGGAGCATAAAGATATCTACATTTAACAAGAGCATTCCAAATTTTAGAGGTGTATACCCTGAGGACTTTCAAGATGAACATGGAAACCAATTGGTAGGATTAGTAGATTATTATTCTCAAAGGAAACCAAGTTAAAAAAAAAAAATCACTAAAAAGAAGTTTAAGAGTTCAGGTTTCAACAGCAATTATCATTTTGCTGTGAAATGTTCACTACTTTTATTTTCAAAAACCTTTTCCTGAAAAAATGTATCACACGGAGCCTACCATGGAATCCCCCAAAGCCTCCTGGGCTTCAGATTTGCAGCAAGTGGGTGGATCAAGAATCAACCATCAAGTTGTGAACATGTCCAGGCTATGTAATCACACAATCGTTTAACGGTGACCCTTATCCTTCCCCATATCTTTCCCTCTTTACCTTCTATTAGCTTGTCAGCAGTGTCGGGCTGTAGCCTCTTCACAGATGGATCATTTCTTTCCATCTTCCCCCCCCTGCAAGATGCCCAGAGCACAACCTAGAGATATGAAGACAGCTCCCAGAGAGCTTCACTAAGTGGGATGCAGTCATTAAGCAGCACACTCCTATGTTTCAGCATTTGCTAAATACGTGCCATAAAAACCAAACAGATATGCCACTGCATTAACAATTGTCTTCCAGCTGGATATTTTGCATGAGTTGACTCTGCAGTTTCAAGATGTATAGGCTTAGTCCTGCACTATCCTAGACTGGATTTTGCTGGCTGAATTATGCCAGCAATTCCTGACAAGCATGTCTTGATTTTTTGTTACACTTTTTTCTAGAACTGATTCAGTGTAGTTATTGGTAATTTTGGAAAAAGAAATTGAATGTGTAAAAAACCTTTCAGCTAAGCAACACTGAAAAAAGCCTCCACCCTCCTATGCCTGCACAAGAGTTTTTGTAACACTTTCTAGCACTTCAACAGAGCTCCAGAGCCAGCAGGAAAGCACCGCTTTCCTATTTCAGCGGGAGAGTGACTGGAGGCCAGAGGAGCGCCGCTGGCGTAGACCAGGAGCCTGGTCACCCCATTGCCAAGAGTTGTCCAAAGCATCACAGCCTTGCTGCAGGAGTAAGTCTGCAGCTACATGATACCAAATGAGCCACCAAATGGCTTGTCTCAGGTGAAAAGCATTTCCACCTTCCCACACCCATGCCTGCCTTATATTGTGCCAGGCCTGATGCTCATTAGACTATTCTTATCAGCCACTTTAACTTATTAACCCAGGAGGAAACTAGCCTAGCAAAAAATAAAGTAGATGATTCAGTCTTAGTACCAGCATAAAATCATCTTATGCATCTAGTGCAAAGGAGCAAGACAGACCTCTTCCCCTTTGTAGTGAAAAATGATGGATCTGCTTTTCCCACTTCATGGAACCAGAGACTTGCCCATCCCTTTGCCTACCTGAGTAAGGCTATGCAAGGACCCTAGGCAGAACGTTAGTTTTGGATTAAGACAAAAACAAAACAAAACAAAACAAACAAACAACCAGGTAGTGATCCCAGCTGTGTGACAAGAAAAATGCCAGAAGTTCCTGGTACTCTGGTACTTGAAAGCATGCAACTGCAGCTTCCTCCTCAACAAGAGAAGCATACAGGCTTCCCTAAAGAGCAATGTTGGCAAATCACCACTTCTGTGAATTTTCTAAAGATCTTGGCTTTTGAGCTCCCTGGGATACCTCAGGAAATGTGGGTTTCCTCTTCCAAACCAGCCAATCTTGTAAATTGGTACTGTAGAAACCAGCAGCGGGTGTGGTTAGCTCATAAAACCACTGGAGAAATACACTGCAGAGGCTCTCTAGCAATGCCATTGGTGTTCGTGCACAGGAGTAGCCACAGGCACTGTGTTGAATTCCCTCTTCTCAGAGGGAAAAACAATACCAGCCCTGATCTCAATCTAAATTGCCTTACATCAGCTGCACGCCAGTCCTGTAGTGGCTGGCTGCTTTTCCACCAGTCGCCTGGAACTGCTGGCATGCGGGGCCACCAGTTTGTGCTCTGCCTCGTGCCTCTCCCGAAAGGGGCTGAGGAGCAGGGGGTGAGAAGCCTTTGGCCTCACCAAGCAGCTCAGGAGATGCAATATCTACTCAAGCATGCTTTGAGCCACAGGAACAGTGCAAAAGAAACAGTCGTGTCAGCACAGCACTGCCCTATTAGACATACCAGCATGGGAAAGGTATTTTCTTTCACACAAACCCAGGGACTGAAATAGGTAGGAGACTTACAATAAGCTTTTCAAATTCAAAGCGGGATGAAAAAAATAATCTTATCACAGGAAATCTGCAACTTGGTGTAATACAATAAATATTTTGTGAGTTTCCTAATGTAACCATCTGCTAATGGCTGGTATGGATGGGCTGCCTCAAAGACTACAAAAGGCTTGAGAAAGCTTGCTGCATAATTACCGATACCTCAATGCACGATGCCATCTGATAAGTGGTAATGCAGTGCATTGTGTCTTCCACAAATCATCTGCAAGTTTGTTGGCTTCTCTGCTTTGCTGTGCTAATCTCCATTGCTTAGTGTTGCATTCTGTCCTGGTCCTAGAGCATTTTCCACCTTAGACAGTCCAATTCTCAAGAAAAGCAAGTATCTGTATGTGCTTCTACTAAGAAAAGTGGTTGACTGACTGTACTGAATGCAGAGCAGGTGAAAGACTTGAGGTACTCTATCACAGCAAGCAAAGTGTAAAACTTGACTTTTTTCAAACCACAATAAATACTCAGTTTCAGCTATTTACTATAGACTATTTAACCTCTGAATTCACTTTAGCCCCCTTGCCCACTGCAGTGGGCACATACTTCACTTTATACACTACTGTCACATACCTAATATTAGGAATGTATTCAGCTAGAGTGCAGAACTGGAGATCAAAGAGCAGCTCAACAGTTTTGTAATTATTCTATCATAACAGGAATATTAAGATTTCACGGAGTCCAATCTGAGCAGAATAAATAAAGTGGCAACTCCTATAAAAGTATATGGAGACATGACAAACCTTGAGGCAGTGCAAGTTGATGAAGCCCAAGATCTCCAATGGACAGTTCAGACATGAAGGATTTGACCTTAACTAAACCATGTGTTAAAGTATAAAACTGCACGAATGCACCAACAAGACGTGCCGCTTCAGGATCCCTTCTGCTTCAACATCCCCTCCCCCTCATTTTTTTGTTGAAAGCTTTCTTTGGGGTTATGATTGGCTTCTCAAGAAAAACATGAAGTCAAGGAAGACCATTTTTCACCTAATTTTTAAATTATATTGAAAGCAAGCTTGAATAGCATCTTAACTATCATCCACAGATCACATGATGAACAGAATAGAGTCAAAAAAAGGATTAGAAATAAAGACAAAGTTAAATGGAATAAAAATTTGGAAAACATCAGCTACACATAGCGTTTGAAAATAGATATTAGTTAAAACACAACAACAAAAAATTCAGAGCTGGGCCCGTTTCACCCCTGTTGCAAAGCTGCATCATTTACGTTATATTCCAGCGAGAACTAATTCATTCCTTGCAGTGAGAGCAAGCTACATGATGTGTGGCCTGCACAGCAACAAGTACATTTGGTCTTTAGAGGCTTGAATGAGAAAGGGCAGAAAGCATTTCTTTGTAAGCCCAGTGACAACCTAGCAGGATTTCAGAAACATGTAAAAAATTGTAAGGGATTTTGGAGAAGAGCTTCAAAACAATTACGTGGTTGGGGGAACTGAGTAAAGCTCCTTCGTAAGAGCTAAACATATCTAGTGTGGCTGAGCAGTATCCAGCAGCAATGGGAGAAAGACCTGGGAGTTTTTGAGAGTCTTCACCTAAAGCCCAAAAGCAAAGTGAAGTTACTTATGTAAATACAAAGCAAATGAGTGTCACAGGTTAAAATTTAACAATAGAAAGTAAGCTGGCAGAGAAAAGTGTACCCGAGAGAAAGATGATTCGACCGTGAAGTAACTAGGAAAGGAAAGCAGCTGTGTCAGTCCAGAGCATCAGGTACTGACCAGACTTGAGGGGTGTTACTTATTGGAATCACACATAGCCCTAAGGAGTAGGGCACTTAGTAAACGGAGGTAACAGAAAATAACATCCTTTGGGTGTGAAGACAGACTTTTTGGCATTTTCCAAATTCAAAATCTAAAGTATATCCCTTTTCAAGTTCCTGAAATAATTCGAGTACTGCTAATTCAAACATCTAGCAGAATGCTTCATTAAGAAAAATTGACTTCTTTTATGCAGAAAGCTCATCCTGATAGGGAAAAGAAAAAGTTTGTTACGATCAATAAGTGAAAACTCTTTTGCATGCATTGGTTCAGTGGTAGATGCATTTCATACAGGCTGTTTACAGTACTGTAGAAGTCCTTAGAAAACAGCTATAACCAGGGCTTTTTGATCTCATTGTCCGAATCTGAGTCTTTTCAAGTTCACAGACAAAAAGCAAACGCATGGGGGGAAGAGAGCATGTAGTTCTGCTGTTTGTTATTCCCATGGCTGTAATATTTACTGATGCATTAGTTGCAAATGTCCATTTTTAATTATTTTGGTATTTAATTATATTAGAGCACACAGTTACATTACTAGATTGGTGTCTCACAGGGGAGTCATGTATTGGCAGGAGCAACAGGCTACCATGATCTAATAAGTATTTTCCAGCTCCTAGACCTACTATGTCTTGCTGAAAACTGGCAATCTTTCCTGCAACTCATTCCAGCTTAAAAAAAGCCCTAACTGTGGTCTTGCCTAAAGCTTGGCATCTGTCAACTTCATGGCACATAGATACACAAATATAGTAACATTTATTTTCTGCTTATTATATCCTTCCATTCATGTTGGTGAGAACCGTTTTGCATCAAGTCTTCCTCCCAGTTCCTTCCCCACAGACACTTATCTGCACACAAACTTCATGTTCTTGTCCATTTTCCCTTTTAGCTCAATTCTTCTCCCCTTTGGGAACAATAACTGGGGCATAGAAACTTTCCAGTACATTTGTTTTTCCCTCAGAAATTAAAATGATACACATTGGTAGAGGAAAAGGACAGCACAGTAGCAATTACACTTATGTTGAGTACAGCATTTGGGCTGCGTATTTTGGTTGCCTTCTGAAGGTCCTTTTATTTTAGCCCTGGGCCTACTTGGCTCCAGTAGGTCACTTGTTTCCGACAGCAATAAAAATAAAAATGAAACAGCCCTGAAAGCAGCATTCTGGTTGTGTTTTTTCTTTTTCTTTTTCCAACCCGCCCCCCCCGCCAAGGATGTTGTTTTCTAGTCTGTCTCAGTTTCCGGTTCCCATGAACCAGCTTGTCGCTGTTATGTTTGGATTCACTGCACCATAGGAAAATGTTAGAAGTCTTGCTTGCTTTTAAAGAAAAAGCAAGACAGATTTTAATAGAAGCCACCCTGGTTTCCATGCTTTTTTTTTTTTTTTTTAATCTAGTTTCTCAATCTTTTTCTGTTTTTCTCATTGTCTTTATTCCAGAAAACCCTTTTCAGCTTTAGTGAGAGCTTGAGTGGTACCACAGGGCCACTGCTTGTCTTTTTGCAGCTGCTCATTTTCCCTATGGATAGTGCTGCTCTGCTGGGAGAAGCGAGCAAAGGTTTTCCCTGTTCCAACCAGCATGTCAGGAAATTGCATTCTGTTAGCCCTCAAAATGGCTTCACTCGCTAGCTAAGAGCAGGGCCAGAGCTTCAAGACCATTCAAGTCCTTCCTGTTATACAACACTTCCCTCTCCACTGCAAAGAGGGAAGTCAGGAGATACGGTAACAAAAGCCCAAGGAACAGACCTGGTGCTCTGTGGAAATCATAGCTTGTGTAAAACACGCACACTTACATGTATACATGTAAATATATACACACATACACATTTTTATACATATATATTTCGCTACGCTCTGGTCTTCAGTAATTACAGCGGGATTTAGATTCAGTAGGTTTTTTGTTTTGTTTTGATAGCCTAGTTTTCATAAGCTAAAATAGCTGACCCTTGTTTGACAAGGAATTTGAACTAGATGATCCACTCAAGCCTCCTCCAACCTGAACTGTCCCGTGATTCTAAAAAGCTGCTAAACTCTCAGACTGCCCCCCCTTTAAATAGCTTCTGCACTTGACTAATGTCAGTCCAGCTTGGCAAACACATCAAAAGATCATTAAGGTCCTGGAAGTTTTTTTTTTTTTTTTTTTTTTAAATAATTCCGGCAGAATAGAGGAGAAAGATGAAAAATAAGTTCCTCCTCCCTCTCCTTTCCTGGGAAAAAGCAGACTGATTTTGAATGCTCTTTAGCAACAGGGCACATATCAACCAGCGTACGTTCTTCAGCCGTTTATGTCCTTGACTTGGATAAGTCAAAGAGAAACCAGCTATCATATCAAAGACCCATGTTTTCCTCCTCAAGGTGCTAACCTTCCTACAGAGGTGCTCACACTCTAATCCACCAGGCTTCACACAGAAGTCACCCACAGCTGCAGCTCCAGGCACTGGGGCTCTTTGGCACACCCTGAGATACACCCCATATTCCTAAAGATCAGCCACAAAAACACATGGAAGTGGCTTAGGCAAACTGTGGGAGAGCTACCGCATACTTACCATCAGCGCACAGATGTGTTGCCTTTCTCATTGTGGTTTCATTCCAGAGATTGCTGTTTTAGAGATGAAAATTGTCAGAGCATGTAACAGCCATCTCGAGAACTTCAAGATGCCCCTGTGCCCCAGAATGTTTTCATCCCCGAGGAGAGGTATAAGGCAGATTTGAAAGTGAGATTTGGCCCTCAGTCGGCAAAATACCCTTGTTTCTAGGGACACTATCTCATCCTTGGCTAGCTTATGTAGAAAGTTTGAGGAATCAAGCAGGAAACGCCCTCGGGGTGACAGGTGAGGAGCTCCAATGCTGCCTGATGGCAAAGAATGCCTTGCAAGTGCTGTGTTTACGGTGCCAGCATCAGTAAAAACACAGCCTGCCTGCAGATAAGTGGATCGGAGATAGTGGGATACCTCTCCATAAACAGACGTGCACTTCCACACAGGAGCTACAGGTCCCGGTTTGCGGCTCTCCACTATTTACCCCCCCACTCCTCCCCACCTGATGCAGGATAAAACATGCAGCAGACTGAAAGATTTAAGGAAGTCCCTCATACTTGTTTATGTATAGGTTTAGGACACACGCAAACACAAAACATTGTAAAAAAAGTCTTCCCTCTCCTCCTCTGACAGGTTGCATATGAGCACGGCACATTTAAAGGCTTCGTGTAGTTGACTCACAGCAGCAGGGAGACATGGTTATGTTGTTCAATCTCCATATCTTGGTCCCTTGCTATGGTGGACAAGGGGGGCAGGAAAAGCACCCCATGCACACATTCATGAGGCTATATTGCAGCTTTTTTTCACTGCTCCTCAATCTAGTGTGCCAGAACCAACCTGCTCGCTGTGCTGGCACATTCCAGGGAGGCCGGGGTGTGAGGTGTTGGGGAACAGTGGGAATGGTGCTGCATGCCTGCCCAGGGCAGCTGGAGCTCAGTACCAGCAGATGGTCTGGGGACGGGCAAGGAGAAGAAGGGCAGGAGTTATTCCCCGGGTGCTGTCCTTCATGGCAGGGCTACGTCTGCTCCTGAGAAGAAATCCCATTCACACCCACACTGGGATTGCTGCTCCCCACGTCCTGCCTGTTGTCTCCTGTTTCCACTTATACTTCCCTGAAACATCAACAGGGTGGTGGTGACACCAAGAAAACCTGAAGGGCCAAACCAGCGCCTCATTACACAGTGTAGTAATGCATTGATCCCACACCCATCACACGTTGCACAAGCATGTGCTTTTCTGTGAAACCAAGGGCAGAACAGCTCAGCTCCCCCAGGCTCATATTGCTCTGGAGATGTCCCTTATCCTCTTGAGAAGGTTCAGAGTGAGGAACACTACCAGGAGGTATTTACTTTGCGGGCCTCCTACAACACACCAGCAAGCTGCTTGGGAAGCCTACATACCCTGCGCTGTTTCCTCCACGCATGCATTTATACGAGGTGGTCTGCTGCTGGCATGCAAGGAGCCCTTTCCTGGGACTCCACAGGCAGAGGATGGAGACTTCACAGCCTCCAGGAGCTGGTGGGATGCCCACAGAGCTTGGACACCACCACCTCAGAGGGTCTCGCTCCCAGCTGTGCCAGCAGCTCCCCCCAGCTCAGGTCTGCCACTGGGTACACGCAGTACTGTCCCCACACCTCACCCGAGCCCCCCAGCCCCGCCTCAGTCTCTCTCAGAAAACCCAAGGCATCCCATTTTGTTGTTAAGCAGAAGTGGGCCGCACCACTGTGTCCGTGAGCCCCGCTTTGTCGCCCACCCAGTGCGAACTACAGTTGCTTCATCTGAGCAGTTGTGTGCAGGCAGCACAAAATGCTGCCTGCATGAAAGAGATCAACAGAGTCCAAGTAATTGCAAAAAATAGAATCAGACGCAATGACCTCTTACATAAGTTTTGGTTAATAATAAACCCAACTTTACTCAAGTCCTAGTGACTCTAGTCCTAGTAGTGACAAGACGGGAGATAACTATGGGAACATATTGAACTACTTACTGTGATTTGATGAGTTTATCCTTCCTGCGCTTTCTGAATTGTTAATAAGGAAAAGATATGTTTGGGGTCCCCCTTCCCTCCCATTATCGGGATTGTTCAGGCAGGTTGTATCAAACATCTGATTTAATAGACTGATTAATGCAAGTATTACAGCACAGATTTGTGAATTATGTGTTACTAGGAACTGTAAGATGTAGAGACATACCAAGGAGGATTCTCAGCTATCTTTTGGCTTACCTCCTCCTAAAATCAAAGATAAAGCCGTATTTAAAATAAATAATATTTCTACCAGCTGGATATCAGTTTCCGAACTGGGCTCTTTTAAAATCTGTCTTGGTTGCCGTTTTGCTTCTTGATTAGACAAGCTAACCTTTATAAACCATGTTTGCTTCCACCAAAAACCACAAAAACAAACTTGCCTGGTCAGGGAATAAACTGAATTTCTGATAAACAGGATTATCCATTTTGGAGCCCTTTGAACTAAGAAAATATTGGTTCTCCTTGCCCCCCCCCCCCCCCCAAGCAATTGTAACGAGGGTCTTAAATACCATAAGAGAAGCTTACAAAGCCACCTGAAAGCAGGCTCTAGCCTGCCTGCTCCTCCTAGTCAGGAGGCTTTATTTGAGGAAAGCCTTAAATTGATGCTACTATCAGCCATACCTATACTTTTCTACAGTGGAGACAGTAATGTTCTAGGGCAGGTTAGAGACAAAAAGACATGCAACTCCTCAATGGCTGGATGGCTAAAACATGCATTCCAGGGGCAAATAAAGGAAAGGAATTTAAGTGCATTGAAATGCGACAGTTTCAGCCTCAGAGATATTAACAAAGAGCATGCCCTATAAAGGAATTTACAAGGTCACTACACTGTAAGAATATTCATATTCCTTCTAGACACTGCCAACTGGATTTGCAAGCCTCTTTGAAGCCTAAGTTAAAGATTGCGTCAAGTTTTCATGTCTCAATAACATGCATGCTGGTGCATTAATAGTACCTGTGACCAAGGCAAGTTCTTTAGATATGTTTGTTAAAAGCAAAACAAGACATTTTTTCACATCAGATCATCTGTTTTTCCTCAATTTGATGACAGAAGTCCAACCCAGATGTTAATTACATAGAATACTTCAAAAGCAAAGGCACTTCTCAGAATAATTTTGGAAGAAATGCCTAACGCACTTTTAAATTACAAGCTGAATTCACTTAAACATTTTTGACAGGCTCCCTATTTTTGGCTACTTATGCATTTGCTGTTGTTCTGTGTACTTAGCGAGTCAAGTAGTATTTGTGGAAATATAAAAATAAAAGCATATGCGCTGACATATTTATCACTTTTTCCATTCCTTAAGAAAGTGTCTAATTTTTAACTAACAGTCTCAAAAGAAAAAAATCACTAAGTGTTAGACTTTTGAACTTTAACAATATCCTCATTTTTTTAATGATATTTTTTAAAAATGAGAACGTGCATTGCAAGCATGTTGTGGTAACAACCAGCATCTCAAAGGCAGTGTGGAGGGAGCGTTCAGGTTTAGACACGAGCAGTAGAGCTGCAGTGGACATCCTGCACATAGGGCACTGGAACAGGTATCATTGGATCACCAGCATGACCCTGGATGAGGTATTTGACTGTTCAGCTCCAGTTTCTCAGTTTGTCAAATGGGAATATTAATGTTTAACTACCTCAACAAACCAACTTGTACACATGAATACCAAAAAGGCCATGGTACTTCCACATTAGAAATATAAGTTGCATACTTGGGAGCTCCTTTCACCGAGAATCTGACCCTTTGCCATTCCTTCCCCCCCAGCCTCCCACAAAAAATTTGTCTAGAAGAGTGACACACATTGACACAAGGCCTCCTAGCGAGGATGACT
The DNA here is from genome assembly GCA_013399475.1 of Chauna torquata. Taxonomy (NCBI): domain Eukaryota; kingdom Metazoa; phylum Chordata; class Aves; order Anseriformes; family Anhimidae; genus Chauna; species Chauna torquata. The sequence goes on from VXAL01015507.1 coordinate 556,817, forward strand.
TGGGGATTTAACTTACCAAAGACAAGGTCAAAAGTTAACTTGATCACAATCTATAGGTATGTATAAGAAGAGAGAATAGCTATAACTAGAGGGCTCCATCTCTTAGACAAAGGCAAAACAAATACTAGAAATTCAAATTACCCAAGGCTGCAACAAACGTGCCAGCAGTAACAATCTTCAGATCAAGGTTGAACAGGAGAAGTTTGAGAGATACGCTAGGTTCACGCACAAGTCACTGAGTTACCTGCAGGCATTGCTGGCCAAGATTACACACACATTCTTTACAGAGGGTCAGCTTAGCTTATCTTAATGTATTCTTCCAGCCTCAATCTAGAGAATTATTTGTAAACAGAACAAATTGAATTAAATATCTAAGATTGCATCCATATCCCAGGGCTGGCAATAGCTCAGGAAAAACTAATACTGAAGCACTACTATTAGCTAGAACATTATTAAACTTTCAACAGCAACCATCTGATGTCAGCTCAGTATGGTTTAAAAATGGTTTTCTTGGGGGCGCGTGGGAGAAACGGGAAGGCAATTTTTGCAGAAAGGGTTGTTGAGGAAGGCAGACAGCAGAAGGTAGCCCCATAGCGGGTATGGGAGAGGAGGGAGGGACAGGCAGAAGAAAGTTATTACGCGTCAAAAGCCTCAGGAATGAGAGCAAAGGTTTCACATCAGCTATCTTGCTTCTGTAAATACCCTGCTTCTTTCACCTGTAAGCAGCCTGTCTTCTTTCCCGACTTGAAAACTTTCTGCAAGAATGCTCAAAAGCCTGTTTGTTTTCCCCTTGCCTACTCATTTTGGGTAAAGGCAGGTAGTCAGCACTCATCAAATTTGAACAGCACAGTCTTTTGAACAATTAATCCAGCTGAAAATATCCAGTAGTGGAGAGTCTTCTTGGACACATACTTCTTTTGAACAAAGTTTACCAAATCTAGGAAGTCGAAGCCCTGCACTGTTAGGCCACTTTTAACCTTCCCCACTGTGATTAAGAAGACTCCAGCATTCACAGGCAACATCACTCAGTAGTGCAGGCAGCTCTTAAAGAGCTAATGGAAGTTAAAACTACAGCTCTAGGCAGGGATGAATTTGGATATTCTCATCTAGTCTGTTATTCTTTCACTTATCTCAGAGCTGCAGCTGAGATCTGGCTTCTAGATACATGCCCACTTCTTCATACAAATAATTAAAAAAAAAAGAAAAATCCCAGAAAGTAGTGCTTGACTCCTCTAGAGTTAGATATCTAAACAGATTTCCTTTCCATGAAAAACCAAGATATCCGTGCTCCAAAATAACCAGGGTTAAAGCGATGCTCTGTTTGGATACAGAGGGTTTAGGTTTAAGTCCTCCTCTTCCACTTGATTTGGAATATAAATATGAACATATGCTTTCCATCTCCTGAAGGCCCAACGGGCTACTGCACCCTGAAGTTATTCTGGAACAAATACTGGTGAAGATTGTGTTGAAATGTTGCACTGCATCCAGTAATACATTCCAAAATATTACCTTATTTACTGTTAACATCCAGGAACTTCATGCACATGTACTCTTATCTTCCGATTCAAAGGTAGTTGGCTGCAGAGACCAACAGAGACCAAACCACAAACACATATGCTGTGATTTGTTATTTACTTTCCATCATTTACCAACACAGATCTATACCCAACTGGCAAGGAGTAAGGGATTTTTTTTTTTTTTTGTACAAAACTGCAAGTTTGTAGAATCGCAAAACTTTATGCTGCCAAGTCAACAGTAAATAAGAACAGCTGTGTGCAAGCACTGTGGCATCTTGCCCATTTACAAGTTCAGTCCACTCTTTAGATATAAAAAGAATTATTTCAATCTTTTTAAATATTGCAATTATAACACTGCTCAATCAAGAGGTTGGATGGAATCCTGGTAAGGGACGTGAAAGCCTCTGCTGTGCACTAAGTCTTATTAAAAGGTTCTGGGAACCACTTCAGACGTCACCGATGAAAATCCTCATTCCAAAGCCTTCACAGAAATTGGTAGAACACAGTATCTAGGAGGCACTTAGAACAGTTTTCAGTGGAAGCTGGGCACCTACCAGTCATCAGGAGACAAATTGTTCCCCACTTGTGAATCTCTCAAGTACAGAGTATTTGTATTCCTACCAAAGAAAAAAGTCTTTCCTCATTTTGGGAAACACCCATTCACATGTGCAATAAGATTAGCAAAGTACAGACCAAGTTCTGCATTGTTCACATACCCTGTGCAACACATCCGAGATAATCAGGGCTCTATAGGATTAAGTTTGGTCCTGAAATGGGAAGTACACTTTACCTGGAACAGCCACACTCTGAACCCCTTAGCAATAATCAAATATAAGAAGAGATGAAGACACAGTGCAGGTTTTTTTGTTGTTGTTGTTTTGTTTCTTTGTTTGTTTTGGTCCCCTTATGCATCCAAGACAGGCTACTGCAGAGATTGTAAGAGTAAGGCCAGGTATCTTCTTGTCTGGCCTCAGACCTCCCCGGTTCTGCTTTTGCATCCATCCAGATGCCCAGTCTGATCCGATTCTGGCTAGCCCCAGCTGAAATTATAGTGTACTCCAGGAACTAGCAATACCTAGGCTCCACGTGTCCAAACAGGTAGGCCTGTCCTGAGTGCACTGAACACACATCAACAGCATAAGATAAAAATGCAGCTCGCAGTCACATAGATGAAAACTGGGGTACTCGGAGGCACCACGCAGCTTCTGTGCATTGGTCTAGCAGTTAAACTTCTTCCCAAGACATTACTCCAACTATACATCCCTCCTTTAGAAATCATGGCATCATGCAGTCAGGAGCACAAGGGTCAAAATACAGCCTGATCTGTCGCATAGTGTTTAGGGAACTCAAGCAAGAGTCCTGGTTTTGCTTCTTGATCACTACTAATGCAAACAAACAAAAAGCAGAGATATTGAGTAAGGGGATGGAAGCTACAGCTTCCTATTCAAATTACTCAAATAGAGAGTCCTGCTCCCTCTTGCCTCTGCAGTAGCAGAGTTTCAACAAGAAAGATCTGTCAGAAGACACCCAGGTTGTCTCCTTGGTGGCAGGAGATGCCTGCTTGGCCCCTGCAACACAGGAATGCGAAGAATCTGGTTGTTACTGCTTTATCTGAGAACATTCCCACCTCCAGACTGTGACAAAATAGATCAGAACGCCTTCCACTTCTCCCATCGTAGACCATATCATAAGAGAGAATAGTGATATCATCTTTTGGACCGCCAGTAGATAATCAAGTTTCTTTGCAGCTCTAGCTTTAGTTGATCATTACCTTAGTAGTGGTAGGCTTACAGATACACCCCCAACACTTAGCATTTCTTAGCAGCTAATTGTCTAAGAAGATCATGTCTGGCAAGCATTTGGCCATTCTGAGCAAACTCCCTCCTCATTCAGTTTTGGTCCCCAAAATACCTGGCACAGGTAGTTGGATTGCATATGAGAATTACCGGAGGTAGATTCTAGGGCACGCAGTGGCAAAGCATCCAAGTGCATTCTGAGTTCATTACAAGTGAATGATTTTCATTTTCTTTGTCTTCCAAAAAGACAATATAGGCATTTAAATTGTCCTTGACCTAAAACTGTTATTAAAGAAATCACTCCCTTACCCAGTAGGGCTACATTGCCAAGAGGGCAATGACATTATGTAGCTATAAAAAGAACTTTTGCCTTCATCTAGTTAGATAAAGATAACCAAACCCCCGTGCTCCTCTGACTACACCTTGATTGCTAATGAGCCTTGACAAGGCAGATCAGGTGCCTCTGCAGCTTATTCAGGAGATGCATTTTGGTACATCGCAAGCACAACACATACTGCTCTGCTGCTGTAATCAGACTCTTATATCGTGATATGACAGGCACATTTCTCAGCAGCAATACCAGCTTTAGCAGCCGCTTGTCCCTTTTCCTCACTCTTTTGCATTTGCTTTCTGCTGGCTCACTCGCACCATGCTGGTACATTTGCTCGTGCAGTTGAGCATTCAGCCAAATAACAACTGACTCAGGTTAAAAATAGCCTATCTTAAATGTTTAGTTTTAGCATGGGACTATTTCATGGTTTGGTCCAAGCAGCACAACTCAACTTGGTGTGTACCAGTGAGCGTGTAGAAAAGGAACAGAAAGTAAATGGGAGGATAAGAGAGCTATCTCTGGGAAAGCTATGCTCGGTCTCCTCCCACAGCTTGCACTTTGCCCTCTATCTTGCTGCCACCCAGCCCTGAACTGTGTTGTCAAAAGCTAAACAGGAAGACAAAGAGGAGACATAGATGGTAAGTCCTGGGTTACTGAGCTGTCAGTTATATACATCAAGAGCCCTCTTGCTTCTTGTACAAGAAGAAGCAAAGACTGACCTTGCTATGAGAACCTCTCTGCCACCCCTCAGAGCACCCTGCTCTAGCACTGCTGCTCCCCCAACCGCGTGCCCTCTGACACCACTCCAGTCCTCCTCTTCTGTACAACTGCCCAAGCGACAATAAAGACAGACACTACTAAGAACTGTCTACTACCAAATTGGCTCTCCTCTTTGCCTCTCAATTATATATTTTTCATTAGTCAAACAACAGGCAAAGGTGAAGAGAGAGAGTACAACAACGCATGTACATACTGAAATGAGGACTGCAAGTGATAAACTGAAAGTTCAAATACACAAAAAAAGTATGTTCTTCTTGTAGCTCCAATCATTATGAACTTCATTCCTTATAGGAACGTTCCACACTACAAACAAAACCATCCTTGCTCTTAGCCACAGAGATACAAGCACATGACTTGAATCTAAGATTCAAAAACAAAACAAAACAACAAAACAAAAAACCTTCAAAGAATTATAGGTTATTATGTACTTCTTCCAGAAGTTCAACTTTAAAGACTGCCACAATGGCAAATATATGCAGCAGAGAAGTTTCTTTACATTTAGTAAACACTGCCACCTGAGCCTCAGTGACAGCATCCTTTCTTCAAGTTAATTCTGTTTCATGAGCACAAGAAAATACACAGAAAATTGATTCCACTGTAAGACAAGGCATTGTAAGAAGGTAACTGTTTATATGGGCATAGACCAAGAAAAAGAAATCTAAGTAGCTTTGCCTTTGGGCTTCTTTTATTCTCACTTTCTTGTTGCATTTTTGTAGGGAGTTTAACTCGGACAAGATGGTGCAACTCGGAGTATTTTGCCTGTATGATCCTGCTTCCGTAAGCTCTCCGAGGTCAAGCTAAAGGAGTGTAAATCCTCTCTCACAGGCTCCAATTTCACAAACACTGTTGAGGCTGGAGTAAGCCAGCAATGCTAGTTAGAGAAGTCCTCCCACCACTGTCAGGCCAGGTCTCCACACAGCACGCGCAACCAAAGCCAGCCCCAGGCAGAGGCAGCAGGAAGCAGGCTGGACTTCTCTTCCCCCGCACAGCAGTGGTGCCGCTGCAACCTACGCCAGCTCAGAAGTGCTCGTGAGACTTCAGCCTCAGCCTGCATTTACATCAGAATTTGTATTGCTTTAATGCATTTTCCCCCCTTCTGAGTTTAAGGTTTTCCTAACGGATGACACTTTTCAGTGGCTGTTTGGCAGCTTCCCCTGCCACGCTCCCCACCCTTCTCCCTGGCAAGAATTTGTACTTTCTGGTTGACACTCCCCTGCCTACTGATGCTAAATCCTGCAAAGCTTTCCTAATACAGCAGAAGGACTTACCTCAGCCTGGTTTAAAAGATGTTTGGATGGCCTTTTTGTCACTACCCAGAAAACTATACAAGTTCCCTGGGTCGCTCTGACATGTGGTTTCCCACACAGAGACTTTCACTTCTTTTCAAATATCAATAGAGGGAGGTCACCTTTAGAAAAATATAAAGCAGTAAAAAGAAAAAATATTCATGGTGAAGCAAGAAGGGTGGACTGAAGCCAATGTACTAGCTTCCCTCTGCTTTCCAGCTGATGGCAGCTCAGGACACCATCCACCACAGCACATTAATAGCAAATGCACTGGCAGCCAAAAAGAACCCAAGAGAGGTTCACTATAAGAACTGCTTCATTTATACATCCAGTTGCAGTCTGTACCACTCCAAGAACCATCCCAGACAATAAGGATAATTTCTTTATCCTTTCCACAGGCTCCAGGTCAAGGAGCAAAACCTCCATGAATCAAGTTAGTACCTCACCGCAAGAGACCTCCCGTCTCTTGTTACCAAGATCAAGCCAGGTGTTAGTCATCAACCAAACTCAACAGTCTTTCTCCCCTTCAGGACAAACCTAACACAGGTCCTACACCTGCTGTAAGGATAACCACAGAGCTGCATTAAAAACATAACTTTCTATTAGAAAAAGAGAGATATTTGCCATTAAACTAAGGATAAACTATATGCCAATGAAGCTAGCCTGAACCTTCATCCATTAATTACATTTCAATCCTCCAAAGAAGCAGGGAACTATCAGTAATAGGTAGTTTTTGCACATGGGTAAAATGAAACAGCCCTGCACATCCCACTCATCTCTGCTTCTAACCCCACAAGCGTCCCTTTACCACTGTGCAAGCCTAAAGCAGAAAGAAACTTCATATACAGCTACTTTCTCTGCCATAGTGAGAAACAGGCAAGAATAGGCTGATCTTAACATCAGAGTATCCCATCTCGTAGCTTTTGCCCTTTTATTAATGAAATCCCACAAAACAGCTTGCCTATAGGGATCAGCCTCTGATCCAGAACTCACATAACTTACCAAAATCATATAGCAAGTCAGAAGCAGAGATCAGGGAAAAGTTGTCAAGACTTCAGTATGACGTTGATATTTTGAGGAACAATTTTGTCTTCACTAGCTCCTCTTAATTTTACTTTTTTTTCTGATGAATGTAATCAATAAAAATTACCCTGTACGTCAACATGCAGTGCAGCATAATGGTAGTTTCTTCTAAAACTAAAATAAAAGACTAAAGGATATACTCAGTTTATGCTCAAATATCGTAAAGACTTCACACATTGTGCTTTTTTTAGTATCACATAAGATTTTTTCATTACATATCAGTAAATTCATTTCATTACATACTAACAAAGTAACATGCTTTATTTTTACCATATTCTACCTCACCACAGAGCTCACAAAATATAAGGCACCTTGTATTTAGCAATGATGACCCAAAAAGTCTTTTTTGGGGGGCCAGACTCAGACGCAAGGTTTGCATTTGAACACGATCTAGCACAACAGAAGCCCGACTGAAACTTCCATTAGCTACTACAAGAAATAGTTCAGTTACAGAAAAGCCTGAACGTCCATATTCATTATATTAGAAAAGCAATGGAAATCCCGAGTGCTGAAGTGAATGGTATAACCGGTACCATGGAAATACACACCTCACGTATCAGATGTTTTACAAGGCAACAGTGAATTCTCCTGACACCTTCCACGGTTAAGTCACATTTCATAACAAGGGACCAACTTTACCAGCCTCTTCACTAAGTACACACACATGCAAATGACATTACCCTCCACATCCCTTAAACTCTTCCCTTACACCACCACTACAAAAATCAACTTCACTGCTCACCACACTACCTGCATTTCTCCAGCAGCAGCCCTGCAAACCCACCTCAAGAGAGTGACAAAAGTATCTTCAGATCTGACTGCAGGACTTGCTCAGAGCCTGCCATGGCCACCACAGCTCTCACCAGCCTCAGCTGCTGGTGCTGGTTTTGGCACAGCTGCTGCTCATTGTGGCCCTGCCAGCTCCACACCGCTGCTTAACAGCCTGCACCTGTGATGGAGTGAGGCTTCATCCCCTCCCATTGTGCCTCTCTAGACGCCTTTGGAGGCAAAAACCTCCCAAATCCATGTGCAGCAGAGGTGGGTAAAGCTGCTGCCAAAACCTTCCAACTGTGAATGAGAAGGTTGAGTAATGTCATCCCCACGTGGAGAATCGAGTCCATGAGTTGGACTCAATAACCCTTGTGGGTCCCTTCCAACTTGGGATCTTCTATGGCTCTATGAATTGCTACCAATAGTTAAAAATGCTAGGGGAACTGCAGCCATCCCTAGGTAGGGAAAATAGCTTTAGATATGTAAAGGTTGAATGAGTAAATCATTAAGTCATTGTTTGTAAAACAAGGAACACAACTTTCCCTTAGAGTGGTGAGGGGTGATAGTCTGGAGAACACAATATGTCCATGTGATATGGTAGGCTGGGTGTTCAGGGTGGAAAATGAAATGTTTAGCAAGGGGAAAGGAAATGCAAACTCTTTTCTGTACTTTTTTTCTGAAAGCTCTTCATAATGCAGCTCCCCTCTCATATTGTATCTTTATTTCATTAAAAGATCAGCCCGACTCTTTGCTCTGCCAACATCTGATTCCCTTGCCAGTTCTTTAACTTCTTCCCAGACTACTTCTCACACAAGGAATCAGCTCTTGCTTTGTAAGCACCACCTTTGATGTCTCGCAGCTCCCTGCTCAAAACTCTCGTTCTGTACAATGCACATCAAGCGCTGCGCTGTGCTGACAGCTGTGACTGCAGCCATTGATTCTGAATCTACCTTTTCAAATACATTCCCTCTAGTCCTTCCTGTGCTTTTCTCATCTACCTATTCACTCTTCTTCTTAGATTAGAAATGGACTTTAGGGCAAGAACATGTTAACTAAGAATGTAGATCCCTCACACAGTGGGATCCTGAGCTGCTTGGAAATATGGCTATCAGCAGAGAAAACAGGTTAATATTTCAAGTGGACAGTGTTACTTTATTGCCCATCAATCACATCTGGGCTTGTTACAGTTTTTCAAATGGGGAGTATGAGTCAAATTCAGCAGAGATGTAAAGACTGTTCTTCAGATACAGGTTAGTCATTGAACGGTCTTTATACTATTATAGTTTTCACCAGCATGGCATTCTGTGGGCATGAAACATCATGGAAACTTCATGTTCAGGGTAGAGAGAAAGCCAGGAGAGAAAAAACACATGGCATAGAAAATTAACCTGAGACTTTTCTGGGGTGGGTCAGTCTGTGGGCATTGAACAGACAGAATGGAGGTGCCTGGAGCTGGTCTAAGAAAGCAATGCTAGATTGCAGTTCATATAAACTGTCCTTAAACTTTGCTGTACAAACTTTGCTGTCTTTGCACATTTAGCAGACTACTTCAGAAAGAGAAAGATGTGGCCTCTGAACATGCTTGTTGCACTGTCAGACCCTGGAAGGCACTTACACAGCTTGCTGAGTAGAAACTCTGATTCATTGCAAAGCAGTCAAACTGATGCTCACTTTGCCACTCCTAATTATCATTGCATAACACACAAAAGAAGGAGATGACAATACATGTTTTTGAAAACATATCACCATAGCAGATGTCAGCCCTTCTTTTCCATTGTACTTATGCCTATTGTACACCCAACAATGAAATCATCTGTCACTTCAGCTATCCTCAGGAAAGAGAGTTGTGTATATTCACACTGACATGTTAAGCAACAAGTAAATTTGATGGATATCAGCAATATTAAAACTTACAATAAGAGGAAAAACTAGATCCTCGTAAAAAAAAAAATCCTTCTTTTTATAGCTTTCAAATTTCTGTTGGCTGAAAGAAAGCACAGGAAGGGGAAAATAAAGGCAGGGGAAGGGAGGGCATGACCAGCACAACACACTGTGGAGAAGACACATGATTAAATCCTGGCTAGATACCTCCAAGTGCTGCAGTCCAAATAACACTCTTAAGGGCCTCACTTATTCAAAAAACATAGCTCGCAGGTCTCTAGTAAGCACAACGCTCCTCTGCTGTTCCCAGCACAGGAATATCACCAGTACTCGGAATACTGGCCCTGCTGGTGACCTGCACCTGTGCAGCAAGCTTGCGCTGTTCCTCACCCTGCCCCATGCTCCCTCTGCCTTGTGGCAGGAGGGGATGGCTCGTACGCTCTGGGGGGCAAGGCAGGGCAGGGCGAAACAACAAGATGCTCCAACCCTGCGGAGGTCAGAGGAAGCAGCTGCTGGGCTCTCACCAACAGCGCAAACTGGCAGAGGGAAAGCACGCGCGACCCAACGCCTTCAGGAAAAGAGCCACCAGTTATCTAAAAACAATAGGAGACCCAGTGCCAGGCGTCTTCCCATCGTCTCCCAAGCTAGGAGTAAGCGATTAGTGTTTTCCTCATCAAGCGGTTTCAAGAGGAAAGGAGAGAGAGCACAGTACTGACCTTATTCCAGAAGCTGTGGGGAAAAGCAGATGGAAAGGTCCCTCCTCTAAAGAGCTCAGTTTCTTCCCTGAGGGTCCTGGAGTATTTACAGTGCAAATGCATTAGGACTCGGAGCAATTGTATTTGAGACTTCCTGGGCTCAAAGTCATAAGTTCGAAGAATCACCTGTGTTGATTCACTCCTGTTAAACTGCTAGCAGGAGACTTAATCTGGTCTGCTCTTTATTTACGTGATATGCAGTACTGTCACAGAACAAATTCTCCACAATGTGGATTTTCACTGGTAATTGTGGGATCAATATGGATTTCTTAATTTAGGGATAAGTTTGCAAGGCCAATTCATCTGCCTTTTTCCGCTGTGAATCTCAAACACATTTCTCATTGCCAAAGAATAGCAGAGGACTGATCAGTAGTCACAACAGCTACCGACAAAACCACAAGCATTTAGAGTAATTTTTTTCCCTGTTTACATAGATCTACTTTGAAAAAGATTTCAAAGAGTCAATTAGTGTTTGGTCATTGGGCATCTGTGATAGAAGATGACTAAGTGAATCAGTAGTTCCTTTCACTTATAATCACTCATTGTGGGTATTGGATAGCAGTTGCACAAAAGTGTATGGCTACTTTTATTGTGCATAGAAACTAGCTTTCAAAGCAAACTGAGGGACCAATGTGGCTGCTCAGAACACCCATTAGCCTCCCGATCAAATCTCTCTTTGATATCCAAAGTGGCATGTTCCAGCAGCACATGCTATCGACTGCAATACTGTGAAAACTGGCTGGCTCACATGCAGAATGGTAATTTTGGTAAATCTGTTTCCTTTAAAATACTTACTTTTTGCAGTGAGGGGAGAAAGGGGTTGTGGGGAAGAAAAGGGGAGTGAGGTAGTAAAACAAGGCAGAATGCCAGCATTTTCCTTCAGTCAGTGTTTGTACCTATTAAAACATTTTGCCAAATCAAAGAGATGAATTACTTCACTGTTTCTGGAGTCTGATGCAACCCTTTTCACTCACTCGGGCTGCAGTCAGCTGGTATCATTTTGCAGGCTGGGAGAGCTGTGATTTACAGTCTGGGGGATATGAATTCAGCAGTTGGATCAGAAGTTTTGGAACTTTCAAAGCACAACATTGGACGTCTGTTCTTTCAGGATGCATTCTGGCAGATGGTGGTAGCTGAGGAAATTCACCCAGCCTTCTACCTCCATTAAATACTGGCTGGTGGCTAACTAGTGCTCTGTGTTTATATATAGTTGGTAGTATTATCATTGTTCTGTGCTCCTGTAATGAAACAATTTCTTTGCTGCTCCTGCTGTGAATGACACTGAATGAATTGTACTACTTAACCAAAGTCACAGCAGGCACTGGGTCAATAGGTAAATCTGTCCAATGTAGGAGGGAATCTCACCCAACAGCTCAATCTCCAGCTGTTGCCATGAACTGGAGAAAAAAAAGAAAAAAAAAAGAAAGATGGGGGAAGAGACAAAATTAGGCTGAAAGAAAAATAAATTAATAATATCAATAGGAAAATAGCCAGAAATGGACCAAACCCAAAGCGACACACATATGACAATCAGAGGGAGTGTTTCTGATAGTAACTTTTGCATTTCCACGTTACTGGGGAGAATAGGCTGCAAAAAGCTTAGTATTTTTGCTGAGATCTTTGAATTACTGAACTTCACATTGTGCATGCCCTCCACTCCAGTGAACTTGAGAACTCTCTTTCCCCTCGAGACCTGACGCTGCTGTGCACATCACAGGCCAGGCTCTCAATTCTGCTGCTTCAAATGATTGGACTCAACCTCCCATCATCTTGCTAGCCAAGGCTATAACTGAGCTGTGAGCTGCTGGATTGAAAAGGGCTAGCAGATCCCCATCCCACTCTGTGGAAAGCACAGAAACAAGTTTCAGCAAAGCAGCTGCTAGTCCACCAGCCTTTTTGGTGAACTGCTAAGCATGATGAGTTCTTTGAAAATTGCTGCTGAGGTACTAACTGATGACCCACAGTATCTGCATAGAGTCTCTGGTGTCTACATCTTGGAAAGAAAATTTGTAAAACACACAAACAGACAAACAAAAACTCTACTAAAGTTTCATCAGCCCCATAATTTACTACTTTCCGCTCCCAGCAAGTAGCAGAGTGGGTGCTGACTTGCACCGTTTCTGCAAGCACCTAGGAGCTCTTCAGGAGACTGATAAGTGTGGGAGGAATATGTGCCTGTGTTTGTATGGTACCTTGCATATCTCTGGCTTCAGCCAAGTGTGAAGGCTACAGGGAGTATGCTAGCAGGTCATAGACAGTTTGGTGATGCTTCTGATGTCTGAGTGGGAAGAGTGGTTGCTCTTCAGCCCTGGAGGTGATGTAAGCTGCTTGCCTAAGGACAAGACATTCTTGACTGGAATCACTGGCAATTCTTCCCTCACCTGTGCTGGGTGGGCCTTGTTAACATTTGTATTTTGTCTTAATTCCCTATTGAATACTTCCCCTGAAAACTGTGGGCTTTCTTGTTAAACATTTTTTATTTTTTTAATCCACCTTTTAAGAACTTAATTTTATATCTCATTTGAATCACTACATTTGAATCACTACCATTTCAGCAACTGCGTCCTCTAATTCAGGACGCCAGCACTGGACCAGCACGGGTTCCAAGACAGGGCAACTCCCCACTGATTCACCAGCATGGTTTCCTGCAGTGTAGGCTTGCCCTTCAGTCATTTCTCTTCTTTGCAATGGTGTCCCCTGAGACCATTTAGATAAGAAGGGGTGAAGTGACCTGAGATGGACTGCCCATCTCCTGCCACTCCAAAGAACAGTGTTTCGTCTTTCTACCACCCATTCCACAACCTCACTACTTGCCTTTAGTGGTCCGGCATGCACCCAACCCTTTGATGAACTAATTCAGCCTCCTAAAATGGCAGAAAGCTGACTTACACACACACACACACACACACACACCCCAACAAAGTTAGCAGTTTTCTATCAGGTTAGCAAGCTGGATTTTCTCAAAAGAGGTCAGGGAATTGCCCGAGCCAGCGCAAAGCAAGCAGCTCGAACAGGAAACTCCAAGAGGCAGGAAGGGAGACTGCCCTCTTCATGCAGCAGAGTGTGGTTAATAGTCTCCACACGTTGTAAATAAGAGAGTGGATACTGACCTACGGCATTTCCCAAAAGAGCATTTCAGGGAAGTGATAAGCACAGAGGAGGTATGGAGTACAGCACCTAGCACACTTGAATCCTGGCTCACAGTGCCCACAAAGTCAGGATCACGTGGCTGAGAGCAGGGGGAGATGGGCAGGATCACCCCTTTCAGTCACCTGGTTAAACTATCTCAATACACTACACCTAAGAAGACTTTCTGGGATTAAAGACAAAAAATAATTTTGCAAAGTACTACTTTTGTCAGCTTGGTCTACTAGTAACATTATGCTAACTTTCTTTTCTGAAAAATCAAGCAAATACAAAGTAGAAGCTCGAATGTTACTTTGACAGATTAAAATGTGCTCTGAATGCATAAAATATTTGCTCTAGCATTATCTTCTATCTTCTAGACTGAAGTTGGGTTATTAAATAGATCTCATATTTGTTTTGTTGAATAGTTTTGTTTAATTGTCTTTGATATATGAAAAAGTTTTTCTTGCATTGCTGAATGAACAGAAAGGGCAGCACAGAAAAAAAATCAGTGTGTCCATTTGGTGCAGTATCACAATGGCAGTGGGCTAACAGCTGTAGACTGGCATGGTAATTCTTTACCTTACGATCCCCCTACCTTTTGTTGATGTTTCCATTATGAAGAAACGTATATTTTCCTAGTGCGAGGACACACATAACACCAAAAATAGAGGTTCACTCTACTTCATATTAAAACAGTTCACCTCTGCTTTTCTGGGAGGAAAATCCTAGCACACTATCTGCCCCAGATTTTTAGCACATAGGCAATAAAGCTTGGATTTCCTGCAGTGTTTCAAAAACATTATATTACTGGATCTAAAAATTACGCCCTTCACCTAAAAGACCCAAATGTGAGAGCCTTATAAACTTTCTTTTGCAAAGGAGACAGTGGCCAAGAACTAATCCTGATGGAACAGACCATGTGGCGTATTCTCCATGCACACGACAACCTCTGGGATTTTATTTAGATGAGCCTCCAGTGTAGGTCAACACTGTGACTGGACATGGTGCACAAACACCCTGGATTAGCTTTAAACCAGCTAGCTCTTTACTCCTAGCAACGCAATCAGCAGCCACATCAGCTCTCTGCTGGTTGTGAACTCCCCTCCCGCAGGCGCCAGAGGCTGCGCTGCCGAGGTAACGGTACCTACGCTAGCTATTTTAAAAGTATCTCGGGCCTATCTTGGAGCATGTCTTTGAAGCATAGATAACCACTTTGCTTGCTTCTTGTTCACTCCTATGCTGTGCTTCTATCCAAGATCCAAGTTTCCTCCCTCAGTCACCCACCTTTCAGCAGTCTCCTCACTGCTCTTTGATCACTGGAAACCTCTCCAATTCCAAGGCGATTTTTCCTTTTGGACTGCTGCTACGTTTTCTGTCTTTCCCATTCTCACCTACTTTTTCCTCAGTTCTCCTGCTGCCATTACAACCACTGCCCTGTCCTTCCACTCACTTCTTTGAATTCCTCCAATGACTTCCTGTTTCATGTCAGAGCAAGCTTAAATTGCGTGTCCACTCACTCCTGGCACTGCACAGCTGCTGTCTGTGAATGCCTGATAGCATGTTAATGAGGTGCTCACGCAACACAGCCATGTGTGGTTTACATATTTCCACCGGCAGCTCCGAAAGGGTGGGTGTTTTCCCAGACGTTTGGCAGGAGGTGGCCTCAGCGGTTTCCTCACACTCAGCAGTGCATCTCAAGGTCTAGCATTCTTCCACTTCCAGATTCTTTCACTGAGGAAAGCATGTTTATTGCTAAGTATAATTTTGCCTTAGTAATGTATGGTTTCCAGAAGAATTCCTGGAATCTGATGTTTACAAGCTGGGTCAGAGGTTATAGAAATACTTTCAATTTGCATGTGAGTAATATACCCGGAGTTTTTTGTCCATGCATAATGTCTAATCTGTGTGACAACTGCTTTTTTATTGGTGTTGATAACCCCTCTGGCACTGAAATCAACTTGTTCTGCTGTGTGGGAGGTTCAAATTATTCCTACACAGCTCAGTAAATGAAAATTAGTACTCTTCACTCTTCTTCATCATCCAGACTCTTCTCCGAGTGCGGGCAGGAATATTAACAAGAACAAAAACATCAGTAAAGCTCTCATATTTGAAGTCTCCCAGCTGGAGATCCTCTGTCAGTGTATCAGCCAAATACATGGTGGCAGCATTATTATCCACTGCAAAATGTTCCTGCAGTATGTTACTTTTATCCCTGAGCAAGCAAATGAAAAAAAAAAGGATAATATTACTGAGATGAGCTTCTTGGCAGTTCACCGCTGAGTACGGGCCCTCAGAACGTTAATGGCTTCACAGGCTTTCGGCAGGACTGTATTGAGAGGATGGCATATGGAAGTTGACTCCTTCTGGAGGAATGAGATTTCTTTTGTGGTATGAAACACTGACAATCTAATGCTGCTTTTGTACCCCTTCAACTTGTCAGAATAGTGGTGTTCTGCACAGTTTTCCATTTTTTCTCCCACTGAAGTCACTACGTGTCCAGCTGCTGACCGACCACACCAGAACTGGTGATGTGCAATGGGAGCTAGGGTCACAGAGATCTCATATGTAGAGTAGTGCAAGATGACCGTGTAATTAATATGAGGGGCTCACTGCAATGTGGACTTTGGATCAGCACTTTATGGACCATACTTGGTAGACTGAACACTCTGATGATTTTAGCGCTGTCTCTATGGCCAGAGATGCTTTACATGGGAATACAAGTTATAGACTATTTCAGAGTGCCCAAGCATGAGTTTCACGGTGGCAGCTACTTAAAATATTGGCCCTATATTTGGGATTGGAAAAGCATTGAAAAGATCTGCTCTAGAACACCAGTTTTTCAGCGAGATTCCTGCAGCCTGGGAGAACTGATCTCAGGGTTACCCAGGTCCTCGGTTCAGCAGCTAGGAAGTGGTGTTTGAGGGACGTCACACAACCCCATACTTCAGTGGAGCAGCATGATAAGCCATAAGCAGACCTCACAGCAGCAGAATTTGAGATCTCAGAAGTTCAGCTTTTGTCCTTTAGAGAAGGATAATAAGCGTGCCGTTGCAATGCACTAGCATGTAAGGAGTTAGCATATCATTTAACTGAAGAACAAATGTCTCCAAATTATCCCAACAGGTAAAGTTTAAAGGTCTTAAGTTTGCTTCTGAACAGGACAGTGTTCATTCCTACCCTAACACAAACATTTACGTAAGTGAGATTTGCATAATCTCTGTGGCCCTCATCTGTTCACCTTAATCAACCACACCATTATTTGGAAAAATGTGCCTCAATGTGCCCGATGTCTTCACCTACTTCTCACTGCTCATTAACCAAAAATAAACAGAAACTGTTCTTTTTTGATGTACCACAGACTACGAGTAAATAGCTTTCCTAGAACACAGATGTTCTCAAACTTTGCCTAGGTGTGACCATGTTTTGATTAAAAGCTTATCTCATAGATGCATTTTTTCCCATTTGTAAAAACAAAAAGATCCACCTCCCTTATGCATCAGCCACTGTATCCAATTACAAACAACTTTTGACTGTCTTTTGGTTTAGCAACGAAACAGAGGAACGAAAGGGTCTCCAAGCAGCCATGAAGCCTCTCACGGGAGGCCACCAGCAGGTTTTTTGTGAAGCATGGTTTGGAAACACCTTGTGCTCAGAAATACCAGTACAGTAAGAGCAGGCATTGACTAGCTTCATGCATGCTGTTTCTCCTAGCACTACAGCTGACTTTATACTTACACAACAACAAGCAAAGCATCATTGTGGCACCTTGGTTCAGTTTGCTGATTTGCAAAATGGCCATGAAATGTCTTTCCCTTTGCACAAATGGAACCTTTCAAGTTCCATGCCACCGTTGTCAATGAAAACAGGAGGTTGCTAAGATATACATAATCATTTTTTTTCTATGTGAAAGCTAACAAGTAACAAGCATATTTCTGTCATTTAGGCAAGCTTCTTCATGTTGATATACTGGTCTCTCTCTGTAACTGTCACCATCTGATAGACATATTTGAGCAGGGATGTATTTATTGTCACTCAGGGAATATCTGGCTGATTTCCAGAAGGTCATCAAGGGTACAGTCACATAAGGTGACCAAACTAACCTAACAGCTCATGTATGCCAAAAGCAGGACTCCTGTTCCTTCCTTTCCCCCTTGCTGCACCAGTCCTCAATGCCTGACCATAACCCCTCCCTGCTCACAGATCTGGGGCCAACAGACACTTTGCTGAGCCAACCAAATTTGTTCGTCAAAATCCATTTGCAAAAACAGTTTTTTTGTTGATGTTGGATTAGTGAGTTGAATCAGCCCACAGAGGGGTTCAGTGAGTATCAGACCTGTGGTACTGGTAGTAAGTAAGGTAGTAAGCCCTTTCTCCTTTAACAACCAGTGAATTGCTAAGACTGGCTCTGCCATAACATGTAATTCCACCCAGTGTTGGTCTCCAGCTGAGGATCTCCCAGACTTAATTACCTCAGTCCATGTAAAAGATGGCTTAAGAACATATTTGTGATCTCTTAGCTTTTATGTACTCATAAGGGAACCAAAATGATTTACACAGACCTTACATCACGGAATCACGTAGTAACTATAAATGTACCGAAGGACAGTATGTGGTAAATGTATGAAAATGAAATCAATGACAGTTGAATTTATTTATTTATTGCTTAAATTAAAGTAAAAAATGGTCTCCTGAATAGAAAACAATCCTTTTAGGGAATCAGCTCTACAATAACCTTATTTCTACAAAGACAACATCTCACCAACTTCCTAGAAGTCTTACTTATAACAATGCACAAAATGGCACCTTTGGATAACATTTTGTCTTGCTAGGTTTAGAGAAATGAGAATGTAGTTTGGCAAAGAAGAGCATCAGCCTGGCACTGACTCTTACTGCTACTAGCAGTGATAGTTATGTTCTTGCTGCCTCCTGTAGTACATCAGACACCAAATCAAAGCAGTAGTATTGCATGGTAATGACAATTGTATGCAATGCTCAGTTCAGCTCTCAGTCCAGTGCCCAAATCGGCAATAGACTCCAGGTCACTGACTTTCTTCCTAACTGTTTTTTTTTTTTCCAAGGATTAAACATCAGTATACAAACCCGAAATTCTTTAATGCTTTTCCAGATTTTGGACAGAGTCTTGTGTAACCATTTCACAATATTTACAGTGGTAGCTTGCATTCCACCTCAGGCTGCTGCTCTTATCTCCTGCTTCCACAGCAATGAGGAGGTAAAAGGAAAGATGGAGTGGAAATTATTTTGGCACATGTATACGTTTTCCTAATGTGCTAAGAAAAGCTTCATCTTTCATTGTAACTAACATGCCAAAGAAGGGATATGCAAGAACACAGTAAGAGCCCGTACTGACAGGAGAGGAGTAGACCATGTCCTATATCTTGATTTTGGAAAGATATTTGTTGCACACAACATTCTAATAAGCAAGTTAGGGAAAGATAGTCTACACATAGCTATATATGGGGAGGACAAAAGCAGTAGGAAAACCATACTGAGAAGGTAACCATCAAAGGTTGACTGCTAAAATGGAAGCCTGCACTGAGGCAGGGCTTTGCACTGGTTAAATTCCTATTTAACCTATTTTCATTATGTCCTGGTACAGAACCTATTTTCATTATGACTGCAGAATCTAATAGAGAGGAAGCATATTAGATTTACAGCTGACACTAATCTGGGAAGGACTGTGAAATAATTGAGAACAAACTTACATTAAAAAAAAAAAAGATGTAAAAATGTAACAGAAAACAAAACAGAACACAGTGGTCATTATAATAATCCATGTTGCATCCACATACTAGATATCACATGTAATTCTACTCCCCCTGTCTTCAAAAGGGATAGAGTAGAACTAGAAAAGATTCAGAGAAAGATGGCGTAGGTGACCAAAAAACGTGAGATGTATCTGTATGAAGCCTTTTTACAGACAGGGGAAGACTTTTCAGTCTGAAAAAGAACTGAGGAAAGATGCATCAGTGACCTGTAAAATTCTGAGTGGTATGAAGAAGGTGAATAGCGAATGATTACTTATTCTCTTTCAAAGAAACATCCAGGCAGAATAAAATGGAATTATCGCTGGGTCAGAATAAGCAAAAGGAGAGAACTGTTTACACAACGACTAGTTGAGCTGTGGAAATCATTCTCACAGAATCTTTTGCATGCCAGAAGTTCACATTGGTCAAAAACTGATTAATCAAAAGAAAGTTAGTTCAGAAAGATTAAATATGACAAAGACACCACCATCTGTTTCATGAAGCCATAGATTCACAAACTGCTGCAAGCAGAACACCACCTCACACTTTCTTTTTCTTAGATTTTTCAACAGGTATTCCCTTTCGGCTGTACTTACATTGTGGTATAGCTACAAATAAAGCTGAGTTTCTGATTTGCAACTAGTGCACATGACTACTTAAGCCACTGGTCACTGCCAAGAACAGGATATCTGACCTGAGTGATGTTTGGTGTGACCCAGTGTGGTTCCTCGTACCTTCTTTTGATTATATGAATGCCTTATTTATGTCACTCAGGTGGAAAGCTTTGCCTTCTTGTTCCTAAAAGAGACCCACCCTGATCTAACTCAATCTCATTGTCTCCTCATGCCCAGGATGAGGCACGTTCACCCCACATTTACTTCTTCAAGAACTCTGACTACCTTGAAACTTCCATTTTGTAGGCCAGGGCTCATTGATGCTTCTCTTCCTTAGCTAGATGTAATTTCAAGAGGAAGCCTGTCCTGCATACACTGTATCTCCTGCAACTTTGTCTGGGGATTTGGGTCTATGATACACAAATTTGCAAAAGATGACAAGCTTGCCCCAAGATAAAATTGTCACACGACCAATTTTTAACCTGTTTATCAGGTTAGGGACATGAATTACAATGGGCATGAAAAGTACTGTGTATTGTCCAGCAGCAGTGGACAATTTAATATGATGACTGCATTATGGTCACTACTTAGTAGGAATTATGACTGTGGAATATAAATATCACAATGAATTAACTTAGCACCACAAAACAACTTCTTCTGCCGTTTGCCCAGTTTTGAGCAAGAAGTCAGTGCATGAATTAAAAATGCAGGACCTACCTTTAGCAGTTTATTATGCTGGCTCTGCAGCCAGGCAAGATCACAAGAATGGCTAAAATACTTGTTTCTCATAGCATAGCGGTGTCCACTTCACTGTAAGACCATAATGTGTCAGAGTCAGACCTGATCTGTTGCGCTAATACATAGTTGACAACCTGGCTTTTAAATCCCTACTGTCCTGCAGGCAGTTTCCTGATCTTAAATTCCAATGAAAATATTGAGCTCCTGTGACAGAAATCATCTTCTCTGCTGCCCAGAATGTTTTTTAAAGGTCTAGGCACAATGCTAAAAAGCATGATGCTGCTGCTGAACAAGCCAGAGCTATCCTTCAATAGGTGCTGCTTGGTGGACACAGAGACCTCAAGGGTTTTTGCCAATATATGTTAAGCAAGAACAGTGTGAAGTTAAACTGAAAGTTCCAGACAACTAAAAGATGCTTTAGTAGAGACATAGTTGTATTAATAAGTGCTCAAGCTTCTGGGTACAGGCTTGAAAGTATTCTGCTATTCCAACACAGCACGTGCCACAGCTTGTACCTCCTACACTCGTTTGGAGTCTTTGTATTAATGAGTTAAAATGATTTTATTCAGTCCTCTTTTT
>VXAL01015507.1:581449-612793 GCA_013399475.1 Chauna torquata
CAGGGTACTCCTGGAAATATAAGTACATAACACTGTTAGCGTATCTACAGGAGGTAACTTCACATTAGTAATATTGTCCACATGAGTTACCATTTCAATTAATACACAAAAAAATTCAATTTACAACTTTCAATAATGTCAGTTTGTGAATGTTTGATCTTCAGTTTTTCAACACACTTCCACATAATGCACGTGTAGCCTTATTTTGTGTCTTCTAAAAGCTGATTTCTTTTTAGATTTTAAACATAGAAAACAACAAACACAGTAGTATTATGGTTTTGTAAAAGTGTGCAAAAGTAACACACTGCTCAGAAAATAAATATAAATAAGAAATTATTTATCAACTTAGCTACAACGGAAAAGGCAAATTGATAATGTTTATAATTAATTTTTAATGTAAAATTAATTGTAAACATTTCCAAGCTTGCCATCACATTAATGGTTCACTTAAATGGATACTCAATTTAGTAACATGGATAGTACACCCGATTGCCTGAAAAACTGTAAAATGCCTATATATAGCTGTCTTAAAGTACTATAGGCTTTTTATTCTTTAGCCCTTTAATATCTATCTATATAGTATCTACTCCCTGCTTTAAATAAAATTTCAGTTATCTTCATGACTCTTCTTACTCCTAAATGTTTTCCATAAATTTTAAGACGAACTTCATCGAAGGCCTTAACTGATGTGCTTCTTCTTCTGGACAACTTTATTTCATGTTTGTACCTCACCACAGTAAGACATTCATAACTGAGGACTACACCTCCAAGAAGGCAGACTTTTTTGCTTACCGAAGGAGAATATATTACTTATTTATTCCACATTTGAGTACAGATCTCACCGTAATAACTAGTGCAGAAGAAACAGTTCTCACCTTCTTAGCTCAAATGCATATGACAATTAGATGACATGATCTGTTAAATCGCTTTTAACAGCATGGCTCCATTTTCCATGAAAAAGATGCAATTTTTTCCCCTGGGGATATCTTAGAAATAAAAGAAAAGTTGCAAATATACGGCAGTGTGTTACATCTACAATTTCTGATACAAAATTGTTTTGCATTGCTTTGTGAGACAGAAATTAAGAGTGCTTTCATGTCAGAAGATTAAAGGAAAAAACAATAAATATATACTTAAATTGGGGATATGGGCTCAGGGTAAGAGAAGTAGTTCTTGATCTACTGAGTCTCAGTAATTTGACGATCTCTTCAGAATCATTTCTTGCAGCATCATTCATCTGTCAGCCTAACGTTGTCTATGGCAGTAGCTCTTCTCCAAAATAAGAGAACCCTTTAAATTCTTCTTGATTGATTTGTTTTATAATTGTCTCATCCACTAGCGTTAATACTGGTTCTTCTCGTGTAAAGTCTTGATCAAAGTTATTTACATCCCTTTTGGTTTTCTGAGAAGAAAAATACAAATAAGGTGTATGGTAAAATAACACAGTAAAATAAAAGGTCCTCTCCCTGCTCCCCCCATCCCCAAAAGGCTGAATTTTCTGGAATGATTGAAATAAAAGAGGAGCTACTTCACACAAAGAATAACAGACGTATGAGAGAAGCTACAGGAGCAAGTACTATAAATGAGTTCAGGAGAGGCCACAGAAGCAGTACTATAAATGAGTTCCCAGAGACTGGCTGTCTCTGACAGGCGAAGGAATAGCAGTATGATGATAAAGCAGGAAGCTGAGATTAGGACTAATTTAAAAAAGGCTTTGGCATAGTAGGTGGTACGGCAGTTTCATCTTAGATTTGAACATAATGATATCTCATTTGAGAGGCACAGAGTGAATTTGATTTCCCCACAATATGCTCTACTGTTCAACTCTAAGCTAACTTTTTCTTCATATCTGGCTACACTTGGCTTTAAAATTAGATCACAACAGATCTCAGTCCAAAATCCTTGAGCTCAACATTGGCAACTCAGATTTCCTAATGCAGCCGAATGTCATTCAGAGCAGCATGGCAAAGCGTGAAAGTCTGGCTCCAGAGAAATCCATCTCAGAGCTCTCCTGTGTTTCAATGGCACCAGGATTTCCCCATCGAAGACTAAAGCACCTTGGTCTTTCTGCGAAGTTGGCCTAACAACGTGCAATTGGACAAGTTCTGGTTAGGATAAAATGTATTAACTAGAGATAGAATTGAGAAGGCCAGCTCATTTTCCTTAGGGCGCTCGTGACAGTGACTATCTGTAACCACTTATGTGTAAAGAACGTCAGGCTACAGGGGAAAACATTCCTCAAGGTCACTCCCCTCAGAACTGCACTGTTCGTGTTCTCCATGTTAGCAGCATATTTCAGGCATGTACAGGTTCAGCGAATTGGAACAAACATTTTCCTTTGCCCTTTTTTGACTCTCTTTTCTCTTTGTTTTACGAAGTCTGAGTGATACTTAATGGAGGCACACTGGCACTGTAAAAACCAGCTTTGTGTCCATCCTGCACATGTCTGAGATTAAGATGATACCAGAAACAGAATGGCTATTTGACTTGCAAAGTTAAATGATAAACTCGTGAAGTGATACACTATAAAGTAAGTACATTGATGAATTCCAAATGGGTTACAGGCCTTCCTTCAACGTAGATAATTTTTCCTATAATATACATATTACTGTATTTTCTTCATCAGCTCTACCAAGGTATTAAAAATATAGCAACTATTACTGATGTTGTTTGTAAGAACTTTATAGATGTAGAAAAAAAGGTCTATATAAATGCAAGAGACTCTGTCACTTGGAAGCCAAGTACTTTTTAAGTACAGGCAACCAAAAATATACATTCTCCATCTACAAAATTCCACTAGAAGGAAAGAAGTATGGAGTTGGCAAACATTTATATACATAATATGGTTATACTGTTTAGATTTGTAATATTTACTTTGTACAGAAAGACTGCACATAAAGTGTATGTGACCCATATACTCTGAACTGCATAAAAAGTGAGGAACACAGCTTAGGGCTTTGGTTTTTTTTTTCTGAGTCATTTGGGCAAATACTGCAAAACAAGAACGAAATTCCACAGGAATTTTGAAATATATTACATTTTAGCTATGTTGACATTCTTCCTTTTCCCCAGTCCTACTGTAATATTTTCACACACTCATACAAAGAATTTGCTATAAGAATAGTCACTAAAGCAGAAGGAGGTAAGTGAATGTTTGTAGAAAGCAGAATTCAAATTCAGAACTTTAGCTATATGCAGGAGAAACCTGTCTATACTCACGCTTTAACCACCAGCTATCCAGGGCAAATAAGCTTTACGCTAGCTGAGAACAAACGCATGATACATTGTTTTCAGTTTTTCATACTGAACATATTTGGAAAAGTGTTCTTTCTGAAGCTAAAAGAATAAGATGGTAAATTTCTCAGACTCTATCTGGGGCAATTAATTCATAACAGCTACTGTTTGTAAAGGCGTTAGGTGAAAAAGAGTGCAGATGAGTACTTCCGAAAAAAACGAAATCCCACTGATTACAAATAATTGCACTCCAATAGAACTTTGAATCCCAAACACTTCCGAAACAACAAAGAAACGTATTCACTTAGATTTAAAAGCCTAGCATTTCTTAAAGTCTGCCTTCAAGAAGGATATAAAAGTTTTAACTTTCTTAGACTTGGAAGAAATTCTCTGTCTTTTGGCAGCATAGATATAAATCACCCAATTTATTAACAGGACAAGTATGAAACAATCTGAGATTGCAAGGACATGCTAGCAAGCCTCTATCTAACCAAGTGATCAAGAGAGATTAAATAAACCACACGGTACAAAAGTGAATGGATTAAGCCATAAAAGTCAAAAGGTAGAGGTCATAACAAATGCCTCTTCTCAACAGAAGGATTTATTTGAGAAATCCTCCTTTGCAACTTAGGCGGTTTCTTCCTGAAGCTACGGCTATTTTGCAAGGCACCATCTCATGAGATGAAACAGGTCTGGCCACATTTCTGCTACTATTGCTATTTTAATGTACTTGCACTGTGAATACTGCATAGGTCAACAGCATGACCGAAATATAGTTGTAGCATGAGGGCTCAGCATGAAGGTATGATGGGCTGTGGCTGTCTCCTAGCAGAGAAGCTGAGAAAAGAAAGATGATCTGCAAGGTAAGGAGAGTATATGAAGGAAAAAGACTGCAGCTATTATCCAACTTTGAATATTAAAAAAAATCATGAAAAGTGGAAAACTCTTTAGATTGGCTAGCAAATGCATCTTTAAAAAAGCAGTAATTAAATGGGTGGTGTTCTGTTTATTTAACCTAAAGCTCCTGAGAGACTTTGGGACACACTCTTTTCATGTTTTTGAACATTTTTCCAGAAAAGACTTCTCGATTTCAGATGACTGAAGACACAATAGTTATCAGGAAAAAAAGAATCCTCCCAAACCCAACTGTCCACCCAAACACACAAAAACTTGATTTGGTTTCAGATTCTTCTTTTCCCTCTACCCAAACAACTTGTGCACAGCATGCATCAATGCTACATGAGGGCAGGGGCACCGCAACTGCCCAACAGCTTCCAACGGTGGGTGACGAATTCCATGCTGCACTGAAACTGCATTACTGCAGGCAGCATGTAGGCAATCACTCTCCATTTGACAAAGAGCAGCAGCAGCAGCACCATGGCACTTGTAATGACTGCAAATCATACGACTCCAACTTTATACCCTATCTGAAAAATGGCTTCTCCACGAGCACAGTGTCTCTGACAGTGAGAAGGAATAGTGACTCACTACCTCTTGTGCAGGAAATGTGCCAGCTAGTTGATCACTTTTTTTTCTTTTTCCAGCAATGTGAATGCTACATAGGTCTCCCATCTGAGCACTGACCTAGTGTGTGACCTGCTTATCCTGGGAGATACGATGAGCCTGCTTCACATGGGTGATACTACCTGATCAGATGAAACACTTATGCTACAGGAATAGAACATCTTGAATTGATAAATACTAACATGACCTTATCATACTAACATAATCTCATCAAGGATGACAACCTTAAGTCAAAGTCATGTTTTATCCTATTCACAGATCACAGCTTCTGTTCAAATAACTAAAGATATTGGAACTTTTAAAAGACTCTCTCTTCATAAAACACCATTTAATCAGGTTTCCCAGTTGGCCAGTACAGATTTGGACAAAGAATGTTATCTTATGAGTAAATTTTTTTTTTCTTAAATCTCCTCATGTAATTACTAAAAGACAAAAAGGAACTTCATATGCTATTAATAAGCACGCATTAAACAATGGTTTTCTGAACTGGGTTAGTTTTCTTTAATATTTCAATGAAAAATTAATTTTCTACCTGCAGTCAGAGACTGAAGTTTTAAAAAACCTTCAAAACATGCTTAATAAGCTTCATAAATCACGGATTACCAACCTTGTCTGTTAATGACTACTAAATGACACTATATGAATTGCAACAGAGAAGAAAGAAATCTAAGTTGATGTTCCTATTACCAAAAACACATTAGGAACGTTAGAACTTGCTATTCATTTCATTACACTTCTGAAGCGAACGTGAATAACAGGAGCCACTGGAATTGAAAAAAAATCAGAAATCCTTGCAAGAAGGTACTTGGCAGAAGCTGGTCCAAACTAGGGAACTCAGCAAAGCTTGGGCACCTCCTCAGCTGTGTCATGAGGCCAACAGGCTTGGTGGACTCTCTGATGCCTAACAAGGATTAAATTAATTCTACAGCTTGGAAGAATTAAGAAGCATCTGTCTCTACTTCATTATTTCTTTTTGTTTAATTTGCAGAAAATCAATGAAACCCTTTCAAGTCCTTTGAAAGCTTAAGGACTCCCCTAAATTGGGCTGGAATTGTCCAGCTGATTCAAAGACTATTCAGAGCAGATGAAAGAAAGCTGGAGGTGGGGACTAGAAAACAACACTGCCACAAAAGTCTTATTTTTGTAGGAAAATCAGACTAAAATACAAATTCACATGATGCTGTTTAAATATAACTGTAGGAACTCTCTTTAAATCAATTAATAGATTTCTGCTCAGTTTAGTAGAATGAGGAGCTAATCCAGAACAGACAGTTAATACAAGTGGGTGAGTCCAGGAATGATCATTATGACAACAAACTAATATGTTAGTAGAAAAAAGTATTATGCTATTATATTTTTTAGGAAGTGGACCTTTCGACACAGAATTTGTACAAAGCTCATCCATGATTTCCATAGCCTGAGATACTGTCAGCACTGTACTGCAGATACAGATTAGATCTATATCACTGAATGAAACATTTTAACTTTACTCCACTGCAGTTTTCTGTCAGTAGCAGTGCTTGACCCCTGTTCCTGTATTTTCAAGCCCACAGTGAAATCCTGGAGTTTATCATTCTTTTGGAGAACTTCACCAAAGAACCCTTCCAGTGAAGCGCATGGTGGTATCAGCAGCACATCAAACACGCCACAGGCACATTAAATCTGGGCAGGAAGTTGCTACAGTTTTCGGTGTGCAGCAACAGGGGCATGGGACAGCAGCGCAGCATGAACAGGATACGCAGCAAGAGTTGCAGGAGTTACATGGTATCGTTTAATCTTACCCAGAATTTTGCTTCAGTAAGAAATAAATGGTTCCTAGGTTTGACACAGTATCATCAAGAAGATATCCTTAGATTGGGATGATCAGAGTTTGAGTATTTTGTATTTACCTTGTTACTGACAAGATTTTCGGATTATTTTGTTCAAGACACATGGAAACTAAAGACATCAAACAAATTGGTTTGAAGCACAAGGTTATGTGGCTAACCTCACATATCACTGTTCTCTGATTCACCTCTCTCTATTGTGATAAGCAAAACCACAGCACAGGAAGAGATCACTTTGCACCAATAAGTGGATCTCTTTTCATAAAGGTGCAGTAGTTTCTAAAAAGTTGAGAACAACTGTAATGAGCACTCACTTTCACACAAAACTTGCTGTGTATGTACAGAAATTCAGTATGAATACTGTGAAAGAAACAGGCTGAGAAGTGAAACACTTCAGGCTTTTCTTTCCGTTTATCATGTTGATACCTCTTCACAGTATTTGCATGCACAGAGAGGCCATATGGGTATTATAAGTATTTCCTAGAATGTCTTGTTCCAGATGATATGAAATATAAGTTATAAGAATAACTTTAAAAGTTTGTATTATTTTTTCCCTATGTTAATTGCTCTATTCACATGAGGAAGAATTACAACAGGTCAGACATCAATTGCAGTGCATCAACTAAAGGTTATGATGGTAAAAGGGTTTCGAGTCCATGTAGTTTTTACAGCTATACCAACATCATTACTTCCAAGTGGATGGTGAGATTTTGTGCTCCTAGATTATTTATTCTTTCATTAGATGCGAAGGACACCAAACTAAGAGAAAGAAATGGATAAAAATGATATTCAGTAAAGATTTTAATAGATAGTGAAACTGTATTTGAAAAGCATGCTGACCTATGCAGGCTGTAATCTAATCTGTTATGAAGTACACAGATATTTAATAAACACCAACCTAATTCACAGAAATATGAATTTTAAAAGGAATCATTTGTGATCCAGTAAACTGAAACCACCTTTGTACTGAAACAGTATGTATCTTTCCTAGGAATGTAAAATGGGTCAGGTAGGAAGGAGGAATAACCTAAACAATTAGGTGATACAAACATTTAATGATTACATGGCCAGGATGACAGCCTTAGTATTTCACTTTTGCAAAGCCTTTCTCCAATCCTACACACCCAAAACAGAACAGCAAAACAAACAGCAAAGCAAAAAAATCTAAAGCTCTGCAGGTTCACTGACAGTCACCCTGTGCTCACAGTCTGGGCAATGAACCTCACCCAGAAGAAGCTGCTGTAAAACCATTGTTCCCTATGGTTATACTTGGGTAGGGTTTTTGCACAGCTGAGCACACAGCACTAAAACTATATATATGCAACCTCTTTTGCTCATAGCCTGATTGCTAAAGCACAACAATTGCCTCTGTGCAAAACATCCATGGAGAGAGAATTCACGCGAGCTGCAGGGGAGGCCAGCACTATAGCTTCCTGCCCATGGTTTGTCCTTTATCGCCATGGTCCATCTTGTCCATCTTATCTGAGCTTATTTCCACAGAACTTAGTCTTGACATAACTACCACACAGAAGCTGTGCTATGGTAGAATATATGCCTTTTCAGAGTGAAAAAAGTTGCAGGAAGACGGCCAACTTTTGAATTTCTACACTAGGTCTTTCCTTTACGGTAGGTTTCTTTGACAGTTTAGCTACACAGGAAATTATTTTATATTTCTTTTTGGGATGGGGAGGGAATAGGAAAAGAGAAAGAAATGGAACATTCATATTAAAATGCCCTCCATCTGCGCAGTACAACTCCTATTGCAAATTTTATGATCCACTCTGCAGAGCAGATTTTATATGGGTGCCTCTCTAATTCACATTTTATTGGCAAGCCTCCACTGATATCCCTCAGCTGTTCCAAGGTCGTGATCAGTGAATGCCACCTCCCCTCTTACATCCTGACACATATCCAAGATTAGTCCATTTTTGGTTGTGTGCTCCTGAAACTGTATTTTAACTATTGTTATTACAGCAGTGTTACAGAAGTCAGGGCAGGTGCATCTGCCACATGCTAAACCACCTGCTGGTGAGTCCTCAAATACATGTGTAGAAGCCTTTTTGTCTTACTGATCGCTGGCACTTTAGCACAAAGCAGTGGCTAAACTCAGAAAACGGAGCTGACTTGCAAATAAGAGGAAAAAGGTGTTGCAGGAGAGTTTGCAAGCCTAGGGCAAGTCTAGGGCACACAGCCCTAGAATTCCAATGGCTTCCAAGAGCCATTCAGATGTTTGTACACATCGATGAGATCCCCCCACCCCGCATCTCCACTTCAGTCCCAGCTCTCTCAGCCTTTCCTCACAGGACGGATGCTCCAGCCTCTTAATTATCTTTGTGGCCCTTCACTGGATTCTCTCAGTATGTCCATGTCTCTCTTGTACTGAGGAGCCCAGAACTGAACTTAGTACTCCACGTGTGGCCTCGTCAATGCTGAGTAGAGATAAGGCTCTAAAAGTACCTTGAACAGATGAGTTCTATGTAAAGATGATATCCATTTTTTAAATCACATCAAAAATTATTTTCGTGTGGCAATTAAAAAATTTTAGTTATACAAACTACTCCAAAACTTCTGATGTAAGTATGACATCAGTTATTTTGAAATTAAAAAGCAAGATAAGAAAGACTGTTAAGTGCACAACATTATTTTGGCTCTTTGCCTGCATGTCTGTATTAGGCAATGTTTTCCTTCCTTTTCGCCTGTTTCCATTCCTGCCACAATCCCACCAATTTATACTTACAGATGCATTTCCACCAGTGATAGCAATGATGAAAATAATAGTATAAATACAGAACTAGATGTTTACCGTTGCTTTATCTCAATCTGACTAGAGCAGTTCTAGCCTGCACAAGATGTGAGTTGAGAAGCCATTCATATCCTATCAATACTTTTCATATAGCTGCTACATATACTACATAGAAGTGCAGATGTAATACTAAAATTACTTTCCTAGTTTGGTGAATAGGATATACCCTATTCACTTCACCCTCCTTTAAATCTCTGTAATTTTAAAAAATAATTTTCACAGGAATGAAAAACAAATGGCTACTGGTTTAATTGCATTGCCCCTAGAGCCTGTGGGGAAAACTTAGAGAGTTACATTGCTTGCCATGGGTTAAGCAAGCACAAAGCATAAATCAAGGAGAATCTGATGCTAGTCAACAGGTGAACGATGTAATGAAATATTTCAAGACTCATCTCTGCCACGTATCCTAAATAAAACATTGGCTGACTGACTGACTTTCCAGTGTTTTATTCTGTCTACAGTCACCTGTCCAACTTAATCACAGAAAAAAATGTATTATGAGAATCTTTCTGAATATATTATGAAATTATAAATATATAGCAATATCCTGTGATTCTGAGCCCCTCCTCCATAAGTAGGGGATCCTGGATACTGTTCAGCTTGGAAGGTAATACCAAACATGTACAGTGAGAACACAGAATCATAGGATGGTTTGGGTTGGAAGGGGCCTTAAAGATCATCTAGTTTCAACCCCCCTGCCATGGCCAGGGATGTCTTCCACTAGATCAGGTTTATGCCTATTCTTGTTTATTCCCCAGGCTATGTGCGTTTGCATAGAGGCATTTAAGTCGGGCCCCTGGTGAGACTCTTTTATTGGCTAGAGTGGCTGGGGGTTCCCTGTGCTGCTCCTCAGCTGCTCTCCTGCTGATCTCTGATCCCTTTCCTGGCTCTGGGCATCTACTGCTGGCACTGGCATTGAACCGGTAAGTGGTGGGTGGAGTGAGGTTCCCCTCCTCAGGCAACTTTAGCTTAAAGATCTCTTCACCAGCTTGGCAAGCCTGTAGCTGAAGATGCTTTTCCCCTCCTCCAACAGATGGACCCCATCAGTCCCCAGTAGGCCAGGTTTCTCAAAGAGAGTCCCAAATCCTTGGCTGTAACACTAGTCCCACAACCATGCATTGCACTGCCAGATTTGACTGGTCCTTTCAATGCCTTTTCCTTTGACTGGTAGGATTGAAGAGAAGACCACCTGTGCTCCAAAGCCTGTTAGAGTTGCTCCAAGAACTCTGTTGTCCTTCATGACATGCCTTGGTCTGCTCTTGACAGTGTTCCAAGACTCAGCTGAACACTAGAATGGGACTTTCTGTTTCATTTGCACCATAGGCCATAGAGCAGGAATGCTACAGAGCTTTTGGCAAGACTCCCTTCTTCTTCAAAACATTTCAGGAAACTCATGCTCTTCGATGATGATCTAGTTCATTAGGAATAAAGCTTCCAGTTTGAGATAGACCATGCATACAAGTCCTTTCATCCATTTTTTTGTTTATCTCATACAGAGAAATAGTATAGCAGGTCTCACCTTAGACAAATGGAGAAAGCTAGACAAGCATGGTTTCATACTAAGACTACTGAATTGTCAGAGATCATGTTTTGAAGTCTAAAAGTCATTGCATAATTATGCCTGAATTTGCAATATCTCATTGTCACTTTTTGAACATGGTTTTATTAAAAGGGTGCAGAAAGGTTTAGCAGAGTTTGAATTGGATTTCTTTCTTGGTTCTGCTACTAATCTGCTTTGAACTTGAGCAATTTTCTCCTCACTATGCATCTAATTTTCTTCCTATGTTTGATCTCCTATACACGGATTGTGATCTCTTTGTCTCTCATTATATATGATCTCTTGATTGTCTCTCACAGTGTACTTAAACAGTTTTTTGCACAGCAGGAACCTCATCTTGCCAGGATCTCAAGATGTTACTGGGGACCTGAGGGCACAAATGTATTCATTCAAATTCTCTTCCTGTTCTTTTCAGATACAAACACAATCCTTCAGAGAGTCATGGGCAGTCAATCTTCAAGTTGTCCTTTTCCATACTCCATAATTAAGCAAGAGGAATCATTCTTCTGTAGGTCCTCTGCAAACATGAATATGGTGTGCAAATCAAGCAACAAGATCTACACTTAAGTATTCGGTAAATATCTAGACTGAGTGTTCCCCCTGTGCTACATAATTTAAGTGTATGACTCCTGGAGCATGCTGTTGGGAGGATCAGTACAAGGTTTGTGTTGCAGACAAGCCGCAGACTCCCTTGTAACAACACAGCAGCCTAACAGGAAAGCAGCAGTTAATGAAGTGCTAGGATTCCTTACCACTTCAAGATGCCTTCCCTGTCCTGCTACTGAAGATAAGAGCCCATACATCAGCTGCTTCAGTTCACCGTCTGCATATGCATATGCAAATACCAATGCAATTAAGTTTTGCACTAGTACGCAGAGCTGTGAGCACATATATCAATAAATTTTTGCTGCCCATTTCAGAACAACAACCCAGCAAGCCACCTTTGTTAACTTTATGCTCGCATTAGCATGGTATATTGCTAATACAAAAGGTTCTGCACAAGAAATAAACCCAAAGCTAAAGCTCTTCATATACTCCATGTTCACCATACTTCAGTTGTGAACGGAATTAGTCATGGATTGTCAGTCTTAGACAAGTCTACAATTTTTTTCTGATAAATTTTCTGATAAATATCAGACTCTCCATAGTCTGATAAAGAGCCACATTCCACTGCTTCTTAAATTATCTCATGTTGGCTTTCAAGAACATCAGAAACAGGCCCAACCCAGGTGGGTTGGCCTAATATCTACATTAATATAAAAATAAAATATTTCTTGTTGAACGCTTAAGAATGTAGTAATGTACTGTTAAGTAGCCATGATAATACTGTTTCACTTAACGCTTTAAATTATTTTCTGAAAATAGCAATGGAGACTAGAGCAGCCAAAAAGTGAAACAGAATCTGTTTTATTCTGAGGAAGACCAAAAGGAAAGCAGAAACACTCCGGCTGCTTTCACTCCATCCCAGTGGGCACCACTTAAAAATGTACGTTTAACAGATGGTTAAATCAACTTACTTATTCAGTATGAAAGGATTTTAGTGTTATAAGACCAGGACTCAACAAACCCAAGCAAATACTGCTGGATCCCCAGTAGAGAATCAAAAGAAGCATAATAAAAGTTGTTTAACTTATAAATATTTGAGAACCTGCAGTAGCTCTCCAACTTCTGTAATTCTAGTGTTGTGGCAATCACAGCTAAAAACAGCTGCTGCAGGCACTGATGCTGAAGAGAATAAGAAACAAAAAATACGACCAACCGAATGAGCAAATTCTGGGAAAAGAGAACCTTGTTCATCTGAGCAACCAATGCTGAAATCCCTTAAAAATACCAGCTCGCTTACTCTTGATGTCTTTAAGTTGTGATACAAGCTGGACATAAGCTCCTCAAAAGTTATATACTTACACCCTCAAAGATTTTAGTGGTTGTGCAAATTTCCAAACTATTTGAAGTGCTTTGGAAACCAAGGTCCTTTACTTTGTTGAGGAAAGGGGCAGAAGCTGGCCAGACTTCTCTGCCCTGCCCTCCCCAGCTGCACTACTAGACCCATGGGTACAAGCTATGCTGCTGGTGGTTGTGGTACTGTTGCTCCTGATTGCCTGCTGCTAGCTAAACTGAGACAACAAACTTCATTACCTGCCAATAGCCAATGCTTCTCTATCAGTAGCAAAGTGGCTAACACTTGAACCAGTAGCAGGAAAGTGGTACTTTTAGGAACCAGCTCACATTAAATATTCTAACTCACAATACCCTGTGGCAGGGTCAGTGTGCAAAAAAAAGTGTTGGACTCCAACAGTTACAGCTGTTTGTAATAAAAAGGCTAAGTCCTGACAACCCACATCTATTCTTCTTTAGTTTTTCTAAAGGATTTACGTTAGCAGTTCTTACAAATATAAAATCTTCCCTATTTCTAAACCGTTTTTTGTACACCAGTGTTAATCACCACAGTGTCACTCTCAAAAGAAAGCCCACTGTTTTCCTGTGCCTGAAACACCTACAGGGAAGAGGGGAATATATAATGTGCAATGTTTAACAATGGTATATGATTGTCTGAGGTCTCTGGATCCCTCCCCAGTGTGTTGTCTAAGCGGTAACACTTCATGCAAAAGCATGCAGTATAGCCCCTTGCGTGCCCACCTGCTAAATGCTCATTGCCATGCACTGATGACCGAATGGAAATATATTATGGAACTGAAGGGACACCTCAAGGTTATTAGGCCTAAAAATGGACCTACCTTGACATTTTCCCCATATTGAAGGCCTTACCTTAAAGAGGGACATTCACACTGAAGCAAACTTGAAAAGAGAGAACATTTATACAAAAAGAAATTTACTTGGCCTGTAATTTCCTATGTTCCGTTTGGTGCTACTGAATGATACTGCATTTTACAGGGCTTCTTCCCCACAGTGTAAAGGCAAAGTCATAATTCTGCACGTATGACAATACAATCTACTGTCACCAAAAACAGAGGTGTGCCAAAAAAAACCAAGAAAACAGTATCATGACTTCCCAAACAGCAGATTAAAAATCCCTCGCTAAAAAGTAAAAATATCTTTGCCTGTTAGCAGTCATGTATGAAAACAGATCTGAAAACATGGGAAGATTTATAAGAGTCATGTTTCAGGCTAACGTATTTGGAAGTTTTCTCCAGAAATGTGGTCCCTCTTTAAGGATTCCAGCCATATCTCACGGTCAGCAGACAGCTGCTGCAGCAATTTAAACACACACCTGTCTCATTGAGCACATTTTGGGGAGCCATTCAGTGAGGCACCTACCTATTTAGGCAGGTGTGGCTTCTGCCTGTTTGCCTCTCCAAGTAGGCCAGCTGCACACTCTGTATGCACTGATTTGTATTTGCTATTTATTACCCAGCTTTTAAACACTGTGGGCATCTGGCTTGTCATAAGTCATCAACGAAGGGCTGCCGGAATTTTGCCAGTTTTTCACTCATTTGGGGGAGGAGGAAGAGAAAATTACCAGTGCTCACTGACTCTGGTTGTAACACACAATCATTGGCTAACACTAGAATTTGGTTTCGGGGGATGATTTTATTTCAAACCTTTGCTGCAGCGCAAAATTGAAAGAGGACACATTGCTGGCATCCTTAAGTCAAGACTTAACAAGGGAGTTTAGGTTCACAAGGAAACTGCATACAGACAACGTGGCTCAGACAGTGATAACTAAGGGGGGAGGGATTTCGATAACAGTTTATGGTTATCTTAGCATTACAGGAGATAAGAGACATGCAAATCACTGTAGAAAATTTGAGACTGAAGATCAAGATGCAATCTGCTAACACTGAGGTCTGGTATAGCATAGAACACTCTTCCAAGGGAAGTGCCACGTGTTCAGTCAGTTTAAAGCCTGGCTGATCATGAGCATTTGAATTTTAACACTTCTCAGTCATATTCCTTCACTGTCACAGAACTTTGCATTACGCATCCTGAGATACTATTACCAGACAGTGGAAACTGAGGCATGAAAGGGTTAGGTGATGAATCCTGGGCCACACCATGAGTTTCTAGAAAAGCCGTTAGCAGAACTTGATATATCTTGCACTTCTCAGGTCTGTGGCTTTAGTTGCTAGACCAATCCTCTACCCCCCAAGAAGTCAGAACTGAAGAAAGAACGTACAAACATTCAGAAAACATTCTCAGTGATATAATGGCAGGAATGGAAGAGTCTGCAAAATGAAGAGAGTCAGATTAGATGAACCAAATGGGCCCCTTTGGCAGCAGCTGCTGTAACTCCATACTGCAAGATAAAATTCTGCAATAGACTATCTTGTCCATTTCGTCTCTAATGCTCTTGCAGAAAGTGAGCTTTTAAAATGTAAAACCAAGAAGTTGTGAATGCACAGAGAAAATTAAAATAATGTATTGTTCTGTGAAAGCTGTGTGTTCACAGTGAATCATCATAATGAGATTATTCTAACTTTATCTTCATACAGCCACACTAACAATGGATTGCCACAGGCACTGATAAAGCCATTAGAAATGAAAATTTGGCTTAATTGCTAAAAAGAAATACATATGGTAAACATCTGTTTCACCAGCCTTTGTATTACCCTCTGGCTCAGAGTTCTTCAGCTTTTTCATGTCGAGGATGTCTTGGTCAAAGTCTCAAATTTTCCCAGCCCTGACATTTACAACAGGATAGATAAAACGGACAAGTCTTTTTGTTTGCATGCATGTGTTTTGAGGGTTGGCAGAGAAAACTCAGCCTGAAAGGACAGGATTGGGCAGGCGGTGAGACTGTCTTTGCAGCACAGTGCCTAACAGCTTCCTGCAGACTCCTCACAGCACACTGAGCCATTGCGACCAACAGACCAACAGCGTAAGAAACATGAGAGTGCTTTTATTGTGCTGGTCTCATTCTACAAAAACACAAGAAGAAATTGAGGTTCACATGAAGCTAACACTTCAGCCAAATGAGCGACAAATCTGGGGCAGTAGCATTCATATATCCCTAGCAAGTGGGACTGGGATATTATGTATTAGTATCAACCTTCAGGCCACCTGTGCACACCTCTCTGTGAGCTTCCCTGGCTGATGTCAGCGGCTTGTCAGCAGGCCAGAAATTCAGCCTGGGAAGCCTGCAGCTGGCCAGCTGTGCCCTCAGAAATGGCAGAAAGAAACAGAATTTCTTGCAGAGGACCTAAAATTATATGGAGAAGATTACGGAAAAAGGAAAATATGTCAAAATACACTTTTGCTTCACTGTTTCAAATACACGCTCTTCCAGAGAGTAACAACATGGGACAATATAAATTTCATAAATACAAATTCAAGGTGAAGCATTAATCTGTTTCAATCACTGTTTTTAATGCATGTTTTATGATTTATTATGGGATAGACTGAACCATCCCACCATGTCACTAAGCAAGATCTACCACACTGACCACAATATCAATGACTTTGGTAAGAAATTCATCTAAGGCACCCTTGTTTTCATTAGTAATATGGCAAATATGCTTCAAAAATGGAGATAATCCAATTTAACCAAGCCAGTAGCATAGCCATGGAAACAAAGAAGGATGGAGAGCAGAGAATCACTGAACAGTATCAAGGCCTTCGTGGTTCTTAGGCAATAAATTATGTTGGAAACCATAGCCTGGTGTTATGGCTAGTGATTTGGGAAATTTTGTTCTCTGAATGAAAATAATTCCAGGGAAATATATGAGCCAAAATATCTCAACACAGGAATAAAGTGCCTCAAAAGGAATTCTGTCTCATAACAATTACTTTGGAGAACAGACAACTGTTTGTATTAAAACTATACTTATTTCTTGCATATGCAATTACAAATCCATGTCTGCATTAAAACAGCAGGAAAGAATATTATTATTAAGAAAATTTCCAGACTGTCTGTGAAACTCTTAAGAATTAGGTTTTAAGAACAGTGGAAATCATCTTCTAGAGATACTGTCAAGGTCACTGGAGCTTAGATGTAATAAATATCCCCTTCATATCCGTTCAGATGTCTGCTTAGTTTCTAATGCACATGCCCCAGAGATGTTATTTTTTCTATAGTAGCTTAAGCTTTATAATAGCTCCACATGGCAGAAACCCTTGGTATAATAAACTATAGTATATACAAAAAATAAATTAATTTTGCCAGTGTAAAACCTCATAGTTCTGGATTTATGAAAGGATGGGCTGGTACATAATATGCATCATAGTACAGTGCATTTTCACCACTTCATGTTCTCTTTTCCAAGTCATTATAGTGGAGTAGCAGCCAAAGATCCTTCACAGCTGGTTTTGGGGCCACCAAATCTTTTTCCATTGTCTCCACTACCTAGCACAATCTGGTGTTTCACTCCAGTCACTGCTTAGCAATCTAAACCTAAGCCACTTGTATGAGTGCCCTGCCCTGGGCCCTCTTGCAAGCCTTCAGAAAACACAGTCGGATTTTCAAGGACCTTTTGGACTTCAGTAATTTTCATTCCGAGGCTGAAGACAGTTAGGAAAGAAATTTCAGCTTCCAAAGCATCATTAGAATCACCAAATCATTCCCAAACTAGAAGGACATTAATGGTGTATTTCTGTTATAGTGAGGAATATATTTGTATACATCCACAGCATGAATGAAATTTAAAAATAACCCTCAGAAGTCTGACTAATAAATAGCCACGCAGTATTTCTTCCAAATCCAGTTGAAAAATTCAAGTTCAGGCTGGCAGAGCTGAAGAGACATATCTGAACTATGGAGAAGCATAGGTCTTACAGTACCATGTAATATAGCTCCTCAGAAAACCTATTATAGCAGACCAAGGATAAAAGGTAACAGAAAATAAAGACTGTTGTGCTAACCATGGAACCCAAGCATTTTGGGATCAGTAGAGTAGTGAGGTAGAACTGAAGAAATGTTTGTTTCCACCCTGGCACATCCATAACCTCCCTTGGCAGATTATTCCATTGTCTGATGGGACCTCAGTGTTTGATCATTTTTCCTAATGGCTTTAATCATTTACTTTCAGGGTTTTACATTGTCCAGAGCTCATTTGAATAGACCCTATGGTTTTTTTTTTTAAGTGTATATGACACAGTAATTATAAAATTTCCCCCCTTAGTCATCTTAACTGTTGGTCAGAAAATAGATGAATACCTGTGTAAACATATGCATTCTTGCATGAGTAGATTTTCATATGTGCATGCAAATCTCAGTTTGAATGCACACATGACTATATATGCATTGTATGCTTTTTTTCCTGCAGTTATGTACACTCACATGCAAGAATGTCTATTTTCTGACTAATCTGGCCTCTCTTCTCATAGCTATTTTCACAGACCTAGGCTCTCCCACACATAAGATTTAATATATATTTTTTGTATCCTCTTTTACCATTACAAATCACTTTTACATAATCAACAGCCTTTTATCAATACTGAAAGATGTTAAAACCCCCAAAGCATTCCAATAGCATTACTTATGTTTATTCCATAGTTATCCATAGCTATGGAACTGTTGCATTTGTTAATCCAAAGCAATGAATCTCATTGCTACTCCCACAACTGAATTCAGAGAGGAACTGTCTACGTAGATTTTTAAGTAGAATTTATTTCAAAGCTTTAAACTTCTTCACTGTTTTTTTTTTGTATTTTTCAAAGTGAGTGCAATTTCTTCTAGCTCAACAACTATCCAAAATCACTTTTTCATCATTTATAGAGACATTGAACTTTACTTCCCTGTAATCCTTTACAATTTCTGAAGTTGCTTCATTAATAATTATATTTGTATGATCTTTCTGTCCAGGCTAGACATACATCGCACCTTAATTTCCAACTAATAAATCATGAAATGTTAAGAAGACAAGAAAAAATTTCAGTATCATCTTGCTCAAAGATTTCTATACAACAAAAAAATCAAACTGTTGCAAAATTTATAGAGCTGGTACAAAACCAGCTGATGGATCATAAACACAGTGTAACTATATAAGGTATACCCTTCTAAGTGTAGAAAAGTTATTAGTAAAATTGATAGGACCAGGTCACCAGGGAAGATATAGAGACAGAGGACTGAAAACATGAAAACACTAGGGATGCCTGTAACATAGACTACATGCTATCTGAATTTACCACCATAAAAAATGAGTTCAGAAAAAAACAAACATACAGAACTACTAGACCAGAGTAATCAAATTTGGAGAAATATAGAAAGTTGACATATACAATACGGAAATAAACAGTATAAAAATCCGACATTATAGAAGCAGCCTGAAGAAAAATGAAAAAAAAAAGTGTAAATAAAGGTGTATAAAATCACCCCAACAATTACTAAAGAGCAACCCAGCTGTTACTAAAATTTTACAATGAACTACTCTGAAATAATCTGAAATCACTACTAAAACTGAAACACCCAACTAATTTATCATTAAAGAAAACAGAAAAGGAGAAAAGGAACAAAACAGCAGATATGAATAAAATAGTAATGGCTTTACAATATAATAGCAGTGAAATAATTACCAGAAAGAGATAGAAGCTGCACTGAGAAGGTAGAAGGCAAAGAATAAAAATGTCTGACATACTAAATCTTTCCTGACTTTTAAGAACAACCACAACAAGAATACTTACAAAAATAATAAGGGCCTTATAAAAATACCTATTGTTAAAGTGAATGTGCACCTTTGGTCATTAAAGGAAAACAGCCAATGAACAGACTAGATGTGAGGAATCTGAGACTTACTGGATGCAGGCATTAAGTGAAAACTAATTTGGAATTGTACATTCTGATTAATACCTGTATTACCAAAACACTGATAAATACTGAGCGAAGCAACAAAAAATATTATGAGATGAAAGGCCAAATTCTTAATGAAAACAGGAAAAGAGCTACACGCATGCAACTCTGTTAAACAATGAATAAGGCTGTCTGGAGCTCTCTGAGGAACTTGACTGGAGAGCAGTTAGTTAGAGTATTAAACAGGCTTCAAACAGATACTAACAGGGTTAATGCTGCGTTTACACTTCCTGCAGCAGTGCGGAGATTTGTAAATCGGCTCAGGCACAAGGTGCAATCCAGCCACACCTCCAGAGCAGAGCTGGGCAGCAGGGTAAGACGTCCGGCATGCCCAGCTGGCTGGACACTTTCCAGGAGAGGAGCTGGCTCACACAGCCCTGGGCCTGTAGCTCCTGCATTACAAGGTTTCTGTTCTCCAAGAAATATATTAAACAAAATATTCCCATATGATAGCACTATATCTTACTCCTTGAAATTACTCCTAGAAAGATATTCACTAGGGCTAACTTTCATATACAGTTGTCCATCCTTTTGAGTTCTTCCTTAACAGCTACAGAGCGAGAGACGCTTCTCCAAGAGTAGACTCAGAGGAATTACTTCAGGCTCCTGTTCCAGATGGTCCCTGCATGGGCGGTCCCACTTCCACCACCTACACATGGAACTTAGTGAAATTTATCTCACTGGACTTAAAGTAAATGCATTAAATGCAACAGACAGTAATTCTGCAGTGACAGAGGGGGCTTTTTCACCTCTTTAAGTTAGTATTCAGTGTTGAGAATGAAGTTTTGTTTTGCCTTTTTTTTTTTTTTTTATTAAATACCTTCGCTATCTAAAGAAAGAAAGAAACAAGTACTTTAACCACATTTACAGGCAAATCAAACATTATAATTAGGAATGTGCAAAGTCAAAAGATGCAAACCAATCTCAAAGGATTTGTAATATAATTATTCTCTTGCACTGTTCAAGTACAAAATTTACTGTACACATTCTCAGCTGAAAAGCTGACGTTTGGTGAACTGTAAGTGCATCACTTTTGAATATTTTCATCCAGAGGAAGATAAGAATAAGTAAAGTATTTTTGCTTGTCTTTTGTAGTGTCTGCATGTGGGGCCACTATTTATATATTTTTGTCAGTTTAAAACACAAATACTTGATCATTACTCAGCAAAGTGTAAGTATATCAACTTAGCTGATCTTGATGTATATTTATTTCCCCCAGGAGGCTGTTTCTTCAAGCATCTTCAGTTAAAATATTATTAATCAGAAATCCTTTCCTCTGCCTTTCACTACAAACTCCACTAACCATCGGCAATGCAGGATTTGCACAGAAAGTATATACCCAATTGAAATCTTTTCTGATCAAGGTATCTTTAGGAACACAGGAAAACAAATAAAACAGGGTCTTGAACTCTATCATGGCTTATAGAATTGAA
The DNA here is from genome assembly GCA_013399475.1 of Chauna torquata. NCBI lineage: Eukaryota > Metazoa > Chordata > Aves > Anseriformes > Anhimidae > Chauna > Chauna torquata. The sequence goes on from VXAL01015507.1 coordinate 602,571, forward strand.
TACAAACATCTTCCTGTGCATTGAATCTATTCTTGACACTTACCTTCACAGAAGAAATGACAGGGCAATCTTTTCCATGTGATTTTTATGCTACTCTTTCAATCCCCAAATGTTGCATCAAGAAATTTCATGCCTCAAAAAAGCCAACAACTAGGATTGTCTAACCAAGTTTTCTCTGAATGTTATGCAAACTGCTACTTACAATCCGAGGTTTGAAGGGTGGCTTGATTTTCCTTTGTTCTAGAAGAACCCAGTCAATTTCCTTGAAAAACGGATGCTGCTTAATCGCATCTTCCCCGTTTTGTGATGCCACACAGCCAAGTCGCTTATTTGGATTTTTTGTCATGAACTACAGGGTGGAGGAGGGAGAGAATGAAAAAGTTAAAACATGAATGACAATGGCTGGAAACCATTTATAGTTTAATTAGACATTATAATTCCTAATGCCTACTTTCTAGAGACAGCCCCCTTTTCCTGTAAGAGCAACAAGGACGCCTCTCCAAATTTCAGAGGTTCCAGCCAAACTAGAAGATTCAGAGACTCTGAAGTGTAAGCTTCCTGCAGGAAGCTCTTTCAACTAATTTCTGAGACCTCCTAATTCCACCTGGCTGGGAGTGCTACAGGAGAAGATTCTCTTTCACCATTTTTATTTCCAGCTTTAGCCAAAAATATTAAAGGAAAGAAAGAAAATATTAAAACCTCCAGAGACAGTTTATAATAGATGTTTAGGATAGCTCTTATTTCATCTTGTTTGCACTATCTTAACTACTAATTTTGGGGACAGGGGCTACATACTATTCTTGCAGGTTTTTATTTTCTTTGGATATGTAGGTTGCATATAGGCACACTCCACTGAAGCAGACATGAAAGGCCCTAGCCTCCTTATGAATTTCTAGGATTTTGTTCTCATATGAATAAGAACAGCACCTGCACCTATGCGAATTACAGGAGTTCTGCCCATATGTTTCAGTAAGTACATGGAGTGATCAGTAACAGCACAAAGCTTCCCTTGAGAAACACCATAACTTGCACCTTCCTTTTCATCTTCAGTATAGGATACCATTAGTGACAGCAACTGGAACTAATTGGTCTCCTCTCGTGTGGCAATTTCTAAACTTCTCACTTTTAAACTCTTACTATTGCTCTCAGCAAAAAGCTGTAGAACTTGTATAAGACATTGCCATCATCAAATGATGGCAACTGATAATATTTTTCCCGATTCTGCTCTGTTATTTCTTCCTTCTTTTATTAGCAATTGCTAACATTATTTCCTAATGCACGTGGACACAAAATCCTTGCAATTCAAGTAGCAACGAACACTGTTCCTATACACACGCACACTCACACTATAGAATTACCTCAGGCTTTGTATGACTTCACAATCAGCCATGGTAATAATATTTTTTAAATTAAAAAAAAATGTGTACAAATGAAACAAAATGTGATAAATGTTTAGTGACTTTTTAACCTAAATACCACATTATTCTATACATTTGTAGGAAAAGAAAACAACTTCGCAAAAAAAAAATCACTGTAATGCACACCCTTGCTTTAATACTGCAGTTATTATATAAGTAGCTACTGAAGCCCTTAAGATTGTTTTAGATAGCTAGATCAACTATCCACAGGAGAATACCACTGTTATCATTTTAAAGATATAACATAGATAAGTGAGACAACTCTTTCTGTGGTTCCTGACATATGTGTGCAGCTCCGAAGATGACCCTTTGGTCTTGTGTTCAACTGTTCTGTAAGGTTTTTTTTGCACGTGGACAAGCCATATCTAAATTACAGCCCATATTTTCTATGGGCTGGAGAAACAAAGGTTTTGAAAGGATTACTACGCTTTGGTGAGGTCTCTTGGAAAATCACTGAATGCGTTCCTACATTCCTCTGCTTTATTTCACCTCCAGGAGCCTCTGGTGACTGGGAGAGAGCAGGCCAGGAACCAGCAGCCACACACTTTGCAGAAGTAGAACATGGAAACTACAGGATACACTTCTTGCACCATATAATCCAGGTATCAAAGAAGTAAAATCTGATCCCAGTATCTGCCATGCTCTACCTTTGTTCTAAGCTGGAGGCAGGGAAAACATCAGAACACGTCCTTTTTAAGAAGTTCAGGACATGAAAATATTACTAGATAATACAGTTTAGTACTGTACTCATGAACTTGGAAGTGGATGATGAGGGAGAACAAATTTTAAGAGCAAATACAAAAAAAGTTTCTCATATGCAAATATGATGCAGTAATCTCAAAATTCTGAAGTGGACATTTAATTCCATAAATTCCAACCCTTGTGATAAATATTGATCTTTTTCACCTTTTATTTCTATTTCTGAAGCACAAGCTGACATTTACTTCCTGTTTATCAACAGCATCAACAATGATGCTGCTGTCAGCGCACTGACAGCTGTTAACTGCACTGTGTTGATGAGATGGTTGCCAATGGGGCTTATTATGCTTATTATAATACAGCCACAGCCACAACTGCTGCCTATAATAAGGCAGAAACCTCCTTTTACAAAAAGTGAGGCCTTTGAAGATCAGAGTTCCTACTGACTTAAATGACAACAGTACAAAAGGTTGCTGAGAAGGCCATGTAACTTGGGGTCTGAATCAAGGATCACTAGACTCCCAAAACTTTGCTTCTTGAAATAAGCAGCAGTGCTTAAAAACAGAGTTCTGCCTCTGCACCCAGAGATCTGTGTCATCTGGATATGCAAGGAACACACGTTGTAGACACAAGCTCTCTCCATCACTTGCAAAGAAGCCCAGAGCTAATTTCAATGAAGAATTGTTTTCCTTACCAGACAGGAAAGAATTTTAAATAGCAATTCCTGTCAATTCACAGAAACAGAACTAGTAAGATTGCTGGGACTTCACAGGATAAGTAACATGCTGCCTTGTAATACTAAGCTGTAAAACTGTCCTTGTTAAGAGTTTTGTTAGAAATAACGGGAAAACTGTTTCTTCAGAAAATAAGCAAACATTGTTACTTGATATAAGAGAACACCAGGTTATTAAACTCTCCTTGCATCTTGTTTGGAGGAGTGTAAAAATACACAGTTTCTAAAGAATAAAACTGTCTCAAAGCACAATGTGAGGAAACGAAATGTTCCAAAGCTAATCCCTTGCTAGCATTCAGCAGTAAAATACATACACGCCTCTTTCTTTCCTCTGTTTTTCCTGTTCTTCACTTAACAGAATGTGGACAAGGATCAGATGCAGAGCACAAGTTTCAAACGTGTTTCACACCATAGCTGCATAGGCAGCAGTTGCTAAATGTAAGGAAATGTATTTTTTTTAAGGTGTTAACTGGCAGAGTTCCATTAAATTCTATCAATTTATGCCAATCAAGACATTTTGCCCAATCAGGAGTAATCTCACATTATAGTGCAAACCTATTTAATGGATGCAACTCCTTTTTTAAGGTTTAAAATGGCATTAAGGATTAACTTTAGACAGAAAGATGTAAAAAATGGACTGCAGCTAAATATAAACCACCATGCCTACTATCAAAATGTAGACTCAGGAAAACAGCCTCATGAAAATTTATAGCAAAGCAAACTTTAAAAGAAACTAGAGTATTGAACACCCTTGCACTTACATTCACAAAAATACGTAGCTTACACCTACAGCCCAGTTCTGTGTTTACATTTGTGTGTCGTTAATGAATGACATGTATAACATTGTCAGATATCTCACTGCTTGCACCACCAATGAGATAAAACACTAAGACTCTGACTATCAAATCTGTTTCTCCTTTTCTTCTGTCAAACAAATACCTTCTCATAGTTACAATGGCTCCCGCACTACACACTTAATCAAGGGTTATCAGTTAACTTTCCCCCTCCAATGAATGTTTCCATGATTCAGAATAACAGCTCAGTTAATGTTGATTCACAGAAAGAGCCTTTGGATGGGGAGCCAAAGGAACAGATCTTACGGATTGTGAAACCAAAATACTACAGAAAATCTCTGGACTTAAGTGAAATTCAGATGCAGATATGAACATTGACGACAACCCTTTCCCTACAATAGGTTAAAATAACCCCTGAACCCTGGATATCAGTCTGAATTCTGCAGCTCAAATCCATACATTTTAATTGATGGACTGAAAATAATTGAAGGGCCTGGAAATAAAAACAGACACATGAAAGTATCATGTCAGCTAATAAAAAGACATTGGAGAGGTATCTGGGGGAAGAAGGGAGAATATGTAAGAAGGTCAGCTTTAATAAATTCTCCATGTTCTCACTACAGTGACTGGAGCAAAAGAGATACTACAGCAAACAACTCCGAGATGTTACTTTCGACTTCTGGCTTGAATCATCCTCTAGAGCTCCCCCCATTCCCAGTGACCCCACTCTCTCAGCTAGAATAAGCCTGAAGGTATTTTTATTAAAAGATCGATATGAGCATTTCTGCACAAAGTGCTACTTGTCCACTGGTGTAAAAATCAGAACTGATATAAAAAGTTTGGAATGACATAGAAAACTTTCTATATCATTTCAAAAGGTAACCCTGTATGAATGTAACCCAAACTGTAACTGTAGGAATTCACAGTAGCAGCTGCCCTCTTAAAGTCTCCTTTTTTGAGGTACCAAGAGAAAAACAGTGGCATATTTTGACTGATTAAAAAATTGCTGCATTTGGTGGCACACATTTCTGTCAAGTCACTCCTCATATTGTAAAACACCAACCAGGGCAGAAACAATTACCCTAGAGCATGATTGCTTAATCAAAGTGTTATGTGAACTAAGAAGTAAAACACGCAGCTGTAAATAAAAGGCTTTCAACCTGTCTTGATAATGGGGAAAGAAAGGCATTGGGATAGCAAATTTCATAAGTGGGTTAAATAAAAACATTGACTCTTTTTCTTTACATAGTGCTTCCCCCACTCTAGTCAACATGAGGCATATAAAGTGTCAAAGTGACAGCACAGTTCTAGTTGGTTGGGTTTTCCCTGAAACATGAATCTGCAGTACACAGATTTATGCAGCGTACAACTGCGTGGAATACAAACATTCTGTTCCTTTCCCACAAGCAGTGTAATTTATCCCAGGCCCCATTATCCTAACAGTGGCACTATGAACTGTGCTTGAACTCCCAGTGGTGACTGTTCTCAACAACTTTCAGCAAACTCAATTTTAATCAAGGAAAAAAAAAAGAAAGCCATGAAGAAGAGGAGGAGAAAAACAAGGAACGGAAGACTCACTGCTTTTAAAATGCTGACAGCTTCTTTACTGAGCCAGACTGGATATAAGACATCATCGTGAAGGATGGATTCAAAGAGATCATCTTCATTGTCAGCTTCAAAGGGGGGTTGCCCAGCCATCATTTCATACATGAGAACACCCAGAGCCCACCAGTCTACTGAAGGGCCATATTCTAACTCCTGGAGGATCTGGTACAGAAAAAGAGATCAGATTGAATAGGCAAGTTAGACAACAGTCTCAGCTGCCCATTTACTGTTTCAACATGATACACCCCTTCTTTCCCCCAGCGCCTAGGGAGGACTAAAACCCACACTGACGTCGGTAACAGCAGGCATGGTTTCTTACCAATGCAATTTGCACTAACAGAGCTAACTGTCAATGTGTAGTTGTTCTCAGAAGTACTGAGTTTATCAGTCCCCTGAGTAAAAGAGTATGCTCATGAGCAAAAGAGCTGTATATTCTTCCAAACTGTTCCTTCCAAGCAGGTCACGCTATAGGGGAAGAAAGATCACATATACAAAACAGATTGGTGGAAAATGTGAAACATTTCCTTGTCTCTATCTTGAACAAAACAAACCGAACCAACTTGTAATGTTGCACAGAGATCATCTGAGAGATTTATTCCTGTCCTTTAGGTAGGGCTAAAGGAAGCCAACAGCATTTTTGTTCAAATTCTTTTTACAGCATTGAAACACTGTACAATGCATGGCTGTAGGACTCACTTTAAATTGCTTTTGCTTTCAGAAAAACTGGCTACAACTTTTCAGGTGGCACAAGTTCAACCTTGTAGCAAATACTTTTAGTGGGGAGTAGTAGTTCAGCATGATGGATTTTTATTGTCTTACTTGGTGCTACAGAACTATTGTTGTACAAGGAACAAGTCTAATTCTTGGCTCCTCTCCACTGAAAAGGAGCTTGCAGTTTCACTGCAGTGTTTCAGCATGACAGGGGACTGGAGAAAGAAGAGTGGGTGCTTGCTTAAGGTGAAGCTGACTGGCTTAAAATGAGTTGGAATGGCAGAAACTCCACCACGTCCTTAAACAATATCAGTGGTGTTACAGTCAGAAGCCTTGTGGTGAACTGTATTAGCTTAGTGCTGTGTTCGAGAAAAGTGATTGTACTGTAATGTATAAAACCCAATTCAGTCTTAATCTAAAAACAGAAATGAGTTTAACATTTGGATGCAGCTGTCTGGATCCCAACTGGATTCTTAGTTGATTGGATTTTAAATTTTATACACATTAATTACAGAAAATGATAGTCTTCAGAAGTGTGCTTTTCAAGTGTTCTGGGCACTCTCTGGAATTCACATATTGCTAAAGAAAAGGAAATTGAAACATACTACCATGATGCAAGAGAAATAGAAGCAGCAGATAAGTTTCTGCAATCAGGATGACAAAACGGAAGCCTGAGTTACTGACTTCAGTGAGACGAGGATTTCATGTAAAAGTTCCTGGGATCTTATTATTGCTTTGTTTTTAGTAGCAATTTTTAAAGAATTTGCCAAATGACTCAATTAGTATACTAAATCAGAAAAGAATTCATACAAAACCAAAACCATCACACTGGCACTTATTTTCTTTTACCTCCACAGTACTTCTCAAATGTCACAAAACACATTCATAGACATTATGACAGTTCCAAGATGACTCACACCTTATCAGTTGTGCTACCAAGGCTTGACAGCCATGAACTCTAACAATATGGATTTCTAATTTATTGTCTCTAGCAAATAATAAACTCACATTTTTCCCTGCTGCAAATTTATGGTAGATGAAAGACAAACCAATGAAATGTTTACACTACATCAGCACACTGAATCTTTGGCAAAAAGATGCATAGATTACAAACTAAACTGAGCTGACAAAGTCTGTCTAGCAGACAAACTGTACAATACTGATTCAGTTGAGGCACTTAGAAATGCATCTCATAACATTAAAATTTAGGATATGTGAAACTAGCACAATTATCGGCAATTTCTTTTACCCAATGAATACCTCAAAATGAATTTGGGTGTTGCCATCTGCATGCAGCAACCATATGAAAGGATCCTACTTTTCTACGTAACTATCTGTATTTGCTCCTCATTCATACAACGAGAAGTACTGCAAAGACAGTACTGTTCACTCAAAAACACTTTAAAGAAAGGAAAAAATGGTATTCCCACAAAGACGTTATGCAAAATGACACCAAACCTACGGCCTCTTCCACGTGAACATCCTCTTTTAAGTCTCATGAAGAATTAAAAACATTTTTTATAACTACTAAAGACCAGTGCTCACAGTACTCAGTTGCATCTAGCTTCTCAAAGGCTTCCGAGAAGGCTTCTTGAAGTGCTTTCACAGTGATGCTGAGTCAGAAATGAGAATATGGAGAAGAATACTGTTAAGTTTAGGGAATAAATAACAGAAAATCCATGCTTTGCCACTCCTGTCAGCATGGAATACTGTTTGTGCCTTCTGAAGGAAACAATTTCTGCAGGATTACCTGGGAAAAATTGTGGCACAGCCTAGTCTGCATAATCTACTGTTTTCATCTACTTGTAAAAAGTGTCTAAAATTACACATGTAACAGTCCATCTGATGAATGATACCATCGGTATTCTTAGTGCAGTGCAAAAAATACCTCTGGAGCTATATAGTCGGGCGTGCCACAAAAGGTTGTGGTGGTTACTCCATTCAGAATCCCTTCTTTGCACATCCCAAAGTCAGCCAGTTTACAGTGGCCTTCTGCATCCAGAAGAATATTGTCCAGTTTCAGGTCCCTGAAATACAAAGGCCCAGAATTAAATCAGCTCTCAAATTTTGAGCATGCGCTCCTGAATTTGAGCACAAACTATAGAACATGACAAATAGATGGTCTGGTTTCACAAACACCACTGAGTAACCATCTTTCACGTGTGTGCATGAAGTGACTGGTAGCAGTCACTATACAGACCTGGCTATTGCAAGACCAGGCCTTTACTTTCTCTTCAGCTGCATAGAAGCACAGCTATATTAAAGATAGCATTAGAAACATTTGGAGAAGACCTCAGTCTCTTCCTTGCTTCAAACCTAAGGCTCTATGTGAAATAGGTTGATGATGTCTAATAAAGCCACTCTCCCTTTTTGAACCAACACAAAGTAAAGAGTACCAACTTACCCATACTTATCCTATGGGTTAACATATAATTAACAGTTATTTTCACACCTGGATTACTTTGAATCGGATTCTTAATGTATACTAGCAATTCAAAGTTCAGACTGCAATGAGAGGGCTGAAAAACAATGCTCCCATCTTTGGGAGACTAATTTTCTGCAGTTTAGAAGCTGCTCAGAAATAATCTCAAAGGAATATTTTGCATTCATTGTTAAACAACACATCTTAGCAGCTGCCTCTGATCACTCTTTGTACAAATGTCTTTTGTGTTGAAAAATACACATTTCTTCGGTTATTAAATTGGGCGAGGTCACAAACAGGTTGAGAAAAGGGATATCCAGCTTTCCTGTCTTGCCCTCTGCACATTTTCTAAATATACCATTGATGGTTATCTCCTGATCCAACACAATGGATGCTAGGTACCATTTAACTTACCTGACACTTGCCTTAGACAAAACTACAAAAGGATCTGGAAAGCCAGTGCATAAAAAAACCCTTACTTGCACGAAAACAAACAATCCAAAAAACCCCCACAATTAAAAACATTTTATCATGTATAAATGACAAAACGAACAAAAACTGAAGACAACAAAACCCACTGTGCATGCCTTCCAACTCAGGATATTCTACGACTCACTGATATTGCATGGCCCATTTTATTTTTACACTTCTATCTAGGCTCTAGGTGTCTCTATAGTGTATTAAAAATACACAGTAATAAATGAAGACATTGTATGTATGAATGCACCCAGAGGTGAGAATCAAAAGCAGAACATGTGTCCTTAGGTGACTCTGTGTGGGCACCTTTTGATTGGAACTTTTTTTCTAGAAGTATTAGAGAAGTTTCCATAGATGGAATTTATGAGAAATAAGTATGTGTAGACGAATTCTAAATCAGATATAGGAATAAAATTGCATGCCAGCCTCTGCGATGATCAGAGGGCTGAAGCACCTCTCTTATGAAGACAGGCAGATAAAGTTGGGGTTATTTAGCCTTGAGAAGGCTCTGGGAAGACTTTATAGCGGCCTTCCAATACTTAAAGGGGCCTACAGGAAAGATGGGGAGACACTCTTTGTCAGAGTGTGGTGATAGGACAAGGCTTTAAACTAGAAGAGGGTAGATTTAGAGTAGACATTAGGAAGAAATTCTTCACTATGAGGGTGGTGAGGCACAAGGACAGGCTGCCCAGAGAAGCTGTGGATGCCCCATCCCTGGAAGTGTTCAAGGCCAGGCTGGATGGGGCTTTGAGCAACCTGATCTAGTGGGTGGCATCCCTGCCCATGGCAGGGGGGTTGGAACTAAATGATATCAAGGTCCCTTCCAACCCAAACCATTCTACGAATCTATGAAAAGATACAGTTTTTATTGCCGGAATCCTTAATGCCATCAAATTTCAGCCCCCAGACTTTAGAACCACAGGCACCATAGCACAGTGGAAACTTTCAGACAGATTAAATGATTAAGTGCCTCTACACCAATGCACGCAGCATGGGAAACTAGTAGGAGCAGTTGGAAACCACAATGCAATCAGAAAACTATGACCTAATTGCTGTCATGGAAACATGGTGGTACGAATCACACAACTGGAACACTGCAATTGAGGGCTGCAAGCTTTTCAGAAGAGCTAGGCAGGGAAAAAGGGTGGGGGTGTTGCCCTCTACATTAAGAAATTGATAGATTGTGAAGAGCTGTCTCTGAGAAATAGCCATGGACAGGTTGAGAGCTTGTGGGTAAAAATTAAGGACTGGACCAATAACGGACACCTTGTGGTTGGGGTCTCCTACAGGTCGCATAAGCAAGGGCAGCCTCTTGACAAGGCATTCTTGTGTCAGCTACATGAAGCATTGCGCTCGCAGGCTCT
>VXAL01015510.1:1887-15984 GCA_013399475.1 Chauna torquata
GTGCTTTTATCACACTACTTATATGGTGAAACTCTTTGTTACAGACCGGGAAAACCCTAAAGAGCTCTACGCAGGTAAAACAGTTGCATACAACCATCGTGAGTCAGTCTGCCAACCGGAAGGCAGACCTTTAAGAGAAAAACATCCTTTCAGTCATATCCTTGTCATAATCATGCCCTCCATCCTGAAAAGACCTACTTCTTCCAAGTCATGTCAGTTTCAAGCTGCCTGTTTGATGGATGCACTCAATTTGGAATAAAGAAGTCTGATTTGTAAAAGCTGTTCTTGGATCCTAAAGGGTTCTCTGAAGATTTTAGGATTCTAGACTAAATGCCAAAAGAGAAGCGTGACCTATTTTAGTTCTCTTTTGCATTTTCAGTCAGTACAAATGTCATACAAAATAGTTCTATGGAGTAAGCAGCTCGTTTTTTATTCTTGTGTCTCAATAACTTAGACTTTGTACCCAAAACGCAACAAAAAAATTCACACTATTTCCCTTGAAATTATTTTTATAAATTCTGTTTCACACAGGATGGACTTGAACTTACACACTTCATATCAGACCTCTACACTGTGAAATAACATGGCTTTCACTTAAAACCNCACATCCCTCCTCTTCAATAATGTGCTTTTATCACACTACTTATATGGTGAAACTCTTTGTTACAGACCAGGAAAACCCCGAAGAGCTCTACGCAGGTAAAACAGTTGCATACAACCATCGTGAGTCAGTCTGCCAACCGGAAGGCAGACCTTTAAGAGAAAAACATCCTTTCAGTCATATCCTTGTCATAATCATGCCCTCCATCCTGAAAAGACCTACTTCTTCCAAGTCATGTCAGTTTNTTTTAGTTCTCTTTTGCATTTTCAGTCAGTACAAATGTCATACAAAATAGTACTATGGAGTAAGCAGCTCGTTTTTTATTCTTGTGTCTCAATAACTTAGACTTTGTACCCAAAACGCAACAAAAAAATTCACACTATTTCCCTTGAAATTATTTTTATAAATTCTGTTTCACACAGGATGGACTTGAACTTACACACTTCATATCAGACCTCTACACTGTGAAATAACATGGCTTTCACTTAAAACCTTCTCCCTTTCTCCATTTACTCAAATGACTAATACTGCCAATATTTCCACAAAGCATTCAAAAGCAAAACAAGGCAAAATTCACAGATCTCTGGCTCTCTATATATATTTGTATGTGATCCATATATACAAAGCACTTACCTAGTGAACGTGCACAGTTTAGATCCTGTACACACATACACTAGTTGTATTAACAGTAATGTCAGTGGAAATGGCATACATAGGCAGTTTTACATTTAGAAGTATACAGTATCTGAAACTGAAATTGCAGTCTTCGATCTTCTGAGAAATCATTTTTGCATGATTAGACCCTAATTCAGAAAGATACTGAATATTTCTTCATATGCTAAAGACTGATTTTCAATTAACTGTTTTTTCAAGTTACTAGACAAGATTGCATTCCTTAAAATAAGACAAGCAAATGATTACCTGTATCTCCACCTGTCATATGACACTGATTTGGCTTTCTACAGCCATAGACTGTTTAGTGGTCATTCATCTTACGTCAGCAGTAGAAAATCAAAACAAATATGAATCCATATTTTCAAAATGACAGCTGCATCTGCTAAGTACTTCAAAGCTACGTATTTGGTTTTAAACCATTGCTGGATGTCTTGAGATTGCTATTTGCATCATGTTTCACAATTCATGTCTATTGTGCAAGACTCGTCAGAAACTGCTGGCATAAAGAACATACCACTTCTCCCTTCTATTACTTATAAAGCAAAGTTTAGCCACTGTAGGTCTACTTAGGGATCCAAGTTTTGTAGATTCTAAAACAGTACCCTTGTACTCTCCCCCTTGGTGATCTTTTTGTATGTTTATTTTGTTTCGATCTTTAAGTGAGAAGAAAAATCAAATGCGTGAGATCTAGTTTAACTAGCCTGCAATTTACTAGCTTTACCCCTTTGGGAGTCACAGGAAGTAACTTCTTTAACATATCCATGATGACTTCTTTCACCTGGTGGGAGAAATCATCACTCTCCCTCATGGGAGATAATTCATACCCACACGGACCTAGGTGCTCCTATATCAGGAGAAAAGGACTGTAAATGTTCTGTTTCTTCACTGTGTTTTTCATTCTTCTCCAACTTTTAAGTTCTTTTTATCATGTCCTGATTTTATTTTATCAGAGAACTAGACTTCTTGTGAAATAAACACCTACATTGGATAATTTGTTTCAGGAACAGCACTGCTGTTTCCTCCAAACTCTGCCATTTCTCAGACAGCTAATTGTATCCTGTGGCCAAAACATAGCTACTCCCTTGTCTTTCACGAGTAACTTGCATATCAGAAACAATATTTTGTTAAGTGATGGCTTACACGCCTGGACAGCTCCCAGTGCTCAGCTAATTCTAATTGCGTTTGTGACCAACTGAGAGTCTGCCTCATGGCAATTCTTTCAGATCAGCTGACAGTCCTAACCTGTCACTCCAAAGCAACGTGTTTGTGTGACTGTGCTCTAATTACTGATCTTTTCTGTTCAGATAACCACATGACTTCAAGATTTGCTAATCTATGGAGCACAGCCAGACCTCACATAACACATCGTCTACCTCATTTAAGACCAATTTACATCATTTTGAAAGAAATATTCGCTAATTCCTCCTATGGCTACTGAAAGTGCAGAAGAGACACTAGCAGACCCCAGAAGATGCATTCTTAACACTTTTTACTGAAGAGGCTAACACACAGATCTCCACGGAAGCTGGGTGGTCTAAGGCTCTACCTGTTAAACGGATGACTCCTGAGAAGAACAACTTGCAAGAATTACATGCTAAATTAGTCTTCGAGAATGTCTACAAAATGAGAGATTAAAATCTTTTCTAATAAGCCAAGAATTATCCTCGCTCTCTGGGCAAATAAACCATACCTCTTCACCATGCTCAGTACGTGAAGATTCTCCATGGATTTTATTCCTGTTTCCATCAGTTCCCTGCTGCACAGCTGAACTTCATGAGTCTTCCTTAAAGCCACCCCAATACGGCTATTGATGTAACGCTGTATACAGCCTCTCCTGGAACTAATGGAATATCATTTCAGGACAAAAGGGAGCAGTCCTTTCATTGTCCTGTTCTGTAAGGAAGGAGTACGCACAGACTTTTAGCAGCCTGATCAAAGTGTACTTATCGATTAAATTAAAATGAAAACAAAAATGTCAGGTCTGGATTTTGTGCAGGAAAGCAAATGCCACCTTACATGCATAGCCTCTTTATGTCTCAAAAATAGCATTCTCCTTCATGAGCAGTGCCATTGATTGTTGCTATTCAGGCAAATATCTAAGAACATTTTGTTCAGTAATTATTGTGGGCTTGAGCACACACACTACAGAAGAGAAATCTATTTTAAACTCAAAACCCAGTGTGCCCTTCACTGCAGGCATGGCTGTGACTAACACAGATATCATGCTTATTATCTTTCCCAGATGCAGAAGCTCAAAATGAACTATCGAGCTCATTAGAACACACAAAGCAAGGGACAGCATCCAACAGTCGTAGCAACAAATTACTGGGATCCAGGCAAACTAGCTAACTACAAATTGAAGTGGAAAAAAAGGGTGAGGATGAGACCTATAGTAATCATTCACAGCAAACCCAGAAGTCAAACAAACAACCTGATTCTTAACAGCCTTGGAAGCATCAGGAAGGAATATAACAAAATGCTAGTATGTTTCAGTGACTAACAGATGAAAAAAATGATTGTTATTAATAATTAGACAAAAATACATGCAATAGACACGTACAGTAGCCAGGGATTTCATTAGAACTCCTGCTAAAGAAAAACTTACAGGTAAAAAACATTTCTACAAGAATAATTCCATGTCAGTGATGCTATGTACCTCCTCCCCTCAAGCATGTCTGCTGCATTTCTGTGTCTTTAGCAGAGTTCTAACTCTTCTGTCCAGAGAGGATTAAATAGAATTTTTCCACAGTTTCCCTAGAGCCATTTCTCAGAGTGAACTCACTGGTAAGTAGAGGGATCTGACCTTCATTTTCATTTGCACAAAACTGTACTCTTATCATTTTGCTGTTTGCACCACAAAATACCTTGTGATCTGTTATTGAAATTGTAAATACATGTTCAGTGTAATTACATAGCATACAGCATTGGAATTATTATATTATATAGCATTGGAGTAACAGAATGGAGAACTGGGCTCAGGAATTGGGCACAGAGTTTCTTAATTTTGCCTCACCCGTAAGTCCATTTTCATTTGGTTCTGCTATTCTTATTTCTCTTTTTGGGTCTTGCATCTCACAAAGGACTCTTCTTTTGGGTTTACTGATATAAGGCCCTACTCTCACCATCCTATGGCCTTCTGAAGAATAAACAGATTTATGTTTTGAATGAGGTTGAGTTTGTATCTCTACATTTCTCTCAGAATTCAAAAGTGATGGGTAGGAGTTGCAAGTGTTATAATCCAATCTCTGGTTTTAGTTATACTTGCAAAACAAGCATTTGCTTTATGTAATATAAATGTTATGTATTCTAATAAAAAATAACATCAACAATATCATTGTTTACTGTTGGGATGTCTTGATCACAAAGGGGACATCACTGAGATCAAGGGTTCCAATCAAATTAACCTAGTGTCAGAACTCACTGGATACAAGCCAGCACTTGCCTTGGAAGGTTTGGATAATCCTTGGAAAACAGAACAGGAGAAAGCTGGAGTTCAAAAGGGCTTTTACTGTGATTTCAAGTCCATGCTTACTTGCAATGAGAAAAAGACAAGCAAAACAAGGTTATGGATACTCGAAGTCCTCCATCTTCACACAGCCAAAGACACCATGAGAGGCTGTGAGGAGTATGAATGTTTTAGCAGTGCAATGGATAAACTGGAAGCTTTATTTCAGCATATTTAACAGACTATGAGATTATTACTAGTTGTGGCTGGAACTCAAAAACACCTTGAGAAACTGAACAAAACTCTGCATACATTTTAGGGGCACTTTCTCTTCAAAAGAGTTCTAAGCAGTCTGGAAATCCTATTGGCCTCATTGCTATCCTTGAACAATCAGTAGTTAATGCCTTGGTCCATTATTTCATAAGAGCCTACTTTCTCTCTAGAAACATTTTCAGTGCCCATTCATTATCTTTACCCTTAAAGACGAAACAAATGTGCTTATCAAAGCACCAAATTTCATGTAGACTTGTGAAATTTTAAGCTATTAAAGAAGTAGAATCTTTAGCAGGGAAAAGTCTTCAGGTTAAGAGGTCTGCCAACAGATATGGAGGGTCATCTGAATGCACAATCCAGTACCTGTGCTTTTGCAGAAGTTGTCAAATAATAAAGGCCACATAAAAATAAAGAAAAAATGTCATAAAAGAAAAACAACCAGGTCTAAGTACAGAGATCATGTTTCTACCACTAGAGATTTTTAACCTTGTAGTTAGCTTCCTGAACATGATAAGATAAAAAGAAAAACTTTTATAGGTAGATATTCATGATCTCCAAAAGAAAAGGGTAAAGGCTAAAACCAATTCTTCATGGAATCATTTTATTTTAAAGTATGCTACAACAGTCTAAAAGAGGTCAGCAACGAACCGAGTATGTCTCATTTTTCATGAAAGTGTCTTAACAATAAAGCAGGGAAGCTCTTTATGAATTATCTCCCTTTGAAAAGACTTGAAAGACAAGCCTGCAAATTGTTGATATAAGGACATCAAATAAAATGAAAAAATATCCCATCCATTTTACCGCACATCAGATATATTTTCATCAGGCTAGGCTATGCACTCCCATGAGTCACACTTCTAAGATGCCAGGATAAATAATTAGACATTTTAAAGTCATCTTAATGGATATTACTAACTGTGGACCACTATGTCAAAGAGTAGGGCATAATTTAAAATTGGTAAATGAAAGTTATAAAATTAGATATTCATTAAATTATCGTCATTTACATTTTGACAGTCCATAATAGTTTTCAGATTGCTATGAAGACCTTTTGCATGCCTTCTTACCCTGTGACGGCTACATCCCTGTGGAATTATTAGGACTTGACAGCTCTACATAAAGTTGAAATAATGCGGTTTGGCATCTGAGAGTTCCTTAATCCTCTTCCATCAATATTGTTGCAATAATTGAAAATGTCAGGCTAAAATGATTGTGAGCCGCAGACATCTATCACTTATAATTATACCAAAAAATTGGTATAATTATCACACTGTATGTTCCATCACAAAACCACAATACTGAAAGCAAAATTACTTCAGCGTGTCCAATTTGTTTCATATAAAGCAAAAATAAATAAATAAATAAATCACCCACTTAAGGCTTTCAAGGCAGCCCTGCTCAACTAAACGAGGAAAATGACCCTCTTGCACAGAATGGGACAAACCGTGGTTTCTAATCCATCAGTGTCTGTGAAGAATGGCGTTGATACTGTCACTGAAAACAGTTGTATCAGATATATGTTAAGTAACAGAAGCCAACAATATACAATATTTGTTCAAACACACGTGCAATCTCACACAGTCTCTTCAGAGCGGTGTGATGCATACATATACACACACATGTAGCTGCTACACATAACTGTAGGTAGTTGTTGGTATTTGCAATTTTAAATGAGAATTTTTTTCTCACACCCTTCATTGAGAGAATCTAGCCTTCCTATATATTCTCTAGTAACTTCTAAATATATATATATTATACATTATATTGCTTATAATTGGTATCATTGGATTACTCTCATTGTTAATGGCTTGTGAAAATTGTTGGCAGAATGTGATGTCAGCATCATACAATGTTGAACAGTTAAAACTATTTCTGTCACTTATGGGCTCTGAGTGGGCATTTGATAAGCTTGTACATAGTAAGACAAGCACTACGTTTGATTTTTGATCTCCTCCACCCCCTAAAACTCAAGGTGAGTTGGCCAGTAGTGTCAACACTAAAAATAATAACAATAAAAAACCAATTTACCATCTGAACTACAGGAATAACAAACCTCCTGTCTGAGGAAGCATGTTCTTTTAAAGATAACTCTTCTAAATTTCTTTGGCTCCCATGTTTTGGTTTCAGACCTTGATACATTGCATCCCAGGAATTCAATGTAAATGTAATAAAAGACAAATACATACTTTTGTCATGGTGGTTAATTTATCACCTAATAAATTTTACTGAATAAACAGAAAGAAGCAAACTATAAATTTGGTAATTGGTGCAACTGACAATTCTCAGCTGCGTTGTCAAGTCTACTGTTCAAAAGACCCTGGGACACCTAGAGATACAAGACTGCATCTTGGCTACATCCTAAAATAAGCAACAGACCAATGCTCCCTGTATCTGGGACCCAATGAAATGGCTGAATAAATGCACAGAATGGTTAAGGTTGGAAGGGACCTCTGGAGATCGTCTGGTCCAACCCCCCTGCTCCAACAGGGCCACCCAGTTGTCCAGGACTATGTCCAGATGGCTTCTGACTCTCTTCCGGGTGGGAGACTCTACAGCCTCTCTGGGAAAACCATTTCAGTGCTCAGTCACCCGCATCCAAAGATCCTCAAATCGCACCTGTTGGTGGCAACATTCCAACTAAAGTTGCACTAAAAAGGTTTCTCTAATCAAGGAAGAAGCTTTTAGGAATGGGCAGTTCAGTGGTCAGAGCAATTCTCATACAAGAAACTCAGGTTCAAATGCCATACCTCCAGCCTACAACACAGAGCATAATTCCAAAAGTGCTCTCAGGTTTTCTCTTCTTGTATTTAAATATATGCATCACTAAGTCGCATATTTGGGGATGATGCACCAAAAATAAAATAAAATAAAAAAATTGAGAGATTCTTATTCTTATACATTATTCCAGAAAAGGAAGTAAATTCGAAAAAAAAAAAAATGCTTTATGTTTCTGAAGGTTTCTATTTTTAATTTTTTCAAATGGATGCATTAAATCCCCAGTTCAAAATGTAGGTAACCAGAAACACACACCCATCCCTCCCACAGAATTAAACCTCTGCTTGCTACAGGAGAAAAAGACAGTTTTCATATATGTATGATTCATCCTCTTTAAATTATACCTAACTATTTTTCTTCATTTTAGCCATTTAGGCTATATATCAACTGCAGGAAGTAGGGGCATATAAATTCATGGCAAGACCTGGACACATGCAAGAGTCTCTTCCCTCCCGCATCTTGATTTCCATGGGAAGGAAATATTGGTTTACAGGCTGGAAGACATGATACATAATTGGCAAGAGCCATGGTTTGGGTAATTGAGGTCCCAGGACTGCAGAACACACCATTGATAACATCTGATCCACACGTATGCTTACTTCAAAGTGATAGCAGCACAAAACTCACCTTCTTAAGTTAAAAGGAAAAATACTGTGTGTTTTTTTCTTTCAAATACGTGAATTAGCTTTATACTAGAAAGCAAGAGACTGCTCTATATAACATTCAAAAATATTGCACATATCTCTGTAGAACTGTATTTGAGAGTCCTCGGGTAAGTGAGCTTCCAAGCAGTACTGAAGCAGTGCTTAATGCTGTTTTGGATTTAATTCTCCTTTAACTAATTTTACAGAGCTGTAACCACCAATGCCACTGAAGTCAAACCAAACCAAGCCAGATAAGACATATGAGACAACCAGACCCAAAGTTTCTTAAGTAACAGATCATGCTAGTGCTGCCTATCAAAATGATGGCTGCAAATGCATCAGCTCCATCATCCATTGGGCCACATATTCAGACTTTAGGATTCAGTCGAAGTCCTATTGTTTTAGGTCAAACAGTTATTTCTTGCAAAACCTTACAGCTGTTGTTAGGAAGACAATACTATTCTTTGATTCTGATTTGACTCAAACAACTGAGGGCCCTTCATACAAACTTTGCTAAGTGATTAACTGGCAACATTTTTTTCCAGCCCCAAAAGTACATATTTAATGATCCGATCCCTGAAAAGACTGACTTTTTCACAATCTGACAGCAGATTCTCCAGAGAAGCCATGACACAAGACATATTCCCTTCCAGTCATCTGAGGCCACAGCTTCCCTAGTTTGGTGGAGTTGATTTTATCAAGAAATGTATAACTGAAAGATACCATATTATAGACAGTTAGTGGGTGAAGGGAAGCAAGGACTTATCTGACAAACTTGACAGTATTTTTGCCGGTACTAAAATTTTTAGAATATGAAGAAGAGATACAGACTTGGAGGAGCAGAAATGTTGATCATACAGGACAGCTTTTCCCATTTAAGAACATGTGCTATAATCTTCTGACGAATTTTAAATTTAGGGATTATATAAATTAATGGAAAAAAATACTAAGCAGTAGCATTTCTCAATTTTAAGACTGCTTGAAAAAAATTTTGGACAGCAATATGGCTTTTTGTTACTTCTCTTTAAGGGTCATTCCACAAATAGCTCATTAGCATAAGAGCTCACTGAATTTTAGTTTCATCTATAGAAATCATTGCAAATAACTGAATGTGATGCTTTTTTTCTCAGGCCATATTACTCACTGTTTACTACCCTGCCTAGAAAACAAACAGCTCATGTATGTACAAAGTGTCATCGTTTTTAGATTTGGATTATGTAACCAAGACATATAATCATAATTTATATTTAACCATAATGAAGTGTTAATCCTTATATGTTACTCACTATCATTACTTAGATGTTGCTATGATTCTGGAAAAGCCACTTAATACCCACTAACATGCAAACAATACTTAAGTTGTGGAACAGAACCAACCTGTGATAACTTGGTAGTATACCTGCTCCAAAAACTTTCTTGCATAATTGACAGTGTTTGAGCTGTGTTTCAAAGACACAAACCACTGGAGTACAAAAACACTGACTCAGGGATCTTTGTGTAAAATGGCATTGTATCATTTATCTACACTCAAAATAATTGCAGAGTCACGTACAGTTTCAGCAAAGCCTGAAGAAAAGATAAGCTAATACCTTGCGGTCATTGATATTCCCTTCTCTCAAAGCTCCTCATAGACACTACATTCACATGTTTTTATTTTAAACTCAAAACTGGGACAGTGTTGATTAAAATGACCTGTCTTTTCTAAAACTGAGTAGTCTTCTATACCATCTTTGGAAGTTCATTTATACTGAACAACATTGTTAACTCCTTTAATGTCACCAGACAGATTAACTTTATCAACAGAACATGAAAACATCTGTGTTTTTAAGTCTCTTAGATGTTGCTTTATGCTCAAGGGAGAAAATCAATTCCTTATATAATATCTGTGTTGACTTCTATTTCTCTGTGACAGTGACAATACTGAACTTCCACCCTCTTCACTTTCATGAATGAACATTTCTGTTTTATCACTTCAAACTGCTTCTTTTTTACTTTATCATCTCTTCTTTCTTTTCCTTTCTCACCAGACTTCAAGTTCTTCTTTTCCACATTCCTCTAGACCATCCCTTTCTTATTACATCATTTTCCCATTACGGTTTACCCAGATTCTAGCTTCTCCCTCATATTCTGTCCCTGAGGCTTTTCTGAGCTTTGATACAAATGAAATATCCACTTCAACCCATGAACACTAGATTAATCTTTCAGCATCAAGTCTATGCTACAGGATAGAGTTGCTAGCAAGTTTAAAATAATAACAGAATACACAGCAGGCAGTATTAAGTGAAATAAACAGGTGTTCTCCACTGACTTCAGTGACACCAGAACACAAGGGTTTCTAAGCTCATTGTCAGAATTTTGGCCCTGATAACTTAACTAAGCTGATCTAACTAACAGTAAGGTCATATATTTAATAAGTATCCTAACATTTATACTTTATTCATTTGAGTATGGTTCCTGAATCATCAACACATTCAGACAGAGGAGAACACTGACAAGTTGCATATTAAGTTGATCTCTGCCACATATTGTTTGTAGGAGATCAACTCAGCTTAAGGAAAAAGTCGTGCCCCAGTTGATCTTACTGTTCTTACCATTTTATCTTAAACTCCAGACTGAACTTTTTCTCCTACCCAAGACCTTCCGGTCTGCCTTGACTTGTTGGACTCTCAGGCTCTGTTTATTAATGAAACTTCTGCTCTTTTCAACTGACGTTCCTCAGCATTTGTGTTCTTCTTTCCTTCCAGTTTATGGTAACTAGATGCTGCTGAAGGATTACATCTATCTTGCTCAGTCTGGTCACATTACAACAGAAAAATTGCTTAACATAGAGCATGTAGGTACATTAGCTTTGCTGAATCAGGATGATTTTAGTTTAGTTCTGTAAACACTGCTGCTTCGTATATTGTTTTCATAATCTTCCTTATTTTCTTTTTGGTTATTCAGTATTTAAATGTGGTTTTATTATTATTTTTTCCATTAAGAAACATCTTTTGTTTGTTTATCTACAGTAGAAATGCAAGGGTTTTGCAAGAACTTCCCACATTTTCAAATTTGTGCTTAGAATTAGTGCTGTTCTTAAGTAATTAAGGTTGTAACAGAACCATTAAAAAAAATCTTTGGGAAAAAAAAAAAACGTTCATTAATTGTCTAACTATTCTTCCTATGCATTTGGGTATGAAGGCTGAGGCACTGGCAGTCTACCAGACTTCTCTATGCATAATTTCCTCTAAATAATGAACTAGAGCTATTTTTACTTCTCTATTTTTATATGCTCCATGAGCTTCCTTTTTGTTATTGGTACTAAGAAGTAATTTATTGCATTTTTATGGGATAGTCAGCTTCCTCTCATTCTCCTTCTTACTATATAAATATGTCCCTTTCTCTCTCTATATATATATGTTTATTCGTTAAAGTAATTCAACAAACTAGTCTAGATATCAAAACAAAGAAAATCCCAATGCACTATTCATTTTTCATGCACTTACACTCAACACTTGAAGTGCTATCAAGAGTATTCTACCACTAACCCTTTAGTGTTGTCAGTCTAAATGAGAGGGAAATAACAAAATACCTCAAGCAAAAAGTAGTGAGTGGTCTTCGGGATCTTCCTCAGTAACTCCAGAGCATCTCAGTTAACACCTCCATCTACTAACTTTTGTCCTACCTATGCCCTAAAGCTACAGCACAATAATACTAAAGCAGGTTACATCTCATCTTCAGTCACAAGTGAAATGTTATACCTTGAAATTGATTAACAAGCTAATCTGTCTGTTTATCTTCCACACAAGCATCTCCAGCTTTTCTTATATATGTTCCCCTTTATGGTTACAAGGATTTCCCTATAAATACTATAAAGATACTTTTTGTCCCCTTTTAAATCCTTTATGAAAACCCTGCCTTTCTGAAAAGTCTACAAAACCCTTGACATTGAAATGCCAGGAAGTAATCTATCTTTCTAACTGGCATTATTTATTGTGTTTCTTCACTCTTCTATTTGTCGTACCTATCCACCATCTTAGACTTAATGTCTTAGACTTTATTCCTAAATGCCTGGGGCAAGGATCATCTATTAACTCTGTTTGTACAACATGTAGTGCAACAGGGTTATGATTTATACCTGAGCTGACAAATTAAATAAATACCCTGTCTTTCCCCTGAGAATCTCAAACACTATTTTCAGAACATTTGTAAAGCATGTACTGGATCTGAACAAAGTGACCTGACTAGTAAGCACAAAAAATATTTTCTAAGGACATCTTTCTCAAACTTAGGAATGCATGCTTTTCAGTTGTTTCAGTTCTCCTAAATATTTTCTAGAAATATTTCACTTCCCCACCACCACCACCTCAAACACAAAACCCTGCAAAAAGTGAATATGAGTTTAGGTGCAGGAATAGAACAGTATAAATTATGGATTTATAGATATAGGTATCTATCAGTTGTAAGACAAACAGGCAATGTTTATTCATTATTCTCTGGTTCTCATCAACTTCAGCAAGTGCTTGATCAAACCTTAAAGATTCCCTTAAATTAGAAATGAAGTAAACATCTGAAAGCCACACACGTGCACACACATTGGTTTTTTACATTCATAAATATCTTCAAAGGGGTTTATCTACCTAAGTGTTCATAAGGAATACTTATTTTATAAGTAACTGCATGGGTGAGTCCCTTCCAACTCAGGATATTTTGTGATTCTTTGGATGCGTGCATGCCAAGCAGGTGTACTTTGGCATTCCAGCTTTCTGAATGTGTATTATTCCTTCTGACTCTTGAGAATAATATATATGAGAAAATTATTTTAGAAATGGTTTTGATGAAACTGATGAAAATCTGTTGCACTTTGTTCACTGATAAGAGTCAAACAGATTAAGTCAGAAGCATTAGTGTTCTATCACTAGAAAGAAGCCTTTGCATTTGACCCACTTAACATTTAAAAGTTGCAGCTTGCCTGATTTGGAAAATATATATATAAGCCCCTCCCAACATTTCATGAAAGTTGAGAGGAAGGACAATGTCCTTTCAATCTCTTGCTTCCAATCCAGCTTAACTAGTGAAAAGATCCTACAGAAGAATAAAGAGTTATGGTCTTAAAAGAAAGGGGGAGTAAAAAGGTGAAAAGAATAAAAGAAAAGTGAACTGTGTCATGGCAACTGAGAGGTGAATTCAATCTGTCCCATCCTAATTACCACACTAAGGCAAATCCTGGATTTTGAATGACTAAGAAGACAGGTCAGATTGGACTTGAAAAACTGTCATATTAACGTTAATCTGCAATAGACCTCACAGTGAATTGGCATAAGGTCCTGCATATCCTGTCAGTACCAAAACTTAAATGAAGAAATAACAATAGACAGAAACCCCTAGAAGCAGGCTCCCTTCCCCTATTGGATAGAAATACAACTGACAAAACTGGATAAAAATGAGAGAGATTATTGCAATCCATTATCCATTGTCACAAGAAATGTTAACATTCCTGTGAAAATTTGATTTGAGGCCATTTTCAGAAGGACTAAGTTTTCCACACAGGGAGCCACACCAACGAAAAAAAAAGATAATGAATTCCAATACTCATGAAAAACATGCTTTAAAACTGTGTATCAGCAGCAAAGCATTGTCATGTGGAAGAAGTAAAAGTACAAAGAAAGGATTTTTTATACCAAAGGTAATGTTTGACAAGAGAA
>VXAL01015510.1:21250-57608 GCA_013399475.1 Chauna torquata
CTCACCAGAGAAAGCACTGCATGTTCAGCAAAAAGATGTATGGGACCATACATTACCTGGCAGTGACAGCAAAGCATTTCATACTGTTTCTATCATAATAGGCAGATGTCATTCAGACTGTAAAGTTTCAATGTGATATTGAACACAGAATATAAACAAACATAAAGCTTTGATTCTTTTTTCTTCTTAGGAAGAAGAAAAAACTGCTTCCTCTCTCCCACCAAAGTATTTATCGTACACTGAATGAAATATCTATTTCATATATACATACAAATATTTTACAGTAGCTTGCATGCCATGTAAGCATCATCTGAACCCTATTATGAAGATCTCAAATGTCTTTTTAATAATTGACCAGATGGGGGTGTTGTATAGTTGGAGGAGGGGTGGTGGTTAAAAACAAGCTTCATCATCTCTTTCATGATTAAGCTTGAAGATTAGATGCAACGACTAGTACTTAAAGCTCTTCATATTACAGCACTAACTTAGTAATACAGTAGGAATTAAGAAAAGGTTTACAGAGCATTCACATGAAATGCTCTGTAACCTACAATAGCGTGTGCTCTCCAAGGAACCAGTCTCAGTTTGGTGAGGAAACAAAAATGCAACTCCAGGATATATGACCAGATTGTTATTCTCTGGGTGGTCTAAGCCCATCCAGTACATTTGTAACATGATAGTGTTTCCTAATGATAAAGTCCTGTTCCTTACATGTATAAAAAAGAGGCAGTGCAAAACTGAATGCAGCTAATCTTTCCCACTGAGCTGTGTAAATAATGACATTGTCCTCATGCTACTAGTGAAGCTAATGGAGCAGAAAAGAGGCTGATTCTTTGCTTCCAAAATTGAGTACATCACCTGGGCAAAGAACATCGACTCATCTGGTATTTCTGTTACCTTTTGAAATATCCAGTAGCTAATATGAAAAGGACAAAGAATGGTTTTATGTAGGACAAAAATAAAATTACTTCTCTTGACTTACTACACAGTCTAGACAGTAGTTCACAATATGCTGCTCATCTGCCATCCCTAATTCATGCACAGGACTCAGTATATCATCTCCTTTGCTATTCCTCTGCCTTTCAGAAGTAGGAAAGAAGTTGGGTAAATAAATGACATAAAGATGATAAAATGCCTGTCCTCCTAATTTGGTCTGATGCTTGTCTGGCAGTAGTTCTGTATTTGTGCCAGACTACGCTGACTGAATGCCCAGTGTGTCCTGTCCATGTCTCATTCCTTTCCTGTCAAAGCATATACGCACCTTTTACTGAGCTTTCACAATGGGAAAGTTCAGTGTACTTTCCTCATCTATCTGATGAACCATTTCACAGTTGCCTTTTGTGAACTGGTACTTTTTTCTCAAGCTGATCTTGAATTTATACAAAATGTGAACAGTTCAGATAATTGCAAGTATTGTGCTTGCTACCTGAACTTTATAATTATTATCCACATGCAAAATTTTCCATTACTATGTGCTGCACTAAGTAGGTTCACTGCATCTTAGAAAGTAAAAATAGTGCCAATGAAATTATTCAGCAGTGGTTTACTGAAAGCCAGAACATAGCAGTTAAAATGAAATATAAATTGATATAATGTGGTTCATTGTTTTTCACCTTCAGCCATTTTCCCCTATTAAAATCCTGAGGATCACACCACTTTCTGACATTTCCCTTGAAGGCCCATCCTGCCTTGTGGATGTTGAAAGCTCTCAAGCTTATTCGTACTCACTATTCAGTCTAAGCAGCATCAACAAATATTCACCTTTACGGCTAAGTTCTGTCACCATTCATTTACAAGCAAACGAAATGAATGCGGACCACAGATACAAACCGGGTCATGGCCCACTTCCTTTCAAATAAAAACAGTAAATTATTTATACCGGGAATGATTTAGAAAGAGATGTTCCACTGATGGTGTTTTGTGTCAAATACCACAAATATACAGCTCTACTTCAAAAAGGCAATTGCCTGTTTCTTCTCTTGCAGACTGTAGTCATCTAGAACAATAATTACAGAACTGGATTAAGGCTTTGGCCTGAACATGTCCTTCCATTATATTTTTGTTAAAAGCTGACATACAATTACTTATTGTTCTACTGATAAAGCCAGATCCAGTTTTCAGATTTCATGTTATACTAATTAATCTTATGAAGATGTCTAGAAACATGTCTGGTGCATTTTTCATATACCATGGGACCAGCCTTACAATAAAAGACTTTTTCTTTTAGGGTGATCAAACATGGAAAATACCCATGAAGCTTCTGGTATTTTTTTCCATTAGGACTTACGTTTTGTGCCAATGTTCTCAACTGTTCTGTATACTGACATATCATTTTGATTTTTCAATTCTTATATTCAACTACTATTCTAAATTTTAAACATTACTCAGACTAAGAGTAAAAGCCTCTCACATGAAGATTACCAGTAAGGTAGTAAATAGCCAATACAGTCCAAAAGGCCAAGATAGGCAACACACAAAACACACAACTAGCTTTCCTACATGTGTTGTAATTCAAGGGTTATGCACATACACAAACACACACCACCTTTTGCTTTCCCCTCTCCTTTTACATAAATAAATTTGTCTTATATTCTTCTTCAAATGTTTCATAACTTACAAAGGTATGTAGGTGCTTATTAAAGCACCAAATTTAAACTCCAAAATATTCCCTTGTACATTGGAAACAAATCCAAAGCTCCTGAGGGCTTTCTCCTGTTCTTCATGCTATTAGCTCTCAACACATTTTTCAAATACATTCTGTGACCCTACTACATTGGCTCTGTCATCCAAATACAGCACATACTCACCGGAACATACGGTCTCCTTTTTTTTGCACGATGGTTTTCTGTCTGCTTTTTTTCTCTCAGTTTTCCTTTGTCTCTTATCTAACTAATATTAGTTTCCTGCTGTCCTATCCTTCAACGAAGCAGAGAGAAGGCAATATCTGATTGCTGGGTATGCTAGGGGTACAACCCTACCATCACATTACCTCACACATAAGTGCAAATTCCCCAGTTGCCCATACTGCCTAGTGGCTGACTCACCCTCACTAAGGACAGGCAGTGAAACTCAGATGTATACAGGGACCATCCTAGGTTTTGGATAAGTAGCTAAATATGTTTATAACTAAAGGTCTGATAAACATTGACAACTAATCTAAAAGTTTATTATATATGAACTCAGAGAATTTCCACTTCAAAATATTGTAAAACCTTTAATGACCAGCAGGCTGCTCCTGGGTGATCCGTGAACTATTTCCAAAGAAACTAGAATACTTTATAGTTTCAGCTGTAAACCAGAAGAAATAAATATTTTTGCATTGCATTTCCATGACACAAGATGAGATTATTAGAATGGATCTGACCATTTTTCTTAAATTTTGTAGGTTACGCTGATAAAAGAAATCAAAAGCACACTGTGTGAGATATGTGTATCTATAGGAAGAAATACGACCACGAATCCTAGCAGAGCAAAACAAACAGCTATATAAAACTCATTTTAAACAGCTTTTTTTTGAGGGGGGGGAGGTGGGGGGGTGGGTTCAGGAAGGTTTTACTTTGCAGTTTTGAAAAAATACATGTGTCAATGCACCATTGTAACCATAGCCTTTCAGTCTACAATTCAATTGCAAGCTACTCCTTGCTGCTGTTATACTGGGGTGTAACAAATTTCAAGTGTAACTGATCAGTTTCCTTATGACCATGAGACAGCTGGGCCTAAGAAATGATTTAGGTTCAGGGATTTATTGAATTCTGAGTATGTGTAGTCAAACCCTGGAAAGTCTGAGTACCTGCAAGCACTATTTTGACTTCATCAGTCCAGTCAGCCTCATAATCACTTCTCCCAGTCTTACTGTGGGATTTTTGCATTACTGAATACACCTCACAGCAGGTGCTTCCTAGCCAAAAGAAGTATTCATCGTACATTACTTGATGTATACCAATTGTTTGACTGGGATGAATTTCTGCTCTTAAAAGGTAGTCTCAAGGAACAGAATGTTTTTTCAGATTTTAAGTGAATAATACAGTATATCTTTTTCCACTTTGATTATACTTCAGAGCAACCCTGACGTGAGAATTTTTCATATCAGAGTTGTTGAAGCAAGTGTTAGGAAGTGCTAGAACTTTCATTAAGTTAAAACACTGACATGTCACAGAAGCTGAGAAAAAGAAAAAAAGAAAAACCTACAACACCAGTTCCACAAAGTGAAGAAATTCAGAAAGCAGAGAAACAGTAACTTCTGAAATTCAGAATGACTCATACCTACCAATCATCAAACCTACCCTTGATACACTT
Organism: Chauna torquata; assembly: GCA_013399475.1. Taxonomy (NCBI): domain Eukaryota; kingdom Metazoa; phylum Chordata; class Aves; order Anseriformes; family Anhimidae; genus Chauna; species Chauna torquata. Next base: position 25,547 of record VXAL01015510.1, read on the forward strand.
TAACTGAATAAGGGAACTCTGAAAACTATTAGCAATACAGTATCACTACCACAAATCTTTTCTGTATATCCAACAGGATCAAGATCACAAGTCTTAATTCTATCCTCTATTACCCCTGGTAGCATGTCATCACTTAAACACTGAAATTCAATATTGTTGCAATTCTAAATGTCCAATATTTAATATATGCTTGGAATATAGTGGGTACTTAGCAGATACAAATTATAGTAACGTGAATTGATATTGGTTGATAAACTAAGATTTTATTCAAAAGTGCATTTAAATGAATTAAATGTATACCACTTGTTTTAAAGTTGCTATTTACATAGAAAAATATCAAATTGTAATAGCTCTTCCATCTATTTAAAAAGCAAACAAACTACATACCATGCTTTCATTATGGGAATTCTAACTTACATCAGCAAAGGAAAAGGAGTTAATGTCACTGTCCACTGGAATTATTTTACAGACAGTTTTCTTTTGAGATCAGGAATACTGAGAAATAATTTGTTAAAAATTGATGGCTCTGGAGAAAAATCACATCTACTGCTTTGATCATTTCAGAAAAGGGTGAAAATTCTTAAAAAGTGGCTTTATTTACAGTCAAAGGGATGTTCACTTGAAACAACGGTTGGAGTTAATCTAGCTTTGGCATGCAAAAGTCAAGTATTCAATTTAAGCTAGCTTTTTCTAGGATAATTCTGTCATAAGCTGGGAGATCGTCAGTCACCTTTGTACTGCAATTAAGCTTATCCTATGACTGGAAGACCTAAATGCATAACTTTCTCCCCTGACCGTAGGGGAAGCTTAAATGAGCAGCTTAGGTCTAACACCTAACCTTTAGATAACTAAACTGAGACAAATCTCAACCAAAGAGACAGATAAGAAATTGATCATCATCTGCCAGTCACAGGCACAACTTGTCCCAGCCACTGATGGGTAACATCTGTGAACCCAACACATACATAAGTTTTTTATGATTCTATGATACTTCACGGTTGTTTGGCATGGCATTGGGACTGGTTAAATTTTGTTTACCTTCAAATAACTCCCCGATAACTAACCTGTTAATCGCTGCCGCTGCGGCGGTGTGGAGAACCTTCCAGAAGGGCTGAAGGAGCATGGCGGCAGGTGGCGGCGGGCGGCCGTTAGGCACCACAGGAACGTGCACCAATCAGAGGTCGGCGTTCTCTCTCCCCGCTGCAGCCAGTCAGCTGATGGCACCAGACCCTCACTGCGTACCGCCCAGTGGCCCAGCCAGCTTTCCTGCTGGGCCCTGCCGTCCTCTGCGTTGCAGGACGGAGAGGTCATGTTATGAACTGTTTTCTCTCCTGGACTGCACTGTCCCTTCTGCGGGACAGTGAAGATGTGCAATTGCTTAATTAATATATTTGTGACTAAAAGTTCTTTGGTATCCAAGCTCATTTAGTCTCCACCCTGTCGATTGGGTCTTAAAACACAATTTCCCCTTCAGTGCTCTTACAATAAAATAAATAATACCTGCTGTGTGAGAATTGGCTGGCCATCAGTTAACTTCATTAATGAAAATTAGTTAATTGTTGTCTGTTTGAGAAAAGAGAAATGGGAGTTTTGAACAAACATCAGGACTTGCTAAGGTGACCCCAGTTAATGGGTACATTCCTACTTAGTGCCAAACTCAGGCCTCCTTACAGCCTACTCATCTGCTCCTCTCAGATGACTCTTTCAGAACTCGTTGAAGATAGTTTGGAAGACATTGACTTCATTTTTTAATACTACTGGCCAAGGACAATGTGGATGATGTGCTTTAGAAGATAGGCTAAAGATCAACAGATACATGTCCTACCACAGGAGTGATTTTCACTCAATAACCATACTCCACTGCTATGAACGTACATTTCTGGACAATCTCTACAGCGGTGCTTTGAACTACATCTCTGTGGTACTAATAACTCTTTTGAAATATAATTACATGTACAAGGCATACATGATAGGAACAAGTACTAGGTAATACTTATTAATGCAAAATGGGCCATCACACCAGCAAAGATGATCCCAGGACTACTAATTCATATTGCGTCTTTTTCAAGGGCATAGATACCATATAACAGAAAGGAAGTTTCATGTTCTGTAGGCAATAGATCCAATGTAAGCAAACACAAACTTCCTTTACTTGAAAATGCTTTTTGCATAAACTTGGCTGTGTTCCAGCACCACCTTGGATCATATACATCCATTTAAGCTGATGATTAGTCCAACTAAAATGTGCTTTTGCAAGAATTTGGCATTACAGCAGAAAACAGAAGTGCCACACACTGAAATTCTTAAAACAGTCCTTTGGAACAGAAGTTTAACTAAAAACCTAGTGATGACCCACATAGATTTTGGTAAAAATACAGCAACTATTTAGCTAAAGTCTAGATATCACTAGAGTGAAAAATCCCCAAACAGACTGATTGATGTTATTTACTGCTGAATCCCAAAGCCCCATGATATACTTAGTAAGAGCTAGGTTAGTTGACTGTGTGCTACCATCTCCATAGTTAGGCAGAAATATTGTACTCTGCAGTTCTGAGTACAAGGAGTATATTCTGCTCTCTCTGTTGGTTGTCTGAATCAGCCTGCACCAACAGAAGTTGAACTGAAAAACATTTTCTTAAATAAAAATTTCAGCCCTGCAGTCTTCATCTCCTTCCTCATTGTTCTCCCTTCCCTGTCTTAGTAGTTCAGTTCTGGCCCCCTTTTCTAGATCAAGAGTTCCATTTTCCCTTCCCAGACATGTGTTTACATTTGCTATATCAAAAGCTTTGCTTGGATTTACTCTTCTAATTATTTCATCTACATCTGACTTTCCACATCTATGACAAAACCATTGTAAAAGTCAGCACACACAGCATACTTACAATCTCCCTAGTACGAAAAAAATTTACATTCTCAAAACACTACATTGTATCTCTGAATAAAAGCAATCAATATTTATCCTTGACTTTATTTCTTTATGATTCAATAGCTTCTTGTCTATATCTGATTAACATTTTCACTAGTCCTTGGGCTGGCTTTCATCAGCATACCAGTTAACTATCAAAGAGCAACCTGGGTGCATAAACAGTGCCCAACTGTCCAGTCAAAGCAAAATTTCTGGTAGCATAATCTGACATCACTATAACCAGTACGTCCATCAACCTGGAAGCAAGGACAATATCCACTTCAGCTCTACTTGTAGAAGAGCAATGTGAGCTATTAGTTGGCTTTAAAAAAAAAAAAAAGTGGATATTAACTTATAACGTCTCACACACACACAAAACAATTTACTGTTTCTCTGATCATTCTGTTCTGTTAGTAATGTCCTGTCTTCTGCATGGCATTTTCAGTTCTACTGCTAGTACTCAGAAAATTAATATTTTTCATCTAAGTTGCTTTCTACGTATTCTGTTTCTCCCAGTTGGATTTGCTAAAATAAATATGAATATAAATTATTTATTGATCTATTATTTTTCTACTAACTTGCTCCATTTATCCCTTATAAAACTTGAATGCTAGAATACAAATTCTTGACAAGTGGCTCTGCAAGTAATTAACCTTAGTTTGCACTATTCTGTATACTTTGTGCTAAATTCACAATATGTTACATTTAAATGCAACGTTGTAAAGATTGTCTAGTATTTTCAATGTTTTAATGGTATTGGGCTACAATTCCTGTTGCCTTTCAAAATATTTAATGGCTATCAGTACAAAAAATATAAACAAACCTATGCTGATGAGGTCAATTAGATAATTGGCTGATGGAGAACTAAAGTCTTAGATGTTTGAATCAAAAAATAGCAGACATGAATGCAATATTATCATATAGATTTGTTAAATTATAGAATGTATTGTTAAACCTCGCAAAAGTAGCGTATAAACGTAAGCTAAGGAGACACAATCACTGCATTTGCCTAAAGCACATGGCATGAAAGCAGTACAAACTTCTATTCAAATCTGCAAATGCACATCATCTTCATCTGCACGTGAGCTGCTTTCCATGTCTGGATATTTCTCTCATGAAGAGTATAGCAGTCATGCCAAATAATGTACTGTTTCTTCAAATAAAACGACTTTCAGAGCTGAGGTCTTGCAAGGTGAAACTGTTAAAGCCTAAAATTACTAGCTATGTCAAGACAAAGCTTGGGAATCTTTTAATTTTTTTTTCCATCTACATCTCTACTCTGCTTCTGATGTCTTTTTTAATTATTTTTCTTCTATATTGGTTAACTAGAAACTTTTTTTTTTTTTAACTAGGGATATAAAAAAAGGCAATATGTGGAATTCCCACTTAATCATCTTCTGTCTAAAGAAATGGAGATGCTAAAACAAGGGTTACTTTGACAACATCCTGGGGTCATCCTATTCGGCCAGCTGGTTTAGAAACCAAATTGCTTAGAAACCAGCTCACATCACCCGGAATTTAATGTATTCCACTCAGTGAATGCACAAATATATAGCATATAAAAGGTAGTTTATCTAGACATGAGCAATAAAGATTCTCAGTTCTGTGGGGTACTTAAGGATCTGGATTATGGCTGTACCTAGTCATCTAGGAACTCCGCTCTGCATGAGGAGCACTTGGCTGGCTTGTCACTGTTGCTCCACCATCACCCTATCATTACCTAGCAGGTAACATACATGTATAAATGTAAGTTAACACGTCCTAGGTAACATACATCTCATTAAAGACCCAAACCCTTTTTCTCTTGCTAAAGCGTTTCTGTACTCTCCTCCCTCCAGTTTCCACTGACCCAGCTTAACACAGTGTGACAATTGTGGGAACCCTCAAGCTTAGCATGTGGCAGCATGGGGACTATGCACATACACTCTGACTCTACCAAGAGGCTTCTCAACAATTTCTTCCTAGCAAAAGCAGCTAAATAGAACTGATATTCAGAGACAGTACTTGAGGCTGGCTTCTGTTCTGTTAGGTCCAAAAGTATTATTCTACATACATTCTGCCCTGTCTTCAGGCTGGATAACTAATGTGCAAGCAAATCACTCTATGTCAGAGCTTTGCCTGTATGCACTTGCTAGTGTTTGCTACTTCCAATCTCAAATATTTCAGTCTCTGTGGGGAGGAAGATGCCATGATAAATAGAATTCGTGCCCCTTAATTCCAAATTCATCAAAATGTTAAACAGATGAATCTTAAACAAAAGGGAAGCTGACCAAAAAAAAAAAAAAATGTTCTGATTAGCCCATGAGACCTAACAGAGCATTTACAAATTATATCACATTCCAATGATGCCAATGGTAACTCCTGAACTCCTGTACTGATACAGACAGCCATAATGAAAAATAACTTACTTCCCCTTTAGTTGCAATTATCCAGAGCTAATGGAGAAACAAATGTTCCTCATTTCTTCCAACTATTTGAATATAACTGTGTAGAAAATCATCATATACCCAAGAAGTGAGATGACTGTTGCTCTTACATAAGCAATTCCTGAAATTTAGAATTCTGCACTCAGGCAAACAGGCTGTGAGACAGTAAAGCACTTTAGAACATGCTTTGGTGTAAACTATCAGGCAGATCACTGTCTTTTGGGGAAATAAAGTTCAGACCCTTCTTTAAATGGAATTCAGAGCGGCTGTCACTTTCCAGTCCCTGGAAAGGGGCATAGATACTTCATCAATATTGGACTTGGTTGGTAAGTCATCTTCTCCTCTGTTTGTAACTGCTGTGCACCTGTTCATCTCATATCCTAGCCAAGTGCTACAGTTCAGTACAATACTTGCTATATTGATCACACTTGCTGTCTCAAAGACAAATACACAAAATAATTCAACAGTACAAACTATTTCGGTCTGTCTGCTGTAGTGACTGACCCAGCTAAAAAAGCAGATAACAGTGATGAAATGATATCCATGGAACACTTATCACTGACATAACATACTTACCCTACTATACAAAAATTAGCTAAGAATTCATTATAAAATTCCATCTGATGAGTGAATCATGTGTGATCAATCAACCTATGCTACCACCAGAGAGCAAAAGGGGAACCATCTACTTCCTAGTCATAACTGAAAGAACTGAAAGGTCAGTAGTCATCTGTTCGCCTCTGCAAGCAATCATTAATCCCATTAGATCCTCAGATCAAAGATCAATTTAGTACTGATGGCCAAAGGATTCCCTTAATCAAAGTAATTTAAGGCCAAGGTTTCTAAAAGTACATTTTCTTAGAGTTTGGTACTACTTTAATATGAACCGAAGCCTATCGACTAGTCAACCTAGCTTCCAGTTTCCAGTGACCTGAACAAAATCTTAAGCACTCAAAAGCTGCTCTGTTTTTTCGCAGTATTATGGGGGCCAAAAATACACTCTTCTTTTTGTATTTCACTGCTTACAACTTTTACCTTACATATAGACTTTTATGGCTCCCACGATTGAAGAAAGCAGAAGTCTTAGTAACCATATTCTCAGTTCAGAATTACACTGGGGTAAAATGAGCAAGATAAACTTTATTGGAGGGGAATGCAACTGACAGCTCCTGACTTCACTTCTTACCACTCTGCACTATGATGCGATATCAGAAAGGAAGGAACACAATCATTCATAATTGATTCCATCACTCCAGATTTGTATGTTAGCTCCATTTCATGGTCAGCAATGGTAACGTTATATGCAACTAATAATCAAAGAATATCAGCCAAGTCATCATTAATTGGCCTGAGTAACATGGTGAACATCAGTTTTTATGTAACAATCCACTGTTAAATCTGATTACACAGGGACGTCATTCCTAGATCTAAGAAAAACAAAATTGTTTACCCTCACACATTCAAAACCTATAAAACCACACACAATTCTGTCACATTTTTAAACTGATTTATAAAATCTGAACAGTTTTGGCCAGTTTGAAGTCTGAGAATTTAACACCAGATTTATATTTGATTTCAGTGCCAGTTTGGGCTAGATCACGACTTTTAATTTAAATGTACAATTTTCACCTGTTCCACTGCGTACATACAGGTTAGATCTCACAGAGCATGGCTGAAAACATAGTTAAGAAAACACTAATACTTAACACATGACATATCTTGAAGATGTAATATTATGGTTACTGTCTATTCTGGAGATCTGACAAGACTGAGCATTTCTAGGAAGAGAAAATTGAAAGAATCTACTTAGCACTAGGATTTATTCCTCTATATCACCCAGGTCTATTTATCCTAGGAAAACTCTCAGTGGTAACTGCGGTGATGAAAGATGGCTGCTGATGAGTGCGATGAAAGCCAAAAAGCTATAGCTATTGCTACAGACACATCATTCTTCTTGCACATATAAAGTAAGTTGACAGCTCTGGAAAGAATATCTATTCAACTGCCAAAGGCACATAGCACAAGACAATCTTCTGATCAATATGCTGAAGTATGTGTCCATTTATGATTGTTCATACAGAGAAATATTTTCTTTAATAATCCTAAATCATATAAGCCTAGCTTACATTAAAGCATCTTATTTCCTATATATGTTAACATACAACATATAACATATATTGTTCTTACATATGTTATCTGAGAAACTGAAGATGGAAAATCATACTTCTCTCAAGGTTAAGTTGGGAAAAAGTACTGATTCCTTCACATCCTCTTTAAACAAGGTAAGTTGTACTCATTTAAAACAACAACGTAATATATTACTGTTAGAAGTTTGTGTAGTTGTTCAAGATATGTTCAAAGTATGCTCTCTGGACTCCTCTAGATTCCTCTCACTAACATCTCAGTTCAAAATTACTGAACCTCTAGTTCAGTAATTACCTCTAAGAAATGCAAAAATGTCACTCACAGCAATATGTGACTTGAGAAAAGTTCTCTTACATCCCAAGCATTCAGGAAAATCCTGGGTGAAGTGCAAAACCCAGTACTCAGAACAAGAAAGCATCTCAAACAAACAAACAAAAAAACTGTCAGTTGGACAGAATAAGCAAGAAGACGAATGGAAAAGTAACAGAGGAACAAAGGCAGTGCTCTAGGCCAGAAAAATTACATGTAAATAATGTAGAGATATATAAACTTATTCCTAATTTGGACACTGTTCCTTTCTCATGTATACCAGCAAGTGAGTTTATACAGTTTGGGGTGGTTTTGTTTGTTTTTGTTTTGTTTTTGTTTGCTTGTAGTTTTGTTATGGGGTTTTTTTTTTTTTTTTTAATACAACACTGCCCTACTGTGAATGGCAGCCCACACAGCCAGGCAAAGATACATAAACTTGAAAAAACATGCTCTCAAGCCAATAAGCTGTCCCTGGACCTGTAATTGGGACCAGCTGGATGATAGAGAGCTCAACTCTCCTGAAGCTTGATCTATGCAAGCAGCTCCACTCTCCAATTTTTTCAAATAGCACTCCCAGTGAACTGCATTACGGTGGCTATAACTCCTTCCCTTAGGTAAATACTATGTAATCTGGTAGAACTTAATATTTTCCCTACACTTTGTTCTGCACCTCTTTTTTCTTTCCTTGAGAGTTCTGAACACATTATTTGGCTTGATTCCTCATGAAGAACACAGTTATATGATGGATAGGATGTCTGTCTTGGGCACAGTATGGAATGATCAATCCAACAGCTTGCCAGGAGAAATTTGACTTTTGGCTCCCAGCAGCTTCTTTGTCCCATCCAGAACAACAGTCACAACTCAGGAGTATGTTTATCATTGATTAGTAGTCACTTTTTCCCCCTAACAACTATTTGGGGCCAATCTGCATTGTACAGTCACTTTCTGCAACAGGGGGTAACCAAAGCAACTGGCAGTTAACTACATTCGTGTCAACGTTTGCATACCTTTTATGCATATACATTTTGACTTTTACATCAGTGCTTCTGCTGACTTGCGCCAACTCCTCCTGCTGCCAGCACCATTTTCAACAACTTCTCTCATAAAGTGTTGGTTGGAATTTCCTATATTGTCTCTCATTAAGTCATTTCTTGTCTATGTATGTAGCTCTTGCACACTTACCAAGTATATATTAAGTACAACTTAACATATTTCTGCTTCTCCATGAATTATTTCTAATTAATCTTCATCATCACAGTTCACAGCTGCCCAAAAGAGAAGGTATCACTCCAGGTACAGTTTTACTGTGCTGTACTGAAAGGGATTGTGACCTCACTGGTCCATCAGTTTTATTTCCATTCCTTATTTGTGTACCTGAAATGTCAGGTTCAAATTTCATTTGAACACCAAAAAAAAAAAAATGCCACTGATATCACTTGCACATGTGATTGATGGATCAGATGGCAAACCATCAGTCATTGACCTCCTTGTACACTGGCACTGAAGAACATCTAAAAAGGTTTACAACTTGGTTTCATTTATTAACTTCCTAAGCTTACAGGAAGGCTTTCTGTTTGGTAGATTGTTAAGAAGTGCTGAATTGCTGCCATCAAAACAGAACAAAAAAGATTACAAGAATCAGACTTCACTCCAAAATATCAAATAGAAAAGTAGAATTTGTATTCATTGAACATCAAAAGACAAGTAATAGTATGATAATAAATACAAACTATGTCATCGTATAAGCAACACAATTTCTCTCCTCACACTGATGAGAAGGCTCAGCTACATAGCAAAGGCTAGAGTTGTCTTAAAAAAGCACAACTGAGATCAGAAACTGCCTCAGACATTTCAGTCTACAAAAGAGTTAAATTATGAACAGCTGTATTTCATAGGATCATAGAATGGTTTGGGTTGGAAGGGACCTTAAGGATGACCTAGTTCCATCCCCCCTGCCATGGGCAGGGACACCTCCCATTAGATCAGGTTGCCCAAAGCCCCATCCAGCCTGGCCTTGAGCACCTCCAGGGACGGGGCATCCACAGCTTCTTTGGGCAACCTGTTCCAGTGCCTCACCATCCTCATAGTGAAGAATTTCTTCCTTATATCTAATTTTTGCCTGGTTTAAAGCAGGCTCCATTACACTTAGACCAGTTGTGTTTATATGGCTGGATTTCTCAGTAGGATTTGTATTGCTGTCACCAATACATAAATATATCAAGAATATATCAAGACTGTATGAATCAAAAGAGAAACATGTAAGACCATAGTCAAGGAGTTACATGAATCACCTGCAAAACACAGAGCTTCCACTTACCATCCCACTACATAGTATATGAGAGGAGATCAGGAAGGGTGCTGAGCTTTTACACTAAGCCATATGAACAGTGTTTACGTGTTCTAACAGCTGTTGCATAACCCATTCTGAAGGTTAGCCTGCAGGTTTCTTCCTGAATGTTAATCAAAATTCCATAATTGGTATCATGCTAATATCCTAAAGACCTTAACTGAACAAGTTGTTTATTGAATTGTGTAATAAAAGAGACTTAACAGATTTACGTTCTCATCTCTGTCCTGCTGATGAGTCACATAAAGAAAACCTTAGCTATTCCTCACATACAAAGTGAGAAAATAACTACACATACCTCCTTTCTCACCTACTACGCAGAAGTGCAATATAAAAACTAAGCACAAAGTTCCTGTTTATAAACTGACACCTTAACAGAAAAGACCCAGTAAGGTTATTTAACAGTATAGTAATTTTGACATTTTGTCAAAGCTTATTTACCAACATTAAAACTTACTCTAATACTAACCCAGTATAGTATGACACACTAACTCTCAGTTACCTAACACTTTCTTAAGCTCCTTATTTATGCTAAGGAGCTTAAAACATTGGTAGCTACTTGAGCTTTGGGATTTGCATTAGATCATACAGACCATTAACTCGATTTTAAATTCTCCTACTCTTTCAGCTACTGATGTGCCCCTTTCCTGAACAGTGATGCCACTAGCCAATATCGCTGCCATGAATCCATCCTTCACTTGTTAATTTAGCACATTTGTGTTAGGAACATTTTGACTGCAGTATTCCAGTTGAAACAGCTTCTTCCTTAGTACCATATATAAAGAAAATATGAAACTGCCTTCTATGGAAGATGAAATATTAGACAATTTTTCTGAAAATTAAAAAATAAGTTCGAAACCATTAAGATACACTCTTGCAATGATTACTAGACATGTATAAAGCACGGTTCAGATAGATTAAAACAGTTAAAATTCCAGCAACTTAGTGAGAATTACACTCATGCTTGACATAAATCCAGTTGAAGTCCATGGAGTTACACCAGGAATTAGGTTTTTGACCTGCATTTCCTAAATGTACAAAAATAAGATAAGCATTTAGTCATTAGAAATCCAGCTGACCCTTCCAGGCATGACTATCAGTCTGATGTAGTAATTCCCTGTGTCAGTATTACTACCAGGCTACCTTGGAGGATAAAACTCCTTTCAAAACAAATTTTCAGTTTACTTTTAGGATACTGAGATTAATTACAGGCTCAGACACTGATTTGTAGGATCCTTAAACTGGTCAGTGATTTGCTGCAGCCAGTGGCACCGGCTGCAGGATGTAAAAACAGAACATCTTTCACAACATGCACCTGACCCAATATTTTCCCAATATAACTGCAATTCTTTTTATAGTGAGGATATGAAGTATGACCCATATGATCTCCCACAATCCTTTCCCCATAACACATTGTTTTAACAAGCACAAATGATTTATAGGTTGTCACTGTTCTCTAAGGAGCAATCTATTTCTCCTGCATGATGCTGAACATCTGCCACAGACTTTTGAATTTTGAGAACATTAAATTTGTAATAGCCTTTCTAACACCATATTTTAGAAACATATGCCATAAGTAAAAGCCATTAAAGTGCTTTCATTTTCACCCACCTTGTGGATACTTCTGCTGGGGGCACAACAGAAGTTCACAATATATGTATTTTTTGTAATACAAGTTATTATATGATTTTTTGATTTTCTGTGTACAGACAAGGATGTAAAGGATCTGACAAAGATCTCATTCTGAGGAATCTCAATCCTCACTTACATGATCAAATTATGAGACAAAGGAAAAGAAAGCAGGACTTTGCAGGATGAGATCTGACATTCCCACAGTTTGTTCAGATGCTACTTCATCACTCCAAAAATTATTTAGTACGTAAATCATAATAACATTAATAGACTCTTTTATCTTCAACTTCCACATTTAAGATATTCTCTGTGGATTCTGCTGGGTTTGTAAAAGTGCAACATTCCCCATTGCCGTGTAAGGAGAGTTATTACTACTGACGTGATGAGGCAAACCACGTGCAAGAATACCTGCAAGTTTACAGAACAGCTCTTCTTTTACAGTGTATGTTCAGCAAGGCCCATAGAATCAGATGAGTCTGTGACCTGCAAGTTTCAAGTAAAAGACCAGGGATTATACACAACGGGGTTTGTAATTACAGCTTGAGACCATACATTGGCAGGAAAGAGGCCTCTAGTAACTAGTTATCCCAAGCTGTGCACAGAGAAGCACACCTGAACAGAGTGCTTCAGCTCCAAGACATTCATAAAAAAGATCAGTTAGAGAAAAACAACCTTTTTTAGGCAATATGGCATGAACTACCAATGTCAGTTAGGCTGGCGATCTCATGATGTCTGTATTTGTAACTTGTGACTCCTCCACTGTGAATTACCTGTTAGCCTGATAAAGCTTTAATCTAGTTTTAAGCCCAAAAAGGAGGATTATCTCTGGAACAATTGCTTTATTATGAAAGACCTATAAAATTTTTGCATTCTAATGATATTGAAATGTAAAGGTAGCAGAATACTGCTAGATTTCATTGAAAATTTTAGCCTGGATAAAAGATTGGAAAAAAAAAAAAAAAACCAACCTTCACTGTGAAATTTTCATGAAACAGTATTATGCTTTCCACAAAATCTAACTTCTTTTAATTTATTCCATGGGAATAGAACTACATGATACATATACAATAAAATTGATATGAATCACTGTAGCCAATTTGCATCAATAGAGTCATTTTGTCTTGAGTTTTAGTGGAATTTAAGTTGCATGGGCAACAGACACTTTTAAAATGCTAATAGTATAAATCATTTCAAAGAAAACCACCACTCTATTTAATGCCCAAATGTCTGCCAAATTCCTTATTTCAAATCTTACCAGCATTTTTACAGTAGAATGAAACAAGTATCAGTCTGTTAGTTGAAATCACTGCTGTTAAAATCATCAAAGCATTTTTCACCAAGTTCTGTAAAGAAGATATGCTTAAATATTAATCATCCACTAAGTAAATGAAATTTAAATATCATATTCTAGTTCATAATTACATATTTGTAATAGCCAGGAAAATCACACCCTTAAGCTTCACAGACAGTGATGCACAGTAACAATCTCCACTTTTATTCTGATACTCCGGAGTATGTGAGCCATATCATTACAGATTCTGGTCTCTTGCTGAGGTCAGCATTTATTCTTCATGTACTACCTCCATGCAATGAAAGCCAGCAATTTCTAGCAGTGCTCCAAAGAGGGTAAAATAAAGGCTGACCTTCCTGAACACAAATTTCTGCAGAAAGCCAATCCTGCTGCCCTGACAGAAATAGACAGGATAGGAAAGACAACTATCATCACAGATTCAATGAGTTTTATATAAAGAATAGCTGTAGTCTATGAGCCTTGTGATTACTTAACAGTGAAGCTCAACAGAGGGCAAAATTGCTAACGTTTCATCTGACCCAGTACGGAACAAGTGATATATTCATTCCATCACATATCTGTCTTCACTGTCTTTGACAGACAGTAGCATTGGTAACATTCAATATCATACCCTGCCTATCTTTAGACACTGTTCCCTTCCTCATGCTTAGACTGCAAAACATTTCCTTTTTTATATACAATACCTTGTGCAGGAGCATTCTAATATGTGAACAATAGTCTAGTTCATTATTAACTATAATGAAACAATAAGAGTTGCAGTGTCTCTTTATGGACCAGTTAAAAGTTCAAGAAAGCTGAAAATCCCTAGAAATATGAAAAACTCTGTAATATCAAGCCCTGGTGGTTGCTGAAAACTTGGCTTCATAATCTTATTCTGACAAATAGCAGGTTCTTGCATATGTGATAGGCTTGACAGTTTTCATTTAATTCAAGCACAGAGAAACAACTATGATAACACATTGCAAAAGTGAGAGGAGCACTGCACTCCACATAGAAAAAATAAAATCTAATCAAAGAAAACACATTTAAATCCAAGAACCCAAAAAAGCACAGTATAAGTCCAGACTAAAAGACTAATGCTAAAATTTTGGAGATGAACTAGATTACAAACCAAACTGTGACCGGAATCTGAAACAAAACGATTTCAAGGGAACACAGAACTAGCACAAAGTTACCAGCTTTGTCAGGACAGCAGAGCTCCTTCTTAACAAAACGAAGCTTGTAGAGTGTGAACAGTATGCTGAGAATGTAATCTCTATATGAAATTATTTTCCCAAGCTTTTTTAAAAGAAGAAGATTGAAAAGATGCACAGTCAGTCTAGCTGCATTGTGCAAAGCACAGTTCTAATACCAGTTCAGGCTGAAGATCAGCGTGTGACATTCACACTGCATATTTTATATCGCGTGCAGTCTCTCTAAATTCAACACAATTATGCAAGAATTAGGAACTACTGACCCCAAAAAGCATTGTGCTTCCTTTCCAGCATGTTAATAACTTCTTAGGGATATATGTAAATGCATCCAAATATTTTAATTTAAAGCAGAGGATGAGGAGGATAAGGGAAAGGAAACAGTAAGAAGTGGAGAATCTGTCATTATGCTTTCTGTAATTTCTGTATAGCATGGAAAGGCCTTACATTACAATCGTAGCATAATCCAATGATAACTAAAGTGGAGCAGGGGAGCAAGAAATAAAATGCCCTACAATTTATTTATCCTGGGACTTTTTTTTAAAATATGTTGCTTCTACTGTCTCCAGTTTCATAGTCCTAAGAGATTCTTGGTAATTCCCTGAACTATAAATGGTATTTTCCCACCAAGGGCCTTTTTTTCCCCACTATTAACAGTCATTCACATTATGAACATTCAGATTTTGTTTAATATTTTTTAGTTCTTTAGTATCAACTCCCCTTAATTATAAACAAAATGGACATGAAACTTAATCACCACAGGAATGGCAATTAAGAAATGGTAGGTTCAAGGGTCCTCTGCTATTCACTAACATGCCATTACCACAACTAACATTTTTGAAGAATCCTACTTTTCCATATTAGATCATCACCTCTATATATCACTTTCCCAAACTGATAGGTGTAGGTATTTAAGGAAATTGACTACATTTTTTCCATTTAATTGCAGTCCAACCACACCTGTCATAGTCTTTGAGTTACCTTATCCCCTCTTGCTTTCAGTAGTACAGAAGCAATATTATCAACTCCTGCTACTTCTTTGTTCCTCAGCATCTGTTTGCCTCTTAAATAGTTTCAAAAATTTTTTTTGTCCATAAAATGCCCAGTTGTCTCTAAAATGATTGTGGTTTATTCATTATAATCCATGTCACTCTTAAGACACTACATAATCCCTCTGTTCTGTTGTAAATGTAACCTCTTAAATTCTGTTGTAAATGTAACCTCTTAAATACAAAACCTTTTTTCCTTTCTCAGACTCTCATGGTAGACATTCTCTGGTCTGTACATTGGTGCTTTGCTGAATTTACCATGTCACCACATTCAATCTTCTTCAGACCAGCTATTTAATATTTTTAGATTGTTTAACCCACTTTACCTCTCTTCTGACCTTTTCATATTAGGAACTGATTCCAATTTTGAAGGCGATTATCCTTTCAGCACATTGTTCTTTGGTTGCTTTTCTATATTCTTCATTAAATGCTCCCTACTGTTCTTTTTTATTTTTCAAATCTGACAATAAGCCTGCACTTTTTATGCATTCTCTTTATTATATTTCTGATTATATACCTTCTTCCTAAACTTCAGCACTGTTTAGACTTCACACTTTCTGTTAATTACTGATATTTCTGTATATATCTTGATTTCTTCATAGTACTGTTTTCTTTTTGTGCATATAAAGGTTTTATTTGTTTGCCGCAAAAATCTCTCTCTGTACTGGGTCTGGCTGGGGTGGAGTTAACTTTCCCCACAGCAGCCCATACAGTGCTGTGCTCTGTGGTTGTAGCTAGAACAGCGCTGATACCGCACCGCTGATTTGTCTGTTGCTGAGCAGCGCTGGCACAGCACCCAGACTCAAAGCCAGGAGGCTGGGGTTTGGCAAGAGGTGGGGAGGGGACATGGCCAGGGCAGCTGACCTAAACCGACCAAGGGATATTCCATACCGTATGATGTCACACCCGGCAATAAAAGCTGGGAAAGGGGAAGGAGAAGGGGGGCTCTCGTTATGAAAACACCTGTCCTCCCAAACAACTGCCAGGCGTATTGAGGCCCTGCTTCCCAAGATGTGGCTGAATGTTGCTCACTGATGGGAAGTAGAGAATAATTGTTTTCTTCTCTCTCTTTGCTTCTGCATGGCCTTTGCTTGTTTTTTTCTTTGTCTTTTCCCTTTAATTAAATTATCCTTATCTTAACCCGTGAGCCTTTTTCTTTCCATCATACTTTCTTCCCCCCCTCCTCCTTTGAGGAGAGGGAGTGACAGTGGTTGTGGTGGAGTTTAGCTGTCCATCAGTATGAAACCCCCACACTCTCTTCTATTACTGTTCTTAGAAGATACAGGGTTAAACCTCACTCAGCTCCATCTAAACCTTGATATTCTGAAAGTCTTGCACCTTGAAGCTATAAGAGTGAGGTAAATCTGATTTGATCTCGGAACCTGTGATGTTCTGAAGTTCTTCTCCGCTATATATCTAGATAATGTAAAACTAATCAGTGCTAATTAACAATGGATTCATCTCATTTCATTATTACTTTTATCATGAAAATACACATTGAAAATGGGTTTTAACATCATCATCTCCTTTCAGAAGTGCTAACATTTGAAGTCAGAAGTTGTCAATGCTGCCTGCATCTAAAGAGCAATCCTTTGATTTTATGAGCATATTCAGCACCACCCATTGGAAAATTAAGGAAATACATCATCACATTATTATTATTATTGCCCTTTTGAGGCCTCATAATGCCCTGTGTCAGGGGTTAGGATTTCTTCTTACCATTATGATTACAACTTTAAAATTATTGTAGCATTCAAGGGCCCTGATCTTGCATAAGCACAGAAGGAGTCATTTTTATTTTGTTTAAGAATTAACTCCTAGCACTGCTCTAAAAATCTCAGCCCATATTTTCTCTTCTGTCACCTTCATCAGCAGCATCCAGGCCCACTGTCACTCAGGTAAAAAAGCTTGTCACAGGAAAAGCAGATCTATTCTAGAGAAGGGCATGATATATCTAGCTAGCAAATTGTATATGGTCGAAGTAAACAGGTTTTCTCATATTCAGGAATGCCAAATCAGGTTATGAGCATGATAAAGTATATTAAGGCCCCACAAATTCTGTTTGCTATAAGCCTTCATTCATTTTGTCATCTGGAGTACTTTGTCATTCATGTCCTCCCCTTGTCTGTCAGTGTCTGCCTGGTAAATGGTGATGGCCATTCAGTGTGGATCTAGAGACACAAGTTACAGCACAATCATAGTAACAGGAACTCTAAATACAGCACGCACGTGCAAAGCTTTGATGAACTGTCCAACCTGCGGGGTAAACATGGCCTTTATCTAATGTGCCTGAGAGAGAAGCTCAGAGAAAAGCTGTTTCTCCTCTGTTGTAACCAGCATGCTCTGCAGGTAGCGACACTGATTTATACATTGAATTAGGAAACTAAATCAAGATGAGCTTTCCAGTCCTCTTATCAGCTTCTTGAGTAACAATTCAAAGAGGTCAGACCATATCTGCAGGGCATGTGGTAAATAGTCCTCTTAAAACTGCCTCTGAAGTTGAACAAAACCAGAAGCAAATATAGAAGAGAGTCTGTGCAAAGACAGCACTTCTTTCTCTGCTGATTTGCTTTAGGTGAAATCCCTGACTACCTTGGGCTTGGAGAGGCTAACAGTTCACACTAAGGCTGGTCTCTCAGAGACAAAAAAGAAATGACAGTTAAACCAGTAAAACTAGTATGAAAATGAAGTTAAAAGGTCACTAACTTTTTTTTTTTTTTTGCTGTGAACATAAAGGGTTTTGAAGACTTTTCTTCCATCTCGACTAACTATGTCCATACACTCATTAGTACATAAACTACTATGTTACCTTTATTCCTAATTTGCTCCCAGCAGGAAATAAATAAATAAATAAATCACTCAATAATTCTCTGAGTTGTTTCTGTTATTCTAACGAGCTTCACTTGTCTGTGAGTAGTAAAATTGATAACAATTATCAGCACCATCTACATTTATCCAGGTCCATTCAGCTCCTGGGACTTCCTTCTGCTTTGGGAAGCTTACAACTTGTAAATCAGAGGTACCAAATATATCAAAAATAGCCATATAGCAACTTCCCTGAAAACTGGACTATATATATGTATAATAGTAATAAATATAGTTATTACTAAATATGTGTACAATGCTTAAATATTTCCCTGGAGGCATTTAAAAGATGTGTAGATGTGGTGCTTAGGCACGTGGTTTAGTGGACTTGGAAGTGCTAGGTTAATGGCTGGATTTGTTGATCTTTGAGGTCTTTTCCAACCTAAATGATTCTATGATTTTATGATTTACTAGGGCTTCAAAGAATTTGCAATTGATTGATATTCTTTGATAGATACGCCTGTTTGTATCAGGAATAAAAACAGGAACAGTTCACAATTTTATAGAACTCTGTAAGTCAACTACATATCATCAAACAACTAGCTTTATCTTTCCTTGCACTTTCACTACATAAAATTTTACGCATCTTGCTGTCAAAGTCATTGCTGGACTGTTTTCTGTCATTCACTCCTTCTATCAGGTTAAGCAATACAGTTTTGGTTGTCTAAATTCTTTGACTTAATACGCATTGATTCTTAAATTAGCAGTTGCTATTAAACTTTCCAAAAATGGTTGAACTTCATTGCAAACAGAAACACTCTTACTGCAAGATCTTTTCTTCATATAAAAGTCCTTGAATCAGTTGTGTAGTTGTACATACAGTCCTAAGAAAATTCTCAGTATTGAAATACAGTACCAACATACATTATGCTTTAGAAAATGAAAAATTTTAAGTTTAAAGACAAAGTCATCATTTAATTTCTTTCTGAATATTACTTCAAAAAATATCTTGGAGCCTCGTGGAGCTCAACTCTGGAATGCAAAAAGGGAATTGAAGCTGAAACCAAGAACCCAGACGATGTTTGTAGGATTTTGAAATATATGCATATGCATACATAGCCCTTGCAATATCCTCTAGTAAATCTTGTTAATTCCATCTACGATTTAGGAATGCTCCTGGATTTCATACTCACATAACATTTGGTATAGTTGCAACAACTAATAAGTTATCCTTTCTAATATTCCTGTTGGTTTGGATATAATCCTGTCCTAGTGACCGATGATCCTTGTTTACTTATACCTTTGCAATTTTTCATCTGGATTAGAGAAATTCAACAAAATCAAAATAAGGCGTGAATAACCGTTAGGAAATTATATCCAAGAAAACTGTCATCCTCATCTGTCAGGCAGGCTGCACAATCATGCCAGGCATATCCTGAATCTTTTTATCTACTGTACACAAGGTTATCATAGAACATAGATTCAACTTCATAGCCATAGCCTAGCCATGTCTTCAGATTATTCAGTAGCCTGGAGCATCAACGAATCTGCTGCTTCTGGCTGAAGACCACGACAGACCTATCTAACCTTCAGCCACAATAAACAAAACAGGAGACTGAACTTTCTCAGGTGTCACATTAAGGCTGTGGTACCAGCTGCTACAAAGCCACATGGATGATTAGAAAACTCCCCTCAAAACTGTCTCATTAACACAAAACAGTCTGGATACCTACAAAAATCCCTTGCTCTCAAAAGATGAACCAAAATTCAAAACCCTGTAAAAATAAGCTTTATATCACAAAAGCTGTTCTCCCCTGGAGAAATGTAGTGAGAAAATAAACTACCTGTTGCAGATCTTTATTCTGTTGTTTCATCAGTGACTTATGGAAGTGATCCCAGATGCTACAGAGATGAAGCAGCTAGAACCTGAGAAAGAAAAAAATTTGTAAGGAAAGGCTTCTCAGACAGTGTTCTGTTTCAGAGGCCTTGCTCAAAATAGGAAATCGTTATCAGAAAATATTCATCTAATTAACCCATCTTTCAGTACGTACAATAATGAAGCCTGAGTACAAGAAGAAAAATAAATGAATAAAGTCTAAAGTGCTTATCAAACATAATGCAGTGTTTTCTGGTTTCAGACGTGATCTTTCTCAGTCTCCTGACCTATCCAGAGATGTTTCTCTCATGCCTTGTTCCATCTACAAATTTCTGACAGAGGGTATTACATATTTCTGTTTTGTTTCATTTTACTAAGTGCTCTTGAAAACAAAAGACTATAAAATTACCTGCACTTTTTCAAGCACCCAGGACAGTTTTTCCTCATTTATATACAGTTGAATGTAGTCTTTAGGAAATAACAGAGGGACCCAACAAACAATCGGAAGCCAGGCTTCAGGATAACTCACCCCAAGCATCACAAGTAAAGAAGAGCTAGTAATAAGCCACATTCATAGTTTCCTCTACAGATGTATATGAAGTGCATTTTTAATATATATGCTATACGGAGTCAGAAAAGAGTTTAAATCTTAGTATTCTCTCTCTGCAGGAAGAAGGTTATTTATCATGGCTAAGCAATTTGTTTAAGAAATTTGTTTACAGTAATTGTAAGTATGATATCCATCAGTAGCTGCTGTATTCACCTTTGGTAAAAGACTGTTTACTGTCTTGACAGGTGAAAATTCCGTCTAGCTATGCCTCTGCGGCATCAGTATTTCAAAAGCATCTGTGTATGTCAAAAGAAGGCAAAACTGTAGTAGCTAACAGTATTCTAGAAGTGTTAGAAGCTAATATCATAATTATCAAGTTGATAAATTGCAGGAAATATTGAAATAAAGTACAAATAGCTCAATTTCAAAATAATTTAATTTTCTAATGTATTTTGGCCTTGCTCTAATACAAGGACAGCTTTTGGGATAGTACTGAACACTGTGAGCATGAGAACACAGTTCAGAACAGCCCTGATTGCCCAGCACTATCTAAATTCTTCGTGCACTAGGTACGAGCTTTGTATTTCATACATTATTCACTACTTGCTACAGTCATTAAGTAAGGTCAGTACATGCACATCCCTGCTATACAGTAATATAAAAAGATTACATATATATGGGGAATAAGACAATACAGAAATGTGGGCTGTTCTTCTCTGCATGAATTTTAAAGCCTCGAGTTGCTTTTGTTCTGTGTTTGGTTACAATAGATACTCAAATAACAACCTGCAAGTGACATGCGGATTTAGTGCATGGATCTGACTGGTGAGGGTTACTATTTGTATCCCGTACCTGCTCCAGGCAGTTAATAACACGAATAACCAAATATAACCCAGTTATAAATCAAGATCCACTTACATATCAGGCTATAGCTTCAGAACATACTGTATGTTTATTTATATTTTAATCCACTTTTATCTATTTTCCTCTCCAATGTCCCTTGTTATTGTAGGGCTCATTCTAACCTCAAGCACTTTTTCCTTATACTCCTGTCAGTTTATATTTATGCATATTCTTCTCTGTGATCACCAAAGCATTTTCTATTACCTTTTCAAGTTCAAGAGAATTCCAGTCTGCCTCTCCTAGTTTGTTTCAAATCCCACCTTCTGCCACAGCTAACAGGAATACAATTTTTCCTTACCTGCCACCATATCTCAACTTTGATTTTGAAGGAAAATCTTTAGGGGTAAAAGAACCACCTAATCTCACTGGCAGTTTCAGAGTGAGCATTCTGCTACCGAAGGAGTCAACTACCAGAATTTTCTATCATAGTTTCACTGTGATGAGAAATAACGAGAGGAAGACAGTTGCTGCGTAAACCACCAAGTACATAGCATGGATGGAACAAGAAACATTCCTATTCCCTCACTTCTAACATTAACACGTTTTGTTGAAGTATCTTTTTGGTACTTTTTTAAGAAATTACAAAGCATAAAAGAAGACAGGGAGTTTCACACGGCTTAACCAGAATATTTAGCACAGACTGTGTGTTGCCATTTAATAATAAACCATTTGAGTTTATTCAAGGTTTCAAAGGAAGGTTGGAGAGAGAGAGAAGTACTAATTAAGCATTCTGCAGACTATACCAGAAGGGATTTATATTCAGAGGTTTCTTGGATTATCACAAGCCATCTCTTAACTGATACGCAAACTTTTAAAATAAATGAAAGAATAAGTTTACTAAAAAGTTAGCAAAACAATAGAAACAAGCAAGAAAAAATAAAACAGATCATTCACATTTAAAAGCATCCCCAGTACTACCATGCTGCTTCTGTGGTTGAGAGTAGAATTTATTTCATGAAAATGAACAGTGACACTAAAGGACAAATGTTTTGTTTTATATGATTTGGTGGATGACATCAAAAGAATACTAAGCTGTCTCTGCATGATGGACTCCAGCTGATAGATAAAATAAGCAAAGAGGTTTATTTTGTGATGTTGTGACAATATTCTACCTTAATCATTTTAGTTCTACTATGTACAATGACTGATGTAGAATCTTCCCATTTCTTTAATGAACAGATGCTGGAGCAATAACGTAACAACAGTTGCTCACTGTGCTGTTTTGTATCCTGAATGACATACAGAACACAAACATAATGGGTGCTTTAGTCTTTTGTATTCAACCTTATTCAAAAAATTACTATTTAAATTCCTCTTGTACCATTGTAACGTGCTTGCTCTGTCTAAATGAAGTTGGGGGAGGTTTTTTTGTTTGTTTTAAATTCTTTACTCTAAATATGGATCAGCTTTCCAAAAGTTTGGTGGATTAGGTAATTGTATTTTGGTGAACTGAAGTGGTATAATTCAAGCAGTGAGCCAATGATTTCTGATTGCCCTTAGGAAAGAGAGGAGAGGGAGAAGATGTAAAGGACTGTAGGTTAAAAATGCTGATGTCTGCAAAAGTAATTCAGTTCTTCCATCAGTGCTGCAGATATTTTATTATCTTGGGGAAATGTCTTTAGAAAATCTCCACAACTAACCAAATAAATGGTTTATACATGAAATCATGAACCTCACCTACAGCAGCATGCCACTTTTCCAGACAGAAGACCCTGAATGATGGACAATGTGAGAAAAATTGATAAGAATTATGTGTGTGACTAAAGGAAAAAAAAATGGAAATTAATTTGAAAGGCTATTAGCTTACTATGGGCCTAGTCAGGGACTGACGCAAGTAGGGGGAAATACTAAACAGCAGACTCTTTCATGATTTTTCTTTCATTGAGAGTTCTCCACAGTACTTTTTCCTGTCAGTTACACAGGGAGTGAAGAAGTCTAAGATTAATTCCAAGCACGCAGGAGGTGGTGAAGACCCCATTTTTGCATTCTAACATCGATTTCTGAGGACAGCACTGGTCATAAAGCACCAGATATCATTATTATGTCACATAAACATCTGACTCCAAACTGTAGTACCCCATTCCCTATAATTTCTATTCAACTCTTTAGCCAATTTCTAGATATAGCAACAAAATCAGGTTTGCTTTTCTGGGATTCCAGCTTCAGTCCAACTAGAAGTCTCAATAAGCTGTTCACTTACATAAAACTCTTCATAAAACATAACAAAGTCCAGCACAGTTTACTATGACTGGCCCTCCCTGATCTGTATCATTTGAATATTTGCAAATAAAGAGGCTCACTTACAAAAAAAGATTTTAAAATGCATCACTGACTCCACTGACAGTATCACGGTATTATAAAATAAACAAAATACAACACACGTATACAAACACATAGCTAGATATAACACAACATGATAGAGTGGAAAATGTACTTGTTAGAAATATCGTCTCATAAACCAACACATTTGGCCTTGTAATTCCACTGGTTATCACCTGGCATTACTTGCTATTTCAAGGCATTTAACAACTCATATTTGTTACAGACGCCATCTTTTAGAGGAATAAAACTGTGATTGTACAAGGTGCTTCAGGTGAGCAAACTACTGACTCCAGTAACATGACTGAGCCCTCAGAAGCAGGAAAAAATAGGGTATATATCCTTAATATTATGGCATAGTTCACATTTTGATAAAATCCTTTTTCTCTTAGAAATCACAGAAGTTTGGGGAAATTTATAATCAGACTAAAATATGGAAATTCACAATCAGAACATAAGCATGTCCATTTGTGTTTGCAACAAAATAAATTAGTTCCACACCTTGACATAGTAGCCCTAGGAAAGAAGGAGGACTATTCAGCCTGATCCTCTGTGGACTGCCTGTAAGATTGGCCTGCACTAAAGTTCACTGTCAGGTAAGCAGTGTGCTTACAGGGACATATGTTCCCTCACTGTCTTCCAGTAGGATTATCTGAGGTCATGCTAATTGGACAAGCAGAAAGTTCCAAATATCTGCAGGCATTGCATATGACTGTATCTAGGGGTGACTGAAAACTAATTGACCAACTGGTTTTAACTGACAATTAGCTACTGTATGTTGTTCTTACTGAGGGGGGGGGTGGAGCGAGGGAGAGCTCATGAAGGAAAATTTCGCTCTGTGATTTCAGGGTATTTGTAGGTTTGAAGAATTTGTGGGCTAGGTAAAGCAATACATAATTTGTTGCCTCTTTATGGTTTCATCTTTTTTAGTTATTGGTTGGTAATATTTCTTTCTTTAGGCTAAAATAAGCATTATTTAAAGAAAAAACAACAACACACAATGACAAGAAAAAGAACCAAAAAGTTTGGCAAAGCTGATATTGAAAGGACGGTAATATAAACCACAGTGTGAGATAGCCCAGATGGGAAACAGAAAAATTACCAATAATTTTGGGGGCAGGTAAGAAAACTAAAAACTGGGAGGAAAAAATAATGCTACAAGGATTAGTCATAGGAAGTACTGAGATGAAGAGCTAAAAATCCATTTGCTGTACTTAGACACAATATCACATAGACAAAAGGTGACATCAAAGCTGTGTTCACTCTAGATCTCATTTAGCAATCATCAAGCAAAAGAAATATAAAATGATCTCATTTTAAAATGTGATGGAGTTCAGGACACTTCATACTTTAAGGAAGCTTTCAGTTGGATACAGATGAACAAGTCCAAGCAGATAAAAAGTACTCCTACTCCTTTATGGAACACCTTCCCCTATGTCTTTACCATACCTTTCTTTGTAAATATCCTTATAACCTCTCCTAAAGCACATCGTAATTAAAACAAAAGCAAGCAGTTACGATTTCACCAGTGTACAACATGATTAAGTAAAATAAATGATTAGCGTACGGCTAGTAATTTGTATTTATTAAATAAGAGCACTGCATGGGAGAGGTAATGAAGGAATTGGTAAGAGAAACAATGGAATATTTATTCAGCCAGAAGGCAAGTTTGGGGATGTCAGTAATAGAAATATACAGATGTTAAACTATAATCTGGTTCTGAACTTTATCTCTGTATCCACAAACACGTACTAGTTTTTGCTAGCTATGAAACATATACTTGAGCAGTTTCTATTATTATTCACCTAGGTTGTAAAGTAGCTGTTTGTTCTGTAGGGAAATAGGAGGTTGCTGCAGATGCCAACAGATCAGGCCATGATGAAACCACGGTGCTCAGAAAACCATTAACCTGCAAGTTAAAAGCCCCATATAGACCAGACCTTCAGTAGTGTAAGGTACTAAGTAGTACAAGCCCGTATAAAGTAAAAATGAAACACTTCATACTTTAATAAGCTAATGGAAGGTAGCACACATGCAGGAGGAGAAGTCAAAATGGCCGTTCTCTTCTTGTGACCTGATGGACAAGAAGGTCCAGAATTCATACTATAGTGAGGAGATAGCACCCAGTGATTCTAAAGGTCTGAGTTTTCTCTTTTGCCCTTGCCACTCAGCTTTTTTGAACAGCCTCTGTTTGACAGGAGGGAGAAAGGAGAGGAAATGTATTTTCCTTCAACTCTGTTTTAGTCCAGGGAATCCATGTCAGCCTCCTAACTCTTAGGGTGTCTCCCAAACTCTTATACAGAATCCCTTGGCTATATCTGCTCTTCCTAGACACTGACATTAACAGAACACGTACTATTTTTTAAAGAATGAGTACCTTGTCTAATTCTTCATTAGAAAAGCTCAGACTGTGGGATAATAAAAATTTTCTCAAGGCCTACATTTGCTAGCTATGAAAATAAATGAAGAAAAAGATGCTACAGCACTGTAGCCAAGAGAGAGCAGAGGTCTGTTGCAACTGTGAAGTAGAAATAAACTAAGCAGGATATAATTAATATTTGCTTTCCTTGAATTCATACGTAGGTATTCTAACATAGCATAAGCATACACTGTCCCAGCGTATAAGCATATTGTAACACAGCTAAGCATAATACATAACCACAACAGGGGTAAGGAGTATAGAAACATCAACATTGTTGCGGAAGAACAGCTTTACCAATCACGGTTTCATCTTCCCTCATCAAAGAGCTGTGTAGCCTGATCATCTCAGCCTCAGTGACTAGGTCCGAGGACCATATCCATCAGCACTAAAAAAAAGTTAAATAAGAATCAACTGCTTTGAAGTGGTGATGATTAATAATGGTTAAGAACTAACCACTGGCAATATGTACTGTTAATAAACATCAGTCTGGCACAGTTCTGTTTCGAAGCTTTAGGCTGGCCTGATTTACCGGTCTTCTAAATATTCCAATCACTACAATCTCTCATTATCTTATTTTTAACTTGTACATACTTACATTCACTTGCAACTAAGCAGATGAGAAAAACATTGCTGCAAAATAAACTGTGAAAATATTGAAGTTGCAGGCTTGGAAGTAAACTTTTACCTCATCAAACTTTACAAGTTTGCATTTCTAGAACTTAGAAGGAAAATATTGAAGTTTTTTACCAGCACTTCTGTCAAGTCTTAAGCCATCAGTAGACCTGTACTGAGTTCTGTTCTTCTACCTACAATGTTGTCATCAACTGAATGTGTAATGCAGTGCAGCAGTGTCTCTTCTATTGTGGGGCTCCACGTAACATCCACAGCTCAGAGCCACAGGGTCGTGCATCCCACTAGGGTCTGTGCTCAGAAGGGCCTTGCTGGAAAGCACATCTCTTCCCCATCAAATAACCATCTCTCCTTCCTCAGGCATTTCTAAACCACAGTGCAGGACACTTCGCCCTCCTTTCACACCTCCCCCCAAAATGAAGTGTCTAAAGCACTGAATTCACAGTATTCAGACATGCTGTTATTCCCCATAGATATTGCCCTATGGCTTGGCAAAAAGTGGAAATGTTACGTAACAGTCTGTTTTGTGTCAGGAAAGTATCAACAATATTGTGGGAACAGANTCCAAGGAATTTGAAGAGGAAAGATTATCTATAAATCTGTTAATTTAATCTCTAAAGGTCAGGTTAAGCCTACAGGATATGGGGTATCTGCTGCTCTACACCAGCTTATATTACTGCTGACCTTCTAATAAAGTATTTACCATGAGGGAAAGGGGAGTGTATGTGCAACTGTGGCAACACAGAGGAGCTTCCCTAGAGAATGAAGTTAGATCCCAAACTTGTTCTGTGCTACGCCACAGGTTTACACTTGTTGTAAAGACTCTGAAAGTAATTAGCAAGGATTCCCCTCCCTGCTGTTAGCCTCTCCACCTGATGGGAACGTTCCCTTAATGTAAGGAGGGCAGAAACCTTCCTATAGCAATCACTCAGTTTGCTACAGTGGTAGCAAAAAAGAGAAAGGCCAAGTTGGCTTGGTTTCTCTTACTGCTCCTGCCTTGGGCTACATGGCATGGCTATTTGTGGCTCAGAGTGTTCAGACAAGCATGGCCTCTGGAAACCTCCTGCACAGAGAAGGAAGAACATAAGTAGTAAAGAGTTCAAGGAAGTATGGTTTTAAAAAATGTGCACCATTGCTTATGCCCAGGTTCCTGTGCAGCCTGTATTTGATTGTGATACTGTTCACCCTTCTGTGCAAATGATATTTCAATGAGAATGTGATGAATAGTAAGAGTCATTAGAAGTAGGGAGAATAAATGAATAAAATAAATTAATGAAAAATCAAAGGCAAGAGAGAATTTCAGTAGAGATAAAGCAGAGTTTTGCTTACAGATGCTTTTCTCTTCCAGGTGCAGGGCATTGCTACATCACTTGATTCATTTTGAAATGGCCCCCTAAAAAGTGAAGAAAAAGGTGCAGGAAAGCTTTACACTGGAAGTGTAATGGACTAGTTGAATAGATGATATTTCTTGCGTCTGCTCTTCTCTAAAATGTTTCTTGCATGTAATGTACTCAATGCTATTTGCAGAATGTTATTGTTTTATTTTTGATAAATCTGCAAAGAAATTGTTTAATCCTAATGCTAATGCATAGTTCAGTAGAATCTGCATTCTATATTCCTTTAGAATTAGGTTTTCTATTTGAAGCAGAGGAAGAACTATTAAAGAGAATGTTTATTTTCTGCTTTCAGAGGTAGTCCTCCCCATGCAAGGAAGCAGCAGTAAAACAACAAAATCCAAATTCAGACAGACAATAAGGAAATGTAGTTCCAATTAAAATTGTATCAGAGTGGCATTGAGAGAGAGTGAGATAGCACTGAGAGCCCAAGGATACAGGAGGTCAGCTAATATATAATTAATTTGTTAATCTTTCATGGCATTTCATTGAAATGTGTTATTTTCTCAAATACATCCAAAAGGATGACAAGCTGTTCTTTTCAATGGTTTTATGTGCATGTTCTCTGCATTGCGTATTTCAATAATAAATACGATAGGATGTTAATATTTTAACCACTTTTTAACATCTCTTCTGGCATTCTGGGATTTGCACATATGCTGTTTAGTAGCACATTTATGATCTATCAGAATGTTCAATCACAAGAATCTAAAAATACCAAATGGTGCTTTTTTCTTCACAAAGAAATCACCAGAAATTGAATTTTCAGAAGTAATTCAGTGTGACCCTTTATGTTTGATGTTACAGATACTTTCAACATTTTGGGGGGTTTAATTCAAAGTTCACAGGAAGAATGCAAGCCTTTCTAACAGATTTTAACATCTGTATTTTATTTTGTTGTATGATTAGCAAAAGCTATGTTCAAGACGAGCCTTAAAATATAGTTAGGCAATTCATTAGTACAGTAATGTGCTAAACTATTTTGTATACTGAATAGTGTAAGGGAATCATCACATAATGAGACACGGGTTTTACAATGAACACTTCAATAAATCTCTGCACTCCTGGACCGTTTTGCTATCTTGTGTGACACTTTGCTGCCTTCTATCTCCCAAACACTTTCTGAGAAAATAATAATCAAGTTGCTTTTTAAAAATGGTATCAAACTCTTCAGTTTCCAGGTTGTAAAATGGTGGTAAAAGACAAATGTACTTTGAACTCTTCAGATGTACTTTCATCTGTGTAAAACACTGAAAAGGATGAAGAGGAGTTTGTAATATTTTCTATTAAATACCTTGTCTTTGAGATCTGTATATAGCTGTCATTTGACTGGGTGTTTAAAAATGTAACTATCCAACAGAACCAGATTTTATTTCTAATCAGAGCATGTAGTTAACTGAAACAGATTCAAGTGATACACTAATACCAACATTTCAAAAATAAATTAAAAATGGCTTCTTTTTGTGCAAAGAAAATTTTGCGAGCACCTTGTGGAAATGAAGGTTATGTTTTATTTGTCTTCTCCAGCTTCTGAGGAGGAGCTGTACTGCAAAATGTTTTTTATTGAAGTCACAAATGGTAAAACACATATTTAACCGAAATGATACTCCAGCTTTTGCATGTGTTATCAAAAGAAAAATCATACCACAAATACAGGGGCCGCTGAATACTGTGGATGGTACCAATAGAAAGAACTTGATGCTGACCTTGAACAAATAAAAATATCCAGTGCTGTAATTCTATGCTGACTAGTGGGATGATGTTGACCTACATTAACATTTGATTGCCTTTTGGCACTGATTTTAAGCTGAGCCAAGGTAACACTCACTCATTACTAATTTCTTTATTGTTCCTGTTTAAAATAGAGCCATCCAGGTGAAAATCAGACAAAGGAAGAAGAAATGAAATAAAGAACCAAATGTACTTAAATTAGGCTGAAGAAATATGTTGAATATTCATAAAGGAGTATATATTTATAATAGCACATTTTTCTATTCTCAGCTGCTGTGATCTTTCATTATGCAAACCGTGAAGTTACATAAGGTCTTTATTAAAATCCTTACCAAGTAGCTATTTTCAATACTCCCTGTAGCTAATACTAGAAATCTGGAGGTAGTACAAATTATTTCAAACATTCATATATAGATTTTAAGGATCACTTAGTAAATTATCTCCACCTAAGTTATGACATTCTGAAGCATCTTAACTAGTTTAGTAAATTACCAAAAGACTTCATACCTAGCATGACAATTGCATTATCGCTAGACTTTCAAGAAAGTGAAAAGCTTCAGGAAGCCAGTCCACACTGTCAGAAGCATATGAGTATTGAAGCAAAAGGGGGAGTCTAGTGAGCATAATCTGGCCATTGTCATAATCTAAGCACAATGGTTTCCTTAGCCTTCACTCCAGCGTCAACAGCAGGAAACTGTGGTCTGTAGACTTTTCTTCCTCTTCCTCACTGACCTTGCCATCAAACACTCATTCTAGTCTCAGAAAATAAAAAGGAGACTCAAGGAGCAAACTAGATATTAGTAACTAGGAAAAGTATATCCACCAGACAGAATCATAACCCAAAACCCTACAATACTCAACACTTCGCTTCAACACCCAATTATCAGCTCCCATGCTCTTTTAGTATAGATTTAGCCCCTCGAGCGTTTAAACCATCTTTGTCCTGCTACATTTTGGCCTGCTTATTTAGGAGATATATAGCTCCACTACAAGAGGGTGAATTTTATCTATCAATGATACCTTATAAGCTTTTTAAACCCTGTGTACAGAAGAAAGAGAAATAAATGTTTACAGTGATAAACTATGTTTTGCAAATGGAAGAGTTTGAAATTAACTTATTACATCCATAAATATGCAATGAAATACCACACTAAAGCTTAATAAAGCTTTTGTGATTGACGAAGAATACTATTACGCTACTATAAACAAATGTAAATGGATAGGATTTTTTTCTCTTTTTTTCTTTAATCTAAGGATTAATCCTATGAGCTGCAAAAAAAAAAAAAAAAGACTCAGGTAGGAATAGGTAGGCCTTATTCCTCTACTACAAGCATCAGTCTTGCATGTATGCATGTTTGTACATCAAACGACAATTTAAAACGATTCTTATCTCTAAAAAGGGCCAGTCCAAAACTGCACTTCTCCATAATCCAAATTTTATTTTACAGATGGTAATAGGAGAGTATGAAGAAAGATCTGTATTCAGAGTTGGTTCTAGTCCAATTTACTACAAATCAATATTGTAAAGCAAAGTATAGTCTTGCTGTATGTAAAATCCTACTATACGTTCTTCAAAAAGGGACACAAGGGAAGGAATAAAATTGCTTCATTGAGCAGAAAGATTCAAAGGCTTAACAACTAGCTAATGGCAATCATTACTGGATTTTCAAATGCAAGGTCAAATCCAAATTTAGCCTTTTACTTTCTTCATAATCTCTACTTTCTACATATTCCAACCCCCCTTTGGTAAACCACAAAACTTGAAAGCACTGGATTCGTATCAGTACCAATACAATCCAATTTGCCAGAAAAGCAGGAATTGTATAAATGATAACAAGGATCATTGAAGATTTCTCTTATTGGGATCTACATCTACCTTTTCACTTAAGTCCTCTAAGTTGCAGCACAGGATGTTGGCACTGGTTCTCTAGGGAGGCGAATGTTCCTACTTTCAATAACATCCTGCAGAAGCCCTAATTGCATGCTAGCTGCCAAGTTCAAAGTTCCTCTCCACATCAGAATAGTAATTTTTTCTCCTCATCCTTCACACAGTGGGGCACGAACACAGCTGGCAGCTTTTTAAGGTATTTACTGTATTTTCAGATAATTACAACGCT